>RJWH01000321.1:600000-931973 GCA_004363575.1 Solenodon paradoxus | reverse complement strand
TCTCTCTCTCTCTCTCTCTCTCTCTCTCTCTCTCTCTCTCTCTCTCTCTCTCTCCCTCCCTCCCTCTTAATCCCTCTTCCTCCCTCCATCCCTTCCTCCCCACCATGTGAAGACAAAATAACAAAGTTTGCAAACCAGGGAGAAAACCCTCTTGAGGATCCAACCATGCTGGCACCCTGACCTTGATCTTCTAGCCTCCAGACTATCAGAAAATTAATCTCTGTTGTTGAAGCTGCCCAGTCTATGTATTTTTTCTTTTGATAGCTCAAGCTGACTGAGCAAAATCCAAAAATTAATTAATGTAGTATCCATATCAGTAGAAAAAGGACAGAAGCCATGTCATCTCAATAGATAAAGAAAAAGCATTTGACAAAAGTCCACATCCTTTCATTGATAAAAACACTCAACAAATCAGGAATAGGAGGGAACTTTCTCAACACGACAAAGGCCATTTGCTAAAAGCCACAGTTGGTAGCATACTTAATGGTGAAAAACAGAAAGCTTTCCCCAGATGAGGAACAAGACAAAGATGTCCTCACCCCACCTACTCAATATTGTATTGGAGCTTCCAGCCAGGGCAATTAGGCAAGAAAATGAAACCAAAGGCAGCTAGATCAGAAAGGAAGAAGTAAAACTCTTTGCAGGTGACATGATCTTGTACAGAGATAATCCTAAAGAGTCTACTAAAAAATTATTGGAATTAATCAACAAGTTCAGGAAAGTTGCAGAATATAACAGTAAACAAAATCAATTGCATTTCTGTAGAACCCAAATTTATTCCATGTGAATTAACTCTGTGACAGTGACTCAGGTTTTTGGTCCCTCTCAGTTCCAAGACTCCTCTGAGATCAACCATGGCCTGGAGGCCTTTCTCTCTCACCTGTCCCACCCTGCTGGGGCCCATCAAAGGAGATGATGGCTCTCTGAGCAGTGTCTGCTTCAGCAGTGAATCAGCAGAGGTGAGATTAACGCAGATGCCTGGGCTCACCTCCAGAAGTACTGTCTCAGGCCATTCTTCAATGGGGCCCAGAAATGTTTATCTGTGCTACCATCTGAGGTGACTCTTAGGTAGGCTGATCACATTCCCTTGAGACAAAGATGGGACCAGGCTTTTGAACCCCCGTAGCAGACTGGTCCCTGGGAAAGTCAGCTGCCTCTTTTGCCCGGCTTTACAGATGGCCCTGGTTTATTAAAAAAAAGGACAAAATTGACAGGTGGGAAATAAGAAAACAAACAATATTGTCCCGTTTAAAATGTATGGTCAGCTGACACTTAGGTGTGCTGACTTTCAAAACTACTGCGTTTGGAGCCATACACCTGGTGGGTACCAGGGGCTCACTCTGGCTGACCTGCCTCCCCGCTGATTTCTCGTGTCTGCTCCCGGAGAGGCTCAACCAGCCAGATAACCCCAGAAACGACACAGTCACTGAGAACCTCTCTCTTCAATCTGGGGGGAGAGACATGTCCCTGTTACGTTGCTTACGGTCCCACGTAGCCGAGCCTGTGACAGCTGCTCTCATTGAGCCCACTGGACACTCTTTAGACAGTATCTTGGCTAATATTTTAAAAACCATTTGATAGACGAGGCTTCTGTGACCTGGTCGTGTCCACACACCCAGCGGAAGTGAAACTTGTTTCCTGGTGTCTGGTAACAATGGCCTGCACATGGCGGGAAGTATATATTCCACGACAGAAAATTCTGAGCCTCTGTTCATGGCTGCATTTAACACACCAGGTTCTCTGTCCTCATCTACTCCCAAGTCTTAGACTTTGCTTTCCTTCCTATTTGATAGTTAGGTGGGACCCCTCTCTCTTCAACTTCCCTCCAATTTACATGGGGCAAATCTTTCCTTCATTCTTAAA
This sequence comes from Solenodon paradoxus, assembly GCA_004363575.1. NCBI lineage: Eukaryota > Metazoa > Chordata > Mammalia > Eulipotyphla > Solenodontidae > Solenodon > Solenodon paradoxus. Next base: position 930,110 of record RJWH01000321.1, on the reverse strand, counting down.
CTTTTCGGAATTCAAAATCTTGAACACACTTTCTCCTCTGCTGAAGAATTTAGCTGGGATTTCTGGGAAGGAAGAGATTTGATGAGGCCTCTCATCACTGTGTTTCCCATCATCTCAGCAACTCCTCAATTAGAAGGTTTAAGGAGTATCAACAATAGCTATACTGTGCCTTCACTTTGGGGTCTGCACTTTGGTGTGGTCCTTTGGATATCCACTGCAGAATTTGGTCCTCAGATGCAGGGATTTGAAAACTCTGTTCTATGAGTTCCCACCTCACCTGCCCTTAGGAGTCACACTGTCCCAGGTTTGAGAAACTAATTGGTGAATCTAAGAGCAAGGTGATCCATCCACAAAGGGGCATATCTGCCTCATGGTCCTCTTCTCGTGGTCTGCACAATTCTGCTCAGACCAAAGCTAGAAGTCAGAAATTTGGTAAATGAGGCACAAACAGTTGCCAGAGAGTGAAACTCTCTATTCCAGGGGCATTTATTTCTATCTTATTTAGAGGATTCACTAGAATCAAAGTATCTTTTCCAGGGGTCACTGCTGGAGGAAGGAATGCAACAGAAGATCAAAAGGCAAAAACAAAATTTAGGATTTCCATAGATATCTATGACACGTCTCAACAGCAATCAGAAAGGTAAGTGGTCGCTTATTACTGTACACTGATGAATTTGAGTTTTATTTTCTACCAAAAGAAAATACACAAGAAATCTATGACTCTGGAATCTTTTTCATCTAAAGATATGCATAATTTAAATTGAACTACAACTTTATAGGATACATTGATGGAACTGGCTACTGATCAGAGACTGTATTTTGAGAAAACAGCAGTTTACTTCATTTTTAGATAGAAGTTGAAATTGAATAGTCTGAACTTGCTGAAATACTTCCTAATATCTTCTGCCATTCCAAGCAACACGCCTCTGTGAGGCTGATTTCTCTATTAGAATTGCCATGACAGCAAAACATAGGAAACTCAGTGCAGCCTGGTGAAGTAGTGATTTGGTCAGCGCCTCTGAAGGAGCACAGTCCACATACATCCCGAGGATCTAGGCTGACGTCCCAAGGCAGGGGAGGAGCAGGGAACAACCAATGTGAACAACTAAATAAAAATAAAGTCAAAAGCTTCCTCCTCTCCCTTCCTACCTGCCTGCCTACTCGCCTTCATTCCTGCCGTAACTTTCCTTTAAAAAAAAGAAGTTTAGATGTGGATTATCCCCTGAGAGTAAGGTTGTCATCAGTTCAAACCAGGTTAGATAAATTAACAAGAAGCAATTTTCATTTATCACATTAAAAACTTTAAATATTGATATACATGGTTTTTGCTCAAACTGTGCAGACATTTAATATGGGGAAAAACTATCTTCCTCATAATTCTCTCTGAGATATGATTGTGGAATGACAAAAAGTTATGAATGTAATAACAATGCTCTGTAGTCATCACTTATAGCCACACATTCCATGAAAAAACTACATGGTTTAAAAATTTCTCTTCCCTTTCCTGAAAAGAGAATCAGATTGTTTTGATTATATTGTTGAAATATAATTTTATGTCTATTGAATCTAGTGAAAAATTTTGTTAGAGGCCATATGTCTGGTTTTTAAAAAATTAGCATTTTGGTAATTTACTTTTATTTCATTCCTTTAAAGTATTGGTCTACTCTACAATAAATTGGAGAAAAAATTAAAATAAACCAGTGTTCTCTTCCAGATGGATGAGAAGTTATCTGGGTGTAAAATTTCGGGGGCGAACATCTTCTCCACAAAATCCCACCATTTAGCAGTGTCATCTCATTATAATTTTTGCTGGAGAATTTAAAAGAAAATGCTAAATATCATGTAATTTTATATGCAAACATCTTACTATGTATTTGTAAAAGTAATGACTTAAAAACTCTAACTACAGTCTCACCATATTCAGCACAAAGAGTAATTCCTAAGAGTGCCTAATACTTGATTTACATTCCCTTTTCTCTGATTATCTCACAAACATCCTTTTATAGTTGATTTGTTCAAATCAGGATGAAAACCAATTAAAGGCCACACACCACATTTTATTGAGCTGTCTCAAGTTCCTTTGATCTAAAAGTTGTATCTTTTCTGTTTGAAAACCATGTATTTGTTGAAAAAATGGAGTAATTTATCTTCCGGAATGTCCCAAAGTTTTGGGTTTGGCTTGCTGCCCTGGATGATCTGTTAACCTCTTGCTCTCTCCCTGAAAATTTCTTCTCCTGGAGTTAGAGTCTAAGGCTTGAGTAAACTCAGTTTGGGGGTTAAGTTTTTTAAAAATTATTTCTTAGATGCAGCTATGTACTTACCATCACCTCACCCAAAGAGGCTCAAAGTCTGGGAACCACTTCTAGTGACGCCAATTCATGTTGATAGGAGAGTTTCGTTTCTCAGCTTGATCCAGTCATTATATCCTCCATCGACTTTTGAATGGTTAGCAGCCATTAATTATTGCTACCTATATCCATTTTTCACTGGGGATTTGAAAAATGGTGATTTTCTAATTAGCTCATTGCTCCTTCATTTATTAGCCTGACTGGCTTTCTACAGAAAGAAACATTCCTTCTTTATTTGGTTGTCCTGACGTATAGTCTGTAGAGGAAAGCAGAGTGCTCAATTCTTTCTCTTCTTGTATCAGTTTTTTCGAATGACAAATTTGTGTCTGAGTAACTTCCCCAGGGGATCAATTAATTGTGCTTTGTTTTAGATTTTTTTTGAGTATCAAGATGGACTCATAGATTTTAATATATTTGATAAAGTTCCAAATATTGCTGACATTATTCAAATGGTCCCATCTTGGGGCAAGGGGAGCCCTTCATGGTGGCTGTAATAGTTTTGAGAGCTCCTGGTCTTCAGGCATGACAAGATGGCGCCGGCGCATCTGGCACACTGCGGGCCCAAGACCTGCAGTCAGCTTTTTCCTCAGGAATCCTGCTTCCTTTTAGTGTGTGTGTGGGGTGTGGGGAGGCGGTGGGCAGGGGGTGCAGGGGCTGTTGACAGTTCTGGTCCAGCCCATGTTCTGCATGTCTCATTTCTTTAAACCCTTTTCTCATGGACTAGAACTCACCAGGACAAAATATGTTCACGTTTGGGGCTCAGATCATTGCTTTTTTTAAAGGAAAGGTGCAGGCAGGCAGGCAGGAAGAGAGAGGAGCAGGAGAAAATATTCATTTATTTTATTTAGATGTTCATCTTCGTTGTTCACTTGGGTCTGTGTCGTGAACCCAGGTCCTTGGGATGGATGTGGACTATGTCCAGTGTTCTTATCCACTAGGCCACCAGGGCATGCCAAATCATTGCTCTTTTTTTTGAGAGTGTAGTATATTTGTCATCCTCAATGGCGTCCTGGGTGAGAGAGACCAGTGCTAGAGAATGGTATGTGTACCACCTCCTGAAATATCTAACTGCCTTCATTCATTCATTCACGTGACAAATACTTGATGGAAGCCTGTTATAGCTATTGCTCCTAGTCACAATGAGTATGGCAATGAACAAATAGCCCGTATCCCTGCTGTGAAGTTGACATTCTAGTGAGGGAAGAAGACAACAGGTGCACACTCGTGTGCTGGGGCATGGGTGCTGCATTTCTCTATGAGAAACTCAGATAAACATTGGGCAGAGACCTGAAGGAAGGAAGGTAGGATGCCAGGTGGAAAAAGTGGGAAAAGTGTTGAGACTGAGGGAACAGCCTGGGCATGAGCTTTGAGTCAGGAGCACGCTCGCTGTCATTGCTGACAATGGAGACACTGAGATCCTTTGCTGTCCAAGCTTTCAATATTTCTTACCAGTTGCAAAAATCTTTCCTCGCAGTGAAAGTTTAACAACTTTCCTTTGAGGAAAGAAGCAGGCTGTCATGAAGCTAAGTAGGCGGGGGGGCAGGAATTTCGAAGAAGAAGGAGTAATTGTATTTATTTAGTTGTTTGGTTGTTCCCCTTTCCCCACCTCGTGAACCTGGGTCCTTGGGCTTTGCTTGAACTACGCTGCATTCAGACCTGACACCTGAGCCATCAGGGCACAGCTTGCTCTTTCATATGGTGACTTTTTAGCATTTACTTCATGATGTCTTACAAGATATACCATCTTTTCCCTCTGCTCCCAACACTCATATACATATATATATTTTATTTATTTATTTGTTTGTTTGTTTGTTTATTTATTTATTTATTTTTGAGAGGAAAGATGCAAGCAGAAGGCAAGTAGGCAGGGAGAAGAGGTAGAAGCATTTTATTTTATTTTTATTTGGTTGTTCATTTTGGTTGCTCCCCCTGGACCTGAGACTATACTGGTCAGGAGTCAGCTGCCCAAACCATTACACCACCAGGGCGTGTCTTGGATGCTCATATTCTTAGAAACAACTTTTCTAATTCCAAAGGTCATAGGTATTTATTGCAGAACACATGGAAAGCATGAAAAAGAAAACACAAAACAGTAAAATCAAAACAAAACAGAAACCTTCTGTTTTCCCCCCACTCAGAATTAAACTCCGTACTCTGGCTGTTTGCACCCTTTCATTCTTTTTCAAAAACATTGCCGGTTGTGAGTTCTAGACCCTGCCTGCCCATTTCCAGTCTGCAGTGTTTTTGACTTTGGGCTTCAGAGGCTGTAGAGATCTCGGGCTTTTATCTGCTCATGGCTTCTCTGTCAAAGCAGGGGTTTCTTGCTGAGCCATGGCTCGTACCTGCTGCCTAAAATTGTCCTTGCAGGCCAAGGGGCCACTTTCAGTGTGCCCTGTACCCCCGCCCTTCCCTGCCTCCAGGGACACGCCACTGGGTCTGGCCATTGCCATATCAACTAATTTTTGCTACTTGGTCTGACAGAAGCGACAAGGGGAAGCTGTCTCCACCTTCACCATTTCTCCTTTGTGCAGAGAGATTATGGTGGCGGTGGCGGGGGTGGGGCGGGAATACAGGGGAGCAGAGGCAAGCAATATTTCAAAGGTAACAGTGGAGTCAGAATTTAATCAATTCTTCTTTAAAGGAAAGAATTTATTTTAGTGTAAAATGGAATTTCCATTTACTGGCTTTGCTTTCATCACCCGAGGCTGTGCGTGGTATTATCAGAGGGCCTATTCATTTGGTGAGTTTCAGTTATCTGAGCACGTGTGAAATAGTCTGAACAAGCGTAGAATAGGTGGAAAAAACAAAGACCCTCCAAATGAGAACAAACAGGTATCCAGCGATGTCAGGACTTCAACAGATCTTTCTTAGGGGACACAGTTCAACCCAAAGCAGGTGCCTCGAAACTAACAAAAAGAGCACTTTTGAGAGGCAGCCAGCAAGGCGGTTAGGAGTCCTCTCGCCGATTGTCCAGCTTTGCCCCAGACTTTGCCACTTCTTCACTGTGTGGGGAAGAGAGAAGGCAGTGTGCAACTGAATTTCTACACCTGTAGAGTGCAGAGGACACAGTCCAAGAGGATCCTGCGGGCTTGTGGCATGGGCTCAACCCGTGTTGGCTCTGTTGCTTGACCTGCATCGTCACAGGCATTCGCCGTCTTACTCTTCAGAATAACCCGGTTCAGTATGCACTGTCTTCACCCACATTGTACACAGGGTTTAACTGAAGCACAGACAGGCTAATCACTAGTCCAGGGTCATTGCTGGCAAGTGATGTAGCTGGCATTCAAACCTAGGCATCCCGGTCACAGCCTTACTCTCACTTAGCATCTGATATCATCACCCACTGCCTAGCTAGCTGGCACTCCCAGCTTGTGATGCCTTTTCTTCTTCGAATACAAATGTGAATATAGTTCTCCGCTTGTAATGAGAATGTCTCTGCGTCCTCAGCCCTCTAGGCTGTGGCCCCCTGTCCTGGGCTGTCCTCACTCCTCCAGCTGCACAGACCACTGGCCTTCACAGTGAACTCCCTGGGCCCCTCCTACCTTGCTTACCTGAAGGGCGCTGCCAGCAAGGGCTTGTCACAAAATGCATCGCTGGGTGTGCCTGGTGACCAAGCAGATAAGTCCGCCTGGGTGCAGTGCACATACCTCCTAAGGACCCGGTTCACCACCCAGGGCTGGGGGGAACAAACAAAATAAACAACTAAGTAAAATAAAATGTTTCTTCCTCCTCTCTCTTCCTGCCTGCCTACTTGCCTTTATTCCTGCCTGCACCTTTCATTTGAAAGAAAAAAAATGCATCTCTGCGCAGAGGCCTATCCTCAGAGTCTGCTGGTCATCTTCTGACCTTTGCCCCTTCTCCCTTGTCTTGGGTCTTAAAAAATTAAATTTGGCATGCCCTGGTGGAGCAGCGATCAGGTCAATCACCTCTAAAGGAGCAGGCCACATGCTCCGGGGATCAAGTCCTACATCCAGGGCCAAACAGCCAGTGTAAACAGCTGAATCAAGATAAAATAAATATGCTTCCTCCTCCTCCTCTCTCTTCCTGCCTGCTTGCTTATTTTTTTCATTCCTGAATGTACCTTTCCTTAAAAAAAAAAGAAAGAAAACTTAAACTCAGTCCCCAAACTGGTTACCTCATGCTTTATGTATAACTCTAGTGATGGCACCTTTCAGAGTTCTCATCCTACCACCCCACGAGCATGAGCCCAAGACCTTCACAGGGACAGAGAAGTGACAATGACCTGCCACAAGAAGGGCCACAAGAAGGGAAGGTCACAGCTTGGTATTGTCTTCATTTTACTGTTAGGCAGGGGGCAGAACCACAGTGGTTCCCGGGTTACAGCACAAGTTAAGTGCTGCGTGGAGGGCAGGGCAGGCTTCCTGGAGGAGGAGACCCTTAGCTGCAGATCAGGGTTCAATGAGACTTCATCATTCCCTAACTGTTTCTCATTATCAGCCTCTTTTTTCCTCACCAGCAAAAATGGCACTGATATGAAAATAAATACCAGTAGGTAATACTATTGTTAATATTGTACCTACTACTGATAAACTTAATATCTTATTATTTTATGGTATATAATAATATAGTCATAAAACATTAACATGTTTTAGTAACATGCCCTCCTCGTGTTTTACTCAGAGGTGCTATTCATCTTAGCCTGTATGCAAACACAGCTCTTCAAAAATATGATTATACAGAGGGGAACATGATTTTTAAAGGCGTTATACATGGGTTTCTCTGCAGACCGTTTCGTGCAGCGGCTGCACTGGCTGGCTTCCACTTTGCTCGTGACTGCATTAAAATGTTTGGAGATTTGCACAACTGAAACCAAACTTTCCGCCCCTGGTGCTGACTTCCTTCTTGTGCCATAGCCACGGGGATACGTCCTCCTCCACCTTTTATGCAGGAAATGTGTAATTTTTACACAGGGATGTGCAATTATGACTGTGGTGGAACATTCTTGGCTCCTTGGGATCACAACCTAGCGATGCTTCCTTTGTCATAGTGCCATGATTTCTCCACAGAGTACAATTGAGCGAAGCCAAGTTGCTGAGACAAATAGCATAAGCATGTCATTGCATTAAATGAACATCGTCTGTGCACGCCCCCCCCCACACCCATGGCCTTCAATCATTTATAATTTAAAGAAGAGAACAAGTCGTTGTCTGACTAGCTAATTAAAAACACCAGATTTCACAGACACGGGGCCCTTATTAAAGTGTCCGTTGGCTACCTGCACAGTTTCTAAGAAGCAAATATTTCACTGCTCCAGACAGAAAGAAACAAAGTTATCCAGCCATGGAAACTCCACTTTGGAAAACATATCCCCTTGGTGACACGCCCAGGCGCTGACTCAGATGAGGAGGAGTTGTGGCTGCAGGAGGGCTGCGGTTCTCATGACACTGGAGTCTTTTTCACCCCATTATTAGCATGTGGTCCACACAGCCCCCCCCAGTTTATCGAAGGAGGCTGGGGATTTATTGGACACAGGTGTGAAGCATCCGCTCACTCGGGACAGAAGGACTTTACCAAGGAGCAGTTTTCTGACAATTCGGACCCTGATGGAATTTTGCCAGGACTGCCAGTTAAACAGGCTGTGGGCGTGCGATCACCTGACTCTCCCCAAAGTCCTCTAAATGACAGTAAAGGAGCAGTGACAACAAGCAGGCCTAAGCCCACCCAAACAGACTAGGCTAAGAGACCAAGCAGAGAGAAGGCCGCAGACATTTGGGAAAGACATCTTTGGGTGGTCTCTGACCTCAGACCACAGATGCTGAGCACTGGCAGGGAGGACCCCTGAGAAGCCAGCCTGTGACCCAGGGCCTGGGGAGGCTCCCACAGAGGCACCAGGGCCTGAAAACACAGAGGACATTAGGCACCCAGAAGGAGAAAAGCAGTGCTCAAGGACTGAGAGCCAGCCTGGCACTCAGCTGGGCCAGCCATTCTCCTGGTGAGCATTTCGTAGAACACCTGCACCTGACAGGGTCACTCTGAGGGGACAGATGAAGAAAACAAGACCAGTCTATAACCATGCCCCAGTTTCAACAGAATCAACACCTGCCCACACCTGAGGTGACCTACAGACCCCTTTTCTGGCTAATACAGGTGACTCGGCTTCTTTGCTAATGACAGCACCGGCCCTACTTCTTTACTCCTGGATGAGATTCATTACGTAACCACAGGATTGCTCTTCATTTCCAGAGAGCATCCAGTCCGGAGAAAAAGTCCTTGGACCCTCCTCCAAATCACCTCACTCCAGTCCAAATCATAGTCTAAGTCCTTCCTAACACTCTCACTGAGACCCACACTCTTCTCCATGACAGCAGACTCCTTATTTCAATAACACAATGAACTCGCCTTGGTTTGGCTGCAGGTGGTGTGGGACTGGTGGACACGACAGACCCCCGGCCCCACCCCTCTGCCCCCTGTCCTGGATAGACAGGCTCAGGCACCAGGGAGCACCAGCCCCTGCTGAGAAAGAGGTGAGTCCTCAGAAATAAGGGCATTAACTGAAGGAAGACATCACAGTGAGACTCCCCACCCTTTTCCCTACCTGGCTCTCAGAAGAGACAAGGCAAAGAAGAAGCAGGATCTCCCAGGGAGCAGAGACAATGGCAAGAAATGAAAAAAATGTCTAAAGCTGACATATTCTTTAACAAATAAGTTACAAGGAAAAAAATGGAATTAGTAGGGAAATTATACATTAAAAGAGACTTAAGAGCTTTATCAACCGAAGGCAAAGGGCAGAGCTTATTGGATTCTGGTTTAAACACACCATAAAAACAAAACCACATATGATGCAATCAGGTAAAGATGAATTTTGACAGCATATTTGATATGAGGAAATCACTGTCCACATTTTTTAGATGTGATCACTATATTGTGATTATGCTTAGGTAACAGATTACTTATCTTTCAGAGGAATATGTGGGACTATTTGTAGGCGAAAATGCTTCAAATCCTGGATTGGCTTTAAAATAACCCTCTGGAGGTGGGGTGGAAATGACCCAGGATTGGTGTAATAGCATTATTGGAGCTGGGTATGGGGTATATAGAGGTTTAATTCTATTAGCTCTTCTTTGCATGTGTTTGAAAGTTTCTACAATAGAAGGTAAATGGAAAAAAAACAAGGAAGAAAAAAAAAACACAAAAACTCCCAGACTGTAATCTTCTTGAACCTTATGAAAATGCCCTAGATTATCCAGATTGGCCTTAGACCCCAATCCTGGAAGGTGTCAGGACGATCTGTCCTCAGCGTGCAGATGCAGATGCAGATGCAGAAAGAAAGTTTTAGAAAGCTCTTAGAAAATGGCATAAACCTTCTCAAGGATGAAAAGCAGGCAGGAAAAAGGACAGCATGTACAGGTGCCCATGGCTGTCCCTCCTCCTCCCCACTTCTCCGCCCTGCCTCGACCCCCATGCTTCAGGAGCCCATGATATCTGTAGTCCTGTCTAAACTCTGGAGTCTTCTGCTGGGCAGAAGGCAAATGCAGATGGTGGCTGTCAGGTGGGTCAGATGTGGCCCTGGGTGGGGGCAGACCTTGCCTTTGACCCAAGGGAGGGGATGGAAATGACCACTACTCATTTGACCCACGTGCAGGTGGTGGCGGGGTGGGCATTGGGAGCCAAAGGATGACTCCGCAGCACCTCAGTTTTTAGCAAAATGGAGGGTGGATGTGGCCTTTGACTCCTGGAGACAAGGAGCTGGAGCTGCATGTTTTTCTGAGGGATTTTTCTTCAGGGGCTGTGACTTCTAAAAATTCCCTTTGCAATGTTAATCTTGGAAGAAGAAAGCCTTCATCTTAGACTGAGTAAAGTTCACTCTGAGACCCAGCGGCAGCTTGAAACAGAGTATTCTTTTTTCTTTAGCAGGAAATTTCCAAGGGCTCTCCTGCTTTTGAGCAACTTATCTGGCTTTTCATATTTCCATAAGACTTGTTGCTTTCAGCAACTGTTTTTGAAGTACCGTGAAAAATTTTTTTCCCATCTTAGTAATAAAAAGTACTTTCATGCTTTGCATATAAGGACTTTGACCAAGTGTGTGGAACTGGAGATTCATTTAATGAAGGCTAGATGGAAGTTTTTGGCTAATAAAGAACTGTTTTCTTAAAATAGACTATTATCAGTACAATCGATTCACCAGGAAAGGGCCCATCAAAACAGTCCTGAAAAGTAGACACAGGCTAGGGACATATCTCCTGATCTTTTTGGAGTAATGGATCCTTTCAAGAGTCTAATGGAAGATATGAATGCTTCAGAAAAGTGCACGGAATGTGCCTACATGCATTTTGCATATAATTTTAGAGGGTTCAGGAACCCTTGGAGAACTCCTGAGCAAGAACAAAAAGAGCTGGGAGGAAGCGATGGATCATTTACATTACAAAAGGATTCTTTGTTCCAAAAAAGGATTTGCTCTGGGCTCCAAAATGCCTTCTGGTATACTGTATTCCATTTGGTTTATTTGATTTGCAAATATTCCATTTCTACGACAGGGCTCAGATACTGTTAATCAGTTCAATCCCTACACAAGTCCACTAATAGGGTAACACTTCTTTTAGCAAATGCTTATTGTGCCCCTTCTCTGTGCCAGTCCTGTGGGGAGTAGAACAGACACCGTGCTATCTTGCTGTTCAAGGGGTAGGCTGAGCAACAGTCCTGACCTGGTTTGCTCCTGGCTGGGTCTCCAGCACCTAGGACAGCTCTCAGTACCAGAGACTGGGTGCTTGGTTACGGGAATGAATGAGAAGTAAGCAACATACAAAGTGCTTTGAAGAAAGTAAAATACTGGTGCACCCTGGTGCAGCAACAGTTAAGCCAATCGCCTACTGAAGGAACAAGCCACATACCCCTGGGTTCAAGTCCCAGGCCCGGGGAAACGCAAACAGTATGAACAACAAAGTAAAAATAAAGATTCTTCTTCTTCCTCTCTCTTCCTGCCTGCCTACTCGCCTTAATTCCTGCTGGCACCTTTCCTTTAAAAAACAAAAACAAAAAAGAAAGTCAAGCACTGTCATGTAGTTAAAGGATAGTGGTGGAGGGAAGAGATCTCCCTGGAAAAGGCTGAGGGATCGGGAAGGTGTCCGCAAGGGAGGAATTGATTTAAGGTGAGTCCTGAAGGATGAGACCTGCAGGACATAATTTCATGCTGGAAGACCTGTGTGTGAAAACTCTAAGTCAGGAGAAATGTGCCCTGGTGAGGACACAAGAGCCAGGACTGTGGGAAGGAACCAGACAGACACAGGGTGTTTCAGGCTGGGTAAAGAGCTGTGTTTACTGCCAGCAGCTATGGGACACAATCAGAAGATTTAAGCCATGGAACATAATAGGATTTACACTTCTAGAAAAGTTGCTCTGGCTGCTGTGTAAAGAAGAAGGCATTGGGGATAATGGACAAAGGGGCAACACTAGGCCAGTCATCTGTTTGCAGTGGTGTTCGTGGCTGTTTGTATGAGGGGTGAAGTGGACAGGCAAGACACGACTGGATAGAAGTGATTGTTGAAGGGAGAACCTACCAGATGTGGGGGTGCATTGGATGTGTGGGGGAGACACAAGAACAGTTCCCTGATTCCTCATTTGGGGGATGGTGCTGGTATTCACAGAGATGAGAAAAACAGGTTATGAGGGAGAAATCACAAGTTCAGATGGGATGTGTTGGGTTTAGAAGTTGACTGGACATCCAAGAGGAGACGTGAGGGAGTTCATGCTATATTAGAGAAGGTATCCAGGGATGGATCATGAAATGGGTGCTGTCACACACCAAAGTGGTCCTCCTTTTAACCATCAGGTGCACAGATATCCTTCACTCTCTGCCTCTCCAAGACTCATTCATTCCAAGGAGACATGACTGACCTTGAGGTAGGGGGAGCCCTGAGAGGCAGAGAGGCCAGTTGGCAATAGTTGTGGCAGAAAGGAGGGAGCCAGCACAGGGCCTAGAGCAGTGGAGGGACATCATAACGACCCTTGGGAAGGTTGGGAAGGACTGAAGGTTGAGAAATTATTACAACACTGCTCCTGCCAACTAGATAGGGGATGGGGAACTTGGGGTATGCTCAGAATAAGAGGACTGGCCAGACCAGAGGCATCGGATGTCTCCAAGGTGAGCTGGGTGCAGGGCTGAAGGGGAGGGTGGGGAGAGGGCCCTGTGGGGAGTTCTCTCTGAGCCCATAGATGAAGGGAGTAGCAGGGAACTGGGCAGACCCCCTGCTTTCCTTTGCTAATCTGGGCTGCATCTGGAGAAAAACCGCATGGACCTTCGAGCCCACACCGTGGTGAGTACTGAGATCTGCCCTTCTAGGGGGCTCGCCAGTGCTGTGTCCGTCTGTCCGTCTCCGCCACCCCCCCCCCCCAACACAAAAGACAGAAAGAAGCAGAGTTACTCGGTGTGGTGCTGCTGTCACCAAGTTACAACCAGGTTCAACCACAGTGAACAACCGGCTCTTGGCACAACAGGGTCAGCAGGTTTGTAAATATGCCAGTTCAAGCCACCAGCACAACCTTTCCCAACACCATCACATAGCTCTTCAGCATCCGCGCGAATGACTTCGGGGACACAGACAGTAATAAAACAATAATGAAGTCGTGAGTTGGGGATATTTTTTTACCTTCATTTTTAATATAATGTGTTTACTTGTAAGTTGGCATAATTTAATTTTTAATAATCACTGTTGAAAACTCCTGAAATTTTAATCATCAGCTCTTGAGGTGCGCGCCAGGCCTGCGGGGCAGGGTACACGCCTCGCCCATTTCCAAGAAGAGCTGGGAGCAGGCACCCTGGGAGATGAGCACCTTTCCTGGAACGCAAGTCCAGGATCTGTCTGATTTTGAGCAAAAAAAGAACCGAAAACTCATTTACAACTTGCATTTGCAAGTGTTGTTGGAGCTGGAATGGTTACAATAAGACAATATATCAGTGTTAAAATTAAAGTGAAAATTAAGCACACGCCACCCTATTAGTCAGCACTTTTGAGCCTATATGATTGCGAAGTTCAGAAAAAAAGAGCTAAAGAATCTATTTAAATGCAAATGTGCCATAAAACCGACTCACAGCCATGCATCTTCCAAATGCTCTCGGCCTTCCTTCAGCTGCCTCTGTTCATCGGGTGTTATTATTTCAGGGTAGAGAACAATGTCTCCAGAAATCCCGTGTTGAAGTGCAGCTGGTGTGACTGCCTGGGGAGGGGGCGGGGCTCTGAGGCTTCTCGGGGGCAGAATCCGCCCATGTCACCCTGTGCCCTTGACCTGGCCAAGTGGTATATATAGAAGCCAGAAGTAGCATAGGGCTGAGGGGTTCTTCTGCCTGGAGTTGTCCCCACCCCTTCTGGTTACCCTGTCTCTGGAGAGGAGAACTTAACACTGCTCCAAGCAAGCAGGAGGGTGTGACATCGGACAGGGCACTTCTCAAATGGAAGCAGATGTAGTACCTGATTCAGGATATCACCTACCAGTGCTGAGCCCTGGACCTCCTGTTCATGTGGGAAGGAGGCAGGGAGCTGTCTGGCCTTTCCTGAGCCCTGCATGTTTCAGGAGCCAACCTTATGCAGACAGTGACTCTGGGGGAGGCATTACCAGCCTGATCAACAGAGGCTGGGAAAGAGGGTGCTGGGTGCTGGGTGGTGTTGACCTTAGAACTCTGTCAAAGGCTCTGGCACCCCCCATCCCCCCCACCCCCCTCATCCCCCCCCCCACCTCCCTGGTCCCCATCAGGTGTGTGGAAGGCCCCAGGCACCAGAGAATTGGGGCAGAGTTGCTGGTGAGCCTGGCCTGCTGCTGCTTGAAGCCACCTGCCTCTGTCTTCACCAAAGCTTTGTCTCAAATCTGCTAACAGCCCTGAGACTCAAGTTGTGTCCAAAGGCCCCTGGGTACCGTTGGCCTTTGCGCTTGACTAGGAAGTGAGTCCCCCAGAACCCACAAAACAATCTAAGAACCCTCTGGTTCAAAGTGGACACTGCCAGGCAGTGGTTAAGTCCACCTGGTACAGGTCACCTCATCGCCATGATCCTGACATGAAGGGCAGGGCAGTCTATGTGGGCAGGCATTGAAATGTGTTCAGATTTTGGAAACTGTTATCCAGATGGTTAATAGGTACCAGTATACAATTTCTAGATACCATTTTAAATATAAAATTAACATTTATGTGACTCCTTTTTACTTCTATGTAGAGTCATTCAGAATGTGGTGAGAAGGGTGCTAGGCTAAGGCGGATTGCTCTTCCATGCCCTTTCCTGTCACCTCCTCAAAGAGTCTCCTTTCCCAGGGCTCAGAACTCATGGCCTCACTGCGGGAGGAAGGAACTCAAGGTTGTGAAACCCTCCACTTCCCTTCTCTCTCTGTTTTGGAGACACCCTGGGAACAGGCCCTTTCTGGGATTGCTTTCTTCCTGGAGAGGGGGCTGGAGTCAGGAGCCAGACATGGAGGGGAAAGAGGTGCTCAGGGTTTAGAGTAGACTGGTTCAGGCAGTGCAGCCTCCATGCACCTCATCTTTTAGGAATCCAGCCAGGCAGACAGGACTGACTCTGCAGAGGAAGGGGGCTCCCCTTTTGCAGGCAGGAGCAGAGGCAGTATCCAAAAAAGATGCATGGAACAATCTGTCACCATGTGCCAGACACAGGCACTGTCATATATTCTCTCCTTGAGCTATCTGTTTGCAGATGTCATGACTATGAATAGAGAAAATCCTCAGGAATGTACTAACAAGGATTCAAAGTAATAAATAAACTCAGCTAAGTAGCAGAGTATAAGATAAACTTTAAAGCAGTATAAATTATATGTAAAATATACTTTTAAAACTGTATATAAAATTTTACCTTTATATACTTGCAGTGAACAGTTCGAAAGTCAAATTCAGAAAATAATTCTTTTTATAATAGTATAAAAATAAAAATAGAAACAAATTTAAAGAAGTATAAGCCTTAAACACTGGAGATTATAATACACTATTGAAAGATATTAAATGAAGACGATCTATGGTCATAGACTAGAAGACAATATTTTAAAGATGACAATACTCCCTAGTTAACCTACAGATTCAGTGCCATCCCTTTAACACTGCAGGAGCCTTTTAGGTTGAAATTGGCAAACTGATCTTAAATTTCATTTGGAAATGCAAGGGACCCAGAATAGCCAAAATAATCTTGAAAAGAAGAACAAAGTTGGAGGACACATACTTTCCATTCAAATGTACTACAAAGCTACACTATAAAAAAAAATGTGTGCCATAGGGATAGACATATCGACCAGTGAAATTGATTGAGAGTCCAGAAACAAATTCTTATATTTATAGTCAATTGATTTTAGACAAGGGGGCCAAGACACTTCAGTGGGGAAAGACTAGTCTTTTCAATAATGATGTTCACATGCAAAAGATCCCTTCCTCAAACCATACATAAAAGTGAACTCATGTGGATCTTAGATTTAAATATTAGAGCTAAAACTATAAAACTCTTCAACAGTAGAATTCATTAAAATTAAAAAAATTTGTGCTCCAAAGGATAACGCCAAGAAAGTGAAAAGACAACTTACAGAATTGGAGAAAATACTTACAAATTATATATCTATAAGGGACTTATATCTAGACTATATTTTAAAAACTTACAATTCAATAATAAAAGACAAATGAACTAATTTAGAAATAGGCATAGTGTCTGAAAAGACTTTCTCCAAAGAAGATATACAAATAGTTAATAAGCAGATGAAGAGAGGCTATAACATGGGTAACATTGGGGAAATACAATCAAAACCGTAAGTAATGACTTGCTACTTCATACTCAGTAGAATGACTAGAATTTAAAAAAAAAAAACTTATAAAACATGTTATTAGGAACCCTGATACACCGGTGGTAATATAATAGTATAGGCACTTTGGAAAATCTGGCAGTTTCTCAAATAGATAAAGATAGACTTACCATATGACCCAGCAATTCCACAGTTAATATACCCAAGAGAAGTGAAAACTTATATCCACGTTTAAGAATAATACCCAAAGAGTGGCAACAATCCAAGTGCCCATCAATTGATGAATGAACCAAATAAACGTGTGATATCTTTGTATAATGGAATGCTATTTGACAATAAAAAAGAAATGAGGTAATTATACATGCTATATGAGTGGATGAATCTTAAAAATAATATGGTAAGAGAAAGAAACTAGTCACAAAACCACATGTTGTATGACTCCATTCATGTGAAGTATGCAGAATAGGCAAATTCATGGAGACAGAAAGTAGATGAGCAGTGACTGAGGGCTGGAGGGCTGAGGGAAAATAGGAGTGTTTGCTAATGGATACACTTGGGGGAGGGTGATGAAAATGTTCTAAATTGCGGTGATAGTTTCACACTTCTGAATATACTAAAGACAATTATACTTTTAGTAGATGAATGTGTGGTTATGAGAATTACATTCCAATAAGGCTATTTATATAAAAATAAAATAATTTATCAATGCAAGCACAAGGACTTGCAGATATTTAAGTATAGTTTGAAACTACAAATTCAATTTTAAAAATTAAAGGAATTTGAATTGAAAAAGAAGAAATAAAACTATCATGATTTGTAGATGACAAGATACTATACCTAGAAAACCCTAAAGACTTCACAAAAAATCTTCAAGAAACAGTAAATGAATACAGCAAAGTGGCAGTGAAGTAGAGGAGAAAGAATTTAAGAACGAAATTACATTCACAATAGAACCAAGAAAGATCAAACACCTGGGAATTAACAAAGACTGCGAAAGACCTCTGCAATGAAAACTGCAGAACCTTAACAAAAGAAATAGAAGGAGACACAAAGAGATGGAAAAACATCCCATGTCATGGATTGGAAGAATCAACTTAGTAAAAATGGCCTTTCTACCCAAGGCAATATATATACAGTCAATGCACTGCCTGTCCCAGAGTCATTTTTTGAGGAAATGGAGCAAATAATACTGAAGTTTGTATGGAACCACAAAAAGCCTCAAATAGTCAAAGCTATTCTAAGAGAAAAAATGGCATAGTGGAGGCATCACACAAAGTATACTACAGTGTGATTGTCATCAAAACCATATGGTACTGGGGTGATCAGTGAAATTAAATAGTGAGCCCAGGAATAAAACCACACCTATGTGGACAGTTAGTCTGTGACAAAGGTGCCAAGAGCTTACAATGGAGGAAGGAAAACCTACTCAATAAATGGTGCTGGGAAAGCTGGAAAGACATTTGCAAATAAAGAAACGGGATTACTCATTATCGCCAAGTACAAAAATCAATTCAAAATTAATTAAAAACCTGTACATAAGACCTGAAACCCTAAAATATCTAGACAAAATGTGGGAAAACACTCCATGACCGCAACCTCAAAGAGGCCTTTGAGGGAGGAGGAACAGTGACGGTAAAAAGAAACCAAAGCAAAACTAAACAATTGGGATGACACGAAACTGAAGAGCTTCTGCACAGCAAAAGAAACTACCACTAAAACGAAAAGACAACCCACAGGATTGAAGAAGATATTCATACAATATACATCAGATAAAAGCTTAATTTCTGAAATACACGAAGAGCTCATGCTTCTCAACAATAAAAAAGTAAACGACCCACTCAAAAAATGGGTAAAAGAGCTGAATAGAGAACTTTCTAAAGAAGACACACAGATGGCTTATAAACACCTAAAAAAAAAAATACTCTACATCACTCATCATCAGAGAAATGGAAGTAAAAATTACAGTGAGATGCCATCTCACACCAGTGAGAATGGCCTCTATCAAAAAGACTGGAAATAGCAGGTGTTAGAGGGGATGTGGAGAAAAGGGAGCCTTTCTACACTGCTGGTGGGAATGTAAATTGGTGTAACCTCTTTTGGAAAACAGTATAGAGATTCATCAAACAAACAAAGATGAATTTACCATTTGATCCAACAATCCCACTCCTAGGCCCAGAGGATATAAAGTCTTTAATCAGGAAAAACATCTGCACCCCTGTGTTCATGGCAGCACAGTTCACCACAGCTAAGACAGGGAAACAACCTAAATGCCTGTCGACAGATGACTGGAGAAAGAAACTTTGGTACATACACCTAATGGAATTCTATGCAGCTACTTTTAAAAAATGAAATTGTGCCCTTTGTTACAATCTGGATGGAACTGGAGGGGATCATGTTGAGCGAAAGAAGTCAGGAAAAAAAAAGAGAAATACGGGATGGTTTCACTCATATGTGGAGAATAATGAAATAAGACAAATGAACATACACGTTCCAATAAAAATAGCAGGATTCGGGACGGGTTATGCAGGGGTAGACGGGATGAGGGGGAAAAGCTGGTGGTGAGGGACCCTGGAACTCTGGTGGAGGGTGTGGTTTGCAATGTAGACTGAGATGCAATTTCAATACCCTAAAAGGAATTTAGCACTGTGAGGTAAAGAAATAATATTACTATTAAAATTGTTATAGGACTATTTGCATTATCTAGGTCATGTTAATGGAGTTTTGGTTGTGGCCTTTAGGATTTAGTTCATTTCATATAGTTAATCAAATTTATTTGCATAGGGATATTATTATTGTTTTAATATCTGTGCGGTCTATAGTTACATTCATTTTTTTCATTCTTGATTTGGTACTTTCTGTCTTTTCTTTTTTCTTGTATGTCAGTCGAACTAGAAGTACATCAATTTTATTGATCTTTCAAAAAACCACCTTTTGGTTTTATTGATTTTTCTCTGGGTTTCTATTTCAACTTTATTATTTACTGTTCTATATTATTTACTTCACCTTACTTGCTTTGGATTTATTTTTCTTTACACACATACACCCTTTGCCATTTCTTATGGGGAAAGCTAAGATGGTTATTTTAAGACATTTTCTTATTTTATAACATAAATATTTAATACAGTACATTTCCTTTCCACTTTAGCTGCATCCCACAATTTTTGAAAAGTTAACATGTTTATTTTATTTTAATCTAGCTTTTAATTTTCTTTGAGATTTTCTTTTATTTCTTCGTGTTTGAATATTTTTTCAGTTATCTTTCTGTTATTGATTTCTAATTCAATTCTATTATGATCAGAAAGCATATTTAGTGTGATTCCAATTCTCTTAAATTTGTTAAGTTTTGACTTGTGACTTATGATATGGTCTATCTTGGTAAATGTTCCATCAATGTGCTCTTAAAAAGAATGTAGAATTTGCCATTGCTGTGTGATGTGTTTCACAGATGTCAATTAATTCAAGTTAGTTGATGATATCGTTCAGTTCTATACTTGCTAATTTCCTATCTACTATTTCTATATATTACACAGAGAGAAGTGTTGTGGTTTCCAAGTATAATTTGAATATATTTATTCCTTTTTTTGGCCTGATATTTTTTGCTTCTTAAATTTTGAATCTCTAGGCTAAGGTGCTGATACATTTAGAATGATTATGCTTTCATTCACTATGATTTGATGAACTGATTCTTTTATCAATGTGTAATGTTCTCTCTGGAAACTTTCTTTACTCTGAGACATTGACATGAATATACTTACTCTTGTTTCATTTGGGGCATGGCGTCTATGGTATAGATTTTCCCTACTTTTTCTTTTAAAACTACTTACAATATTCGAAGGGACTTTTTCGTAGACAGAATGTACTTAGGTCATTTTTAAAAAATCCATTATGCAAATCTCTCTCTTTACATCTCAGTATTATTACATTTGGATCTAAACTTCCCACTTTATTCTTTGTTTTCTGTTCCCTCTTTTTCATTTCTTTGTTTCCTCTTTCTTTGTTGGAGTTACTGAAACTTTTTTCTTTAGTATTTCATTTTAAGTTACTGCATATTTTTGGCGCTACCTCTTGGTATCATTTTTCTGAGTCAAGAGAGACCATTCTCCCTGGCCCTCCACAGCTCCCATGGGCGTGCACACCCCGGGGCCACTTCGTACCCGGGCCATTTCTCAGCACACAGCACGGGCAGTGGGTTGGACTTCGGTGGCCTGTGTAGGGGATGAAATAAGCCTCTGGGCACAGTCTCCAGAAGGAAGAAGCAAACTTGCTCAGAAGTAGGCGCTGGAGGGAGGAAACAAGCTGACGTTGAGTGTTTCCTTCCAGCGGCTCCACTGTCGCCCCGGGGCTGGCATCCGCCACCCCCTGTGACTCTGAGTTCTCAGTCAGGGGATAACCTGGTCACTTGGTGTTGGGGACTTGTGTCGCTGTGGTCCCTGCTTTGTGTGCATGTTAAATTCATCCGTCCATGTTCCCTCGGGGAAAAGACTCCTGTATTCAACAGATGAGGTTTTGGTGAAGCTTATCTAGGGGATCAAAAGACGGCGTGGGGCGGGGCCTGCGCTCTGACTCTTTCTACTGTGATGACTCCCACTGCCAAACGTTCGGGAAGAACCAGGTGTTCAAGTCTGCACCTCCTGTACCCTAAGTGCCAAAGGGGACCCCCTCAGCGGGGATGATGTCAGGGGCTGCGACTTCCCTGGCACCCTTTCCTCCTACGCTATCCTGGGCAGGTCAGCAGAGACAGCACAGAATTCCGGCAAGAGAAAGAAAATCAGTCTGTTTGAGACATTGGCAGCAGCATTTCCCGGCGTACCAGCGCCACCTGCCGGCCAAGCCGGCGCGTACCTTTTTGTTGTTTTTGAGGACGTTGGTCCTAAACTCTTGAGAAACTGCATCCTCAACCATGGATGCCTGGTGACATTCTGACCTGACAGCTCCATTTTGGGGTGGGGCACCTCAGTGACTCCAAGACTAACAAGATGTAAAGGGAACAGGCTTCTCTGTTCAAAAGGAACGGGATCCTCAACAGCCAGTTGGTCAGAACCTACTGCGGTCTCAGCTTTCCATGAAAGAGCTGCAAAAGCCGATTCAGGGAAACGGTGCCCCCAGCATGTCCTCTGAAGCAAAGCCACTGACTCAGGGTGGCCTCGCGTCACCATATTCCTCTAAACGCCTGAGCCTGGTTCAGCGGGGTATAAACTTGACAGGTGCCCATGGCGCTGTCGTTGGGCTCAGTGGATCTCCTTAAGAGAGTGGCCGTGGCGCTGGCTAAGAGGCAAAACTCACTGAAGTTCGATGGCCCTCGCCAGCCCTCCCTTGAACATGTTTGCTGAATGAGCTGCCCCCAGTGGCCTGGCCATCTGCCCTGCTTTGGGAAGCCGCTGGCTCACACACACACTTCTGAGGGCAGCAAACCGTGGGAACAAATCCCACTGCTGAGGGGACAGTTGTGCCCCTGATGCAGATGTACTCTGAAATGATCTCTGATAAGACTCACAGGAATCAAGGATGGGGCAAGCCTTCCCTACAGGTCACCCTCATCTGCCTAGATCTATTTGCATGTTATGGGTTTTGGCAGGGGAAAAATGGAGAACAAAAGTGCTGGTGGGGTATTTCAAATTCCGCTCTTCCCCAGTCCTCCTGCTATTTACTGCTAGAGCCCTCAGATGGCTGCCCTGGGCCTGCACCCACGGTGATGCTTGCATTGGGTGGGACAGGTGGGGCGGCGTGTGCATACTCTCAGAGAGAGAGAATGGAACCAGAATGGAGGTTGCACAGACAGAGATGAGAGGAAATGGCAGAGGCACAGAGCTGGTAACACAGCTCTGCCAAGCAGAATAGCCCACCTGGCTGGATCTGAGCTCTCAAGGGCAGCAGAGGAGAGCAGCAACAGAAGGGCTTGGCCTGCATTCGGGCCCTGATGAGGGGTGGGGGCTTGGCTGGGCTATAGTCATGAGGAGTCACTGAGGGATCCAGGCCAAGAAAAACACAGGGAGAGGTGGTTTAGGACCAGGGTCATGGCTCTCTTCATCTGGAATATACTTTCTTTGAATCTTCACTCCAACTCTTTCTTATCCTTCGGGTCTCAGCTTCAATCTCTGGTCCTCAAGGAAGCCTCTCCACCCACGTAGCTTGGAATGGAACCCACAGAAGTCAGTATTTTTCCCTCCAGTCCTTCTCATGTTGGCAATGAAATAACTTGCAATTGTTTAATTCATACAGTTTCCTTTGCTGGAAGGGACGATATACGGCAGTAGCCACACATACCCTGTTCATTGCTAAGGCCAGCTGATCAGAAAACTTGTAGGGAGCGCCTGCTCTGTCCCACATGTGTGGGGCCCCAGCATTCCTCAGGACAAGTTGTAGACCTTGTCTGCCTGCACAAACCCTGTGCTCAGTGTTAGCCAGCTGCCCCTGAAGGTGGGCCTGGCTGTGTGTGGAGTGGATGGAAGGACAGGGGACCTGAAGGGCAGGACAGGGTCTGCACACAGCAGGTCCCAGCCAGGCTGGAACTGGGGGCAGAGCTAGACTCCAGAAGTAGACACTGCCTGGACTGTTTTGAGACCCTGAAGATGAAGGAGGCCCAATCTGGGGCCCTTTGATATTTGCCAACCTCCTACGGCTGCAGTGAGTCAGGCCACCTGGTGGTCTTCGCCAGCCCTGATGGCGGGAGAAGGCTGAGCGCCTTGGGCCAGGCCCAGAGTGAAGGCTCCACAGCATTATTTTCAATACTTGTGCTAGAGAAATTCAGAAAGTCTGGAGACTCACTCTGGGGCCACTGACTCGAGCAAATAAGAGGGCCAGACGGGGACCCCCAGGCCTGTCTGCTCTAAAGTTACCTGAGCTCTTGGGGGGTCCTGTGCTCCTCAGGGACCCCCTTGGGGGTAAGGATCTGATGGGAAGATCATCTCAGTTCCCTTATCATCCTCTGTCTTCTATGCTCTGAGCTTTCTCATGTTGTAGCCTTGGAATAAAGGGATTCACGATAAAAATGGGGTCTGCAAATACTTGGCTGTGTCTGTTGCACAGAGCCTGCCTGCAGGGGACCACTAGGACCCCCATTACAGGCCTCTTTGGGGGAGTTGGATCTGTGGGGAGGATCCCTGCTTGGGGCCCTGGGGCAGCCAATCCAACACAACCCTGTGGGCTCTGGGGCCTCTGATTCCCCAGAGACACTAGTCAGGTGAGGAGAAGACATCTCCCTCACTCTCAAAATCAGGGACTTATTCACTTATTAGATGAACCTCTAAACCTCCCTGGAGTCTCAGGGTCCCTTCTTGAAGGAGGGGGTTGACCTAGGGAAGCTCCCTCCCTTCTGTGGGTCTTCCCTCCACAGACACTCTGCTCATAGATTTTGGCACCTTCATCTTGCATCGTTGGCTGGAGTTGCATCTGGTGGGAAAGACCTGTGTAGCCGGTATCCATTTTCCACTGAAGAGCTTTTTGGAGTCCCTGGGCCCCAGACTGGGAAATTCCTGGGTGACCTCTTTCCCATGTTAGTTCTGTAAGGAAGGGGTTCCCCAGACACATCATCTTGGATGCTCCGTGTGTACTGTCCTTCATGCCCACCCCTCTGGCCCTGATGCCTGCTCCCTCCTGTGAGGCCTGTGCACAGGCCGGACTGAGCCTGACCCCTGGAGGTGTCCCCAGGAGCCTAGGTCAGCTGCTCGTTTTAGCCCAGGCTTAGCCAGGCTTTAGGAATAAAGCCATGGGAGTCCAAGTCCCCTACGTGCAGTGTATAGCGAGGACATCAGGGCTGGCTTAACACCTTTCTCTTTTTCTTTTTTCAAGAGGGTCTTTATTTATTAAAAGCCAAAAGAGTCCTGGGGTGACAGGACAGGCAGGCCAGCTTCTCAGGGGTTAGGAAGATTCAGACAGAGGCACTGGAGTGGTGTGTGTGAGGGTGCCCTCCGAGTCCTCTGTGTCACCCTTGGGGACTGGTGGCACTAGCTCAAAGACAGGGTAAGCTTCAGGGACCTCAGCCTCCAGCAATTCTGGAGTAGGCTCTTCCTTGGTCAGCATTAGGGGTTCACCAGTGCTGCCTGCAGTCATGTCCCCGTGTCTCCTTGCCCAGCTGTGGGGGCTCACTGCCTGCCTGGACCCCTTCTGGTGGCCCAGTAAGTGACACAAGGCAACTAGACTGGGGGTGCTTCCAGATGGAAACTCTGGTTATTGTTCTCATCACTGAGATCAAGCAGGATGAGAGGGACACCCCGGCAGGGACTGGCGCCTCTACCCTGCTCCTGGCCTTGGGATTGCTCCTTCCCACCACCTGCCCTGTGTGGCTCCTCCTCTGGGGGTCCACCACATGCACCCATGTAAAGATACAAAGGGAAGTGCCGCCCACAGTCACCACGCGCTTCTCCCATCTCTGGACCTTCTCCATGGTTGCCAGCACCTTCCTGATGTCATTGGCCTGGCTCTGGGTTTCCAGCATTGGCCCCATGGTCTGGGTTGGACTCAGACACTGGACTGGGGGCCTCTCCAGAAATTTTGTGTGCCTTTAAACATCATTCGTTCGTTCGTTCATGCATTCTTTGCTTTCTAAGGGAGGGGAGGAAGAAGCATTTTTTATTCATGGATTTTGCCCCCCCCCCCGCCCTGTCTCCTGGCCGCAGTTGTGAACCTGGTCCCTGGGCTTTACGTGGTCCACACCTTAGCCGTCTCGGTCACCCGAGTCACAAGTTCACGCCTAAATATGTTTCTTGAGGAACTGCTATGTGCTGGGCACTTTGTGTTCTCTCAGCACCTTTTCTGCTAAGAAGTTCTTGCTGCTTTAGGGATGGAGGTGCATTATATGAACCAGCAAATCACCCCATGTGCTTGCCCTGCACCATTTCTGTAGATAAATTACACCTGAGGCCTCATTCCCAGAGACCTTCCTCTTCAACCTCTTTCACTGGATTCTGCCAGTAACTCAGACTCCTACCTTCCCGCCACTAAAAATAGGCAGAGTTGTAAAAACTCTATTCCTTGAGCTTTTAGATGCAATTCTAGTCACGTTGAATGATATTTGTTCTAAAGACCTGCAATCTGTTGGCTTGCAGTGTTCCCAGGCAAACTCATTCTTTTTAGAAGCAAATTACTTCACAGACTCCAATAAGGCAAATTGCTGACTCCCAGTGAGTTTGGAGGCATTCAGAGATGCATTACTTGCAGGCCATGATGAGCCTCAACTGTGGAAATCCAAGGTCCTGGTCAAGGTGACAAGCCACATGGAGGATTCTAGGGACTGTCCCAGCCTCCCCCACTCACAGGGAGGTGATGGGGCTAGGGTGTCCAGGGTTAGCTAAGAGCCATCAGCCTGGAGGGCTCGGCCATGGCCTGTCAAATTCTGTTTTGTCCTTTCAGCTAGTGGTTCTCCAATGTAGGGGCAAACACGTGCTTTAATGGAAACCACAAAATTGTTTTGATCACATCCTTTGGGGTTATTTATTCTACCCTTTTTTTGCTAATGTACTCGTTTTTTTAAAGGAAAGGAACAAGCAGGAATGAAGGCAAGTCGACAGTCAGGAAGACAGAGAAGAAAGAAGTCTCTCTATTTTATTTTATTTAGTTGTTCACACTGTTTGTTTTTTTTCCCCTCCAGACCCAGGACTTGGACACAGGGGTATGTGGCCTATGCTCCTTCAGAGGTGATTGAACTAACTACTGCTCCAACAGGGCACCCCTAAAGTACTATTTTTGCAACTCTGCAAGTTGTAGATGTCTAGCAGCAATGCCAAATTATTCTGGTCTATAGATATGCAAAAGAATCTTCTTGGCTGGCAGGACAACCTCCCCTCCCCCACCCTCCAGCCTTGACGGCCCCCCACACCCCCTCCAAGTGGAAGAGGCAGTTTTGGATCCATTTGCAAGTTCATTTCAATGTTCCTGTTGTATATATCTGTTTGTCCTTTGGATTCTCCTTTGATCTGATGTTACCCCGCTATACATCACCTCATTAATAGTGAATTAAATACAATCTTTAACACATGTTCATTCCACATCTGTTAGAGTCAGAGTTTTCCTTTTTGTTGAAAATTCTCTTTTAACACAAACTTCAGTGCATCAGGGTCAACTCCAGATTTCTGACGTCTTAGGTCCGGGGTAGAACCCAAGTATTTGATATCTAACAACTCCAAGGGTCATACACTGAGAACTCTGCTTTCGGCTTACTCCAAGGGGTCACCTCCCTGAGCGTGAGAAGGATGCAATTGGGAGGGGAAATTCCGCTGGGTTGATGGGGTATCTAACCCTCTGGAAACCACAGGTAGCTTTTTAGACCCCCACAGAAATTGCTTCATGAACTACAGAGGGGTGCCTAGGAGTTATGGGGACAACATTCCCCAATGCCAATTACATAGTCATCCTTGTGTGAATACCTTTTGTGCCCTTAAAGCTGGGATGTCCCAAGGTGTACATGTGACCCAGGAGGGACGGGTGGACTGGGGCTGCCTCCCCTGGATGCACCTGCTCTGACTCAGCAGTGGGCCAGCCTCCACGCAGCTCTCCCTTGAGTCAGGGGGCACCAAGTATTGCTCTAGTCCTGGAACGCAGAGCTCTTCTTTATTTTCCATGACTGGATTTGAATCCAGTCCTGTCTGACTCCGAGTATGCGGTCTTTTTTTTTTTTTCAGAAGGGGCTGCCAACACATGGGAGCTCCTCTGGCTAGAAAGATACCAGCTTTAGGCATCTGACCCTGTAGCCCCATCCAGCCCTCTACCCTACGAAACAGTCTCGTGACCTCCAGGATATGAAATCTTCATAGACCTCCATTTTCCACCTGTAAAATGAGATGATAGTCATGATGCCTGTTCCCAGAGCACTTGAGGGTATTTCTTGTTATTCCTGTTCGGAGCAGTAGTTCTGGAATCAGAGGTGGCAGCCACCAAGTGTGTTCACCTACATTCAGTCAGACACTGGGGATGGACAGAGTAACCGCCTCTCAAAGATGTCCACGTCCTAATTCTAAGGACCTGCGAGTGTGTTAGGATATGTGGTGAAGGAAAATGAAGGTTGTTATAGATGGAATGAAGGTTGCTAATTAGCTGGCATTAAGATGGAGAGATGATACTAGATTATGCAGCTGAGCCATTGTAATCACACGGGTACTTACATAAGGGAGAGGCAGAAGAGGGGCTCACAAGTATGAAGTGTGAAAACTCAACTTGCTGTTGCTTTGAAAATGAGGAAGGGGGGCCATGAACCAAGAAACCTTGGTTCCTTCTGGAAGCTGAAAAAGGCAAGGAACAGATTCTTCCCAAGACTCCGCAGAAGAGAACACAGTCCTACTGACCCATTCATCTAACCTGTTTGAGCCCTCTAGCTTGCAGAACTGCAGGAAAATACATTTGTGTTATTTTCAGTCAGTGAATTTTTGTAAATCTGTTACAGTAGCTATAAAAATTCAATGCAGGGAAGGCCCAGGTAGAGTAGCAGCTGGGCACAGTCTCCCCAAGGTCCCAGGTTCACATCCCGGTGCTGGCAGGAACAGCCATGAGGAATAACAAAATTAACAAAAATCCAATGTCAATGATAAAGGTAAAGGCCTTTTATAAACCAAATACAATAGTAAAATGTGCTTTAAGTTCATAAAAGGAGACTGCATTACACAAACACATGTCCCAACTTTAGGGACGCTAAAATGTTTAAAAATATTAAATAAAATGAGGCATTTATGGTTTCAAAGAAAATAGAATTCACGCATTGCTTCCTATTTGTCTTGCTAAGTACAACTAACCACCCTGGGCATTACATATAAAACAAACATAGGAAGTCACTGAAAGGTGGAGAAATGAAGACAGCCCAGCTAGGGACTTGGAATGACAGTGAAATGTGTTTTGCTTTTGGTTTGCTTGTAAACCTCGAGTGGGCACTAGAGAAGCCTGCAACCTGGATCCCCCATTAGGTGTGGACAAAAAGCCCCAAGAAGTCTACTCCCTCAGGCTAAAGGACCAGGAAAGAGGCAGCCCAGCAAGACAGAAACTGTTAGAATAAACCGACGTCCTGCTCCCACCACACACCACAGGAAACTGTCTCAACCTTCCCCTATCAGCAAAAGTCAATGAAGAACCCAGACTTGCACCCCATTGGAGTGGATCAGGGGCCCCATCGCCCCACCAGCACGGTGGTAGAGATATCCAGGTGAGGAGATCCAGCTTCGGCCACCACTGAGCAACGGCGCCCTTCTCCCCTCCCAGGGTCTCCAGGGAGGCTGAGTGAGGAACTTCTTTTCCCCACCTGGCATAGAAGGAGAAGGTGGCACTTGCCTCTCCTACCCCTGTGGGCTGTGCTGGAGAATACTTGTAGAGCAGAAAATGTAATTAAGTCTTAGAGCAGACCCCAACATGTCCAAGATGAAAATCATTTTTCCTACCTTGAATGAGCAAAGATAATCAACATCAACAATGACATAACGCAGATTTTGGAATTATGGGACAAAGCTTTCAGACAGCCATCATAAAGAATGCTTCAATGTGCAATTCTGAACATATTTGAAACAAATGAAAAACTAAAAATTCTCAGCAAATAGAAAGTCCCAGCAAAGAAGCAGAAAACACGCAAAAGAACCAGATGGAAACTTTGGGGCTGAAGATTACTGTTAAGTGAAAGAAAGTCATTGGGCAAACTCAACGGTAGGATGGAGAGGAGGGATGGGGGATGGAATCAGTGGGCTTAAAAACGTCAGGCACGTCCTGTGAAGCAGTGGTCTGGTTAAATGCCCTCAGCTGGCACAATCATATACATCCCAAGTCTCCGGGTTCACATCCCGGGCGAGGGTGGGCAACAACCAAGAAGAACAACTAAATAAAATATTTCTTACAAAACACACAAACAAGAAATCAGGATGGAAAGGTGTGAGGATGGCTGTGGCTCGAACCTCGGCAGACATTGTGTCGTTGGATTGGGAACGCTGGTTCCACAGTCGAAGTTTGCGAGACTCACATTTGCAGCCAACGCAGGCGCAGTTCTCTCCCCTGGTCCGGCCGCGTGATCCACCCCCGGGGGCTTTGAACACAAGCCCTTTCGCTGGACTCCGACGACCCCTGGAGCGAGGTGCCCAGTGCACTGAGACTGGGTCTGGGTGTGGAGGAGGGGACAGAGGTGCGTCTGGATGCGGTGGAAGAGGAGGCGCCAAGAGGACGGGCTTGATTGATAAGTGGAATGAGCTAGACTCTTTAAGGAGGATCCTGAGATGTGGAACCTTCGGCACCTGGGACACCGAGGTGTTTCTCATCCCAGGACTTCTCGACCTGGGATGAGAATCTCAGAGATCCCACGAGATCCAGCTTCTGGGAAGAGTGGTGGCGGCAGTCCACGGGGCCTGACACTACCATCTTCTGAGCCTCCCGACGGTCATTGCACCCCAGTCCATGCTCTGCCTGCCCCTCCATTCTGACTCCCACTGCTCCCACCGCCTGGCCCCCAGGATCACATAGCACATTGTCTTCTTGGGCAGCCCCGCACTCTGCCCAGCTCCGCCGACCTCAGGTGTCTCTCCGGTTTCAAGCAAGAGAGCCTTTCCTGACAGAGGGCTCGGGTGAAGGGGCCGGCTTCCCACCGCAGGGTGCAGGCCCTCGGCTGTTTAGAAAGAGAGAGCATGGCACCGGTGGGAGGGCCGAGGAGCTGGCAACAACAGTCTCCTGGGAGGAATGCCAGACACCATGCAGCTGCTGGGAGAACAACTCGTCTGAAGGGCTTGCGTAAGTGCCTGGTTTTGTTTTCATTTTTGTTTTTAATGTATGAGTGAGGGAGTTTGTGTGTATGCATATCTGTTTCCCCTCCACTAAAACTTACAACACTAAGTGCGTCACCATGGCTAAGCCCTGGCTTTTCTCTGGAGAACAGTGATTAGGGTGGTTAGGCCTATGGGCCTGTGTACTTGTTAATCTGCCTTGGATTCTAGGAGTAAGGGTTGTTTTCCCAGCTTGTGCTGTGAAGAGGAGATTGACTGTGGCCAGGTGGTGGCAGGTGGCCAAGGCTAACAGCACCAGGTATCATCAGGTGGAGAATCAGAAGGGCTTCCTTTCTGTTTCTCTGCTGCCAGTCACACCTTGTTTTTTGATGTGAAAAGGTAACCAAACTTGGATGTTGCCAGACACCCCTGGAGCTTGTGAGGGGTGTCCTTCCCACCCTGGAAGATGTATCAACTGCTGGTACTGTAACATGAGGCCTTCTTTCCCCAATCAGGCCTCTCTGCTCTGTCTTGCACCTCTATTGGGACAGAACCTGGTGCCCTGCCCCTTGCCTGGCCAGTGAGACAAGGTGGGTCACCATAGCAGTGTGACTGACCTTTGGATCAGGGGAAGTCTTAAAGAGGATTTGGGTTTTCTTGAGAGGTGGTGCGAGTCTAACAGTGTCTGTTCTTGCTTGAGATGCCAGGTTGAGAGATGTGGGCAAGCCAGTTGTGGCAAAATCGCTTTGTCAGGGTCTCCAGAGATTGAGCAGATGTAGGTAAAGGTGAGAAGGTGAGGGCTGGAAGTTGGCAGAACCTGTCTAGAGGTGACACAAGCGATCTGATTGGACAAATGGGTGTCTAAAGCTGAGATTCATTGTTTGTGTGAGGGGTGTGTGTGTGTGTGTTTAGGCAAATAGCAATTGATATTATGAAAATTATGTTTATACATGTAAATTATATAACCTTACATATAAAACAGACTATGATAAATTATACATTTATAGAAAAAATAAACAAGAATTAAAAAAATAAAATCACCTAATCTGAATAATAGAGAAAAAACATGTTAGAAAAGAAGTCTTAGAGGCCTATAGAATGCAACGAGTATTGTATTTGTGCAACTAGAGTCTCAGAGGAGATGAGAATGACTGGGCTGAAAAGGTGTTCAAAGACACAGTAGCTGGCGCTGTCTTAGGTTTGACAAGAGAGATGCCTGCAGATTTGAGAAGCAGCGCGAACCCCCAGCAGAAGAAGTCCAGAAAAGCTACACCAAGATGGCACAGTCAGAAAACTGTGAACTAGAGACAGAGAAAAAATTCTTGATTATTTTTTGTAGAAAGGAAAAATAATTCCAGTGGCAATAGATGCCTCCTCAGAAATGATAGAGAGCAGAGAAAGTGCTGCACAGTTTCCCAAGTGCTAAAAGAGCTGTCAACCCACAATTCTGTAATCAGTGAAAAAATTCTTTAGGAATTAAGAGTAAATGAAGCCATTCTCAGATGAAATGCAAAGAGAATCTGTTGCCAGTAGAACTGTTCTTTAAAAATGGCTAAAGGAAATTCTTAGAAGAGGAAGAAAGGATTAAAAAAAGGACTCAATCTGTCTTTTTAAATAATTGTATTTCTTTTGTTTACATTGCTGTGTGAAATCGCTCCTGAGTCTCTGTGCATTTCATAACACACGCGCCGCCAGACTTGCTGTCCCTTTACCAACACCTTGCTCCCCATGTCCTCACCCCTGTCACTCCAATAGCTACTGTTCATTTGTTTTGTTTCATTGTATTCCACATAAGTGAAACCATCCTCTCTCCCTCCCTCCCTCCTTCCCTCCCTCCCTCCCTCCTTATTGCACTTAACATCATGCCCTGCTGTTCCATCCAGGTTGTTGTAAAGGGGACAATTTCACCTTTTTTTTTTCCCAGCTGCATAGAATTCCACTGAGTATGGAGACAATAGCTTATTTTTCCAGTTATCTCCTTTTTTTTTCCCAGCTATCTCCTTTTTTTTCCCAGCTGCATAGAATTACACTGAGTATGGAGACAATAGCTTATTTTTCCAGTTATCTGTCTATGGGCATTTACATTGTTTCCATGTCTTAGCTACTGTGAATTGTGCTGCTGTGAACATAGCAATGCAGATATTTTTTCCAGTTAGAGATTTTGTATTCTCAGGGTACATGCCTAGAAGTGATTGCTGAATAGAATGGTGACTCCACCTTTATTTTTTTGAGGAATATCCATACTGTTTTTCCAAAGAGATTGCACTAATTTACATTCCTACCAACTGTGTAGAAAATCTCCTTTTTCTTCACAGCCTCTCCAATGCTTGGTGTTTCTACGCCTTTTGACACAGGCCATTCTCACTGGTGAGAGGTGATGCCACAGTGTGGTTTTTATTTGCGTTTCTCCGATGACAAGTGATGTAGAACATTTATTCAAGTGTCTGTAGGCCACCTGTGTGTCTTCTTTGATATGTGCCTATTAAATTCTTCTGCCCATTTTTGAGTGAGTCATTTGCTTTTTCGTTATTGAGATATATGAGTTTCTTATATATTTTGGAGGTTAAGCTTCTTTTTTTTAAAGGAAAGGTACAGGCAGGAATGAAGGTGGGTAAGCAGGCAGGCAGGAAGAGAGAGGAGGAAGAAATATTTTATTTTGTTTTTATTCAGTTGTCACATTTGTTGTTCTCCCCAGCCTGGATGTGAACCCTGGTCTTTAGGATGAATGTGGACTGTGCTTAGGCCAGAGGCAATAGACCAAATCACTCCTCCACCAGGGTGTGCTGACATTAAGCATTTGTCTGATCTTTGTTGTAGCAATATCTCTTCCCTTTCCACGGGTTGTCTTTTTTGTGTTAGTAGTGGTTTCTTTGACTGTACAGAAACTTTTTAGTTTGATGTCCCATGTGTTAAGTTTCACCTGGCTTCTTTTGCTAAAGGTGTTCCTTCTCCAGACACATCTCGAGGTTGATATCGTGAGGTGTTTTTCCTACTTTTTTCTCTGTGCATTTTATATCCATGTTTTTTTTTATCTATTTTGAGGTCACTTTTGTGTATGAACAATCTAGTTTTATTTTCTTACAATTGTCTGTCGAGTTTTCTCAACACCATTTATTGAATAGATTTTCTTCCTCCATTGTATGCTCTTGGTTTCTTTGTCATAGATTCACTCATCATATAGGTGTGGCTTTATTTCTGGGCTCTCAATTTTATTCCATTGGTTTGTGTGCCTGTTTTTGTCCCAATACCATGTATTTTTTGCTTTGTTTTATTTTTATTGCAATAACTGGTTTTACAGATTAAAATTAACTTATATGTGTAAGTTCCCCAGATGTTCAGTTTCCCCGTTCCTCAGATATATGTCAACACACCCTGCCCTCCACCAAATCACCAAGTGTTCTTCATCACTGTCCAGTGGGTTCTGCCATCTCTTGTCTCCCTCTGCCCCGTCCCATTCCCTCTTGGTAATCAGAGTTCTATTGCAAGTTTCCAAGGGTTGCTTTTATTTAATCTGTTGCTTTGTTTTTTCACATTCACATTCCACCTAAGAGTGAGATCATATTGTATCATATCTGTCTTCTTTTGGCTTATTTCACTCAGTATAATTCCATCTAGTTCCATCCATGCTGATTCAAATGACAGGATTTCATCTCTTCTAGTATTCCATTGTGCATATGTAGCACTTCTTTTTTATGTATTCATTGACATTGGGCACTTAGGTAGTTTCCATTTCTTAGCTGTTATGAATATGGCTTCAATAAACATGGGATTGCATAGGTCTCTGAGATTAGTGTCTTTGGGTTAAACACCCAGAAGTGGGATTGTGGGATCATATGGAATTTCCATATTTAACTTTTTGAGGAATCTCCATACTTTTTTCCATAGGGGCTGCACTTGTTTGCACTCCCTCCCACAGTGTAAGTGTTCCCTTTTCTTTACATCCTCACAAACATTTGTTGTTTCCAAACTTTTGGATAATAGCCAGTCCCTAAGGCTGAAGTCACAGAAAGTCTTTCCTATGATGTCGTCCAAGAATTTTATGGTTTCTGATCTTATGTCCAAGTCTCTAGTTCATTTTTGGGTTAATTTTTGTGAATGGTGTTAGAGAGTGGTCTATCTTCATTCTTTTGCATGTGTCTGTCTAGTTTTCCCTCAATCATTTATTGAAGAGACTTCCCTTTCTCCATCATATGCTTTTGGCTACTTTGTTATAGATTAAATGTATGTGAGTGGGTCAGTTTCTGGCGATTTACTACTATTCCACTTATCTGTGCCTCTGTTATTATTACAGCACCATACTGTTTTGATCACTATTGCTTTGTAGTATAGCTCAATGGGAGTGTAATCACTCCTGATTAATTCTTTTTTTTCATAATTGCTTTGTCTATTTGGGGTCTTTTGCTGTTCCACACAAATTTTAAGATTTTTGTTGTTGTTGTTCTATTTCTTGGAAATAAGCCTGTGGGATTTTAGTGGGGATTGCATTAAATCTACATATTGCTTTAGGTAAGATGACCATCTTAATGATGTTGATTCTTCCCAACCATAAGCAGGAGATGGCTTTCCAACTCTTGTATACTTCTCTATTTCTTTTAAGAAGGACTTTTACTATATTGTTTTGATGACAATCACTGTGTAGTACAGTTTGAAGCCAGGGAGTGACATTTTCACTGTTGTTTTTTCCTTCTTCTAACTTTGACTATTTGAGGCTTTTTGTGTTTCATGTAAACTTCGATATTTTTCTACTTCCTTGAAGAATATTCCTGAGATTTTTATGGGAATTGTATTAATTTCTTATATTGCTTTGAGTAGGATGGCCATTTTCACTCTGTTAATTCTTCAGGCTATGAGCATAGAATTAAAAATCTCTTTGTGTCTTGTATTTCTGTCGTAAAATTCTTATAGTTTCATTGTAGGGGAATTTCACCTTCTTTGTTAAGTTTATTCCCAGGTATTTTATTTTTGGGGTATCATTACAAATGAGATTTTTTCCTTAGTTTTAGTTTTCTCTACTTCATTGTTTATAAGAATGCTATACTGACACTTTGCTGTGTTCATTTATTTCTTCTAGTAGTTTTAGTGGATTCTTGGGGATTTTCTAGGTAAACTGTCATGTAATTTGCAAATAATAATAGTTTTATTTCATTTCTTCCAATTTGGCTTCCTTTAGTGTCCTTTTATGCCCTGATTTCTCTGACCAATACTTCTAGAATTATGTTGAGCAGTCATGTTGAGAGGAGGCATTCTTGTCTTGTCTCAGATCTTAGAGAAAAGACTTTCAAGTTTTCACCATTGAGTATGATGTTTGAGTATGGGTTTGTCATATATTTCTTTCATTATGTTGCTATAAGAGTCATCTTTTAGCAGAGTCCAGCTATTTTGGGAAGGCTTTTGCATGAATGGGTGTTCAATCTTGTCAAATGCTTTTTCTGCATCAACTGATATGATCATATAATTTTTAATTTTTTCTTTATTGATTTGGTGTATTACATTAATTGAATCTATAATTGATGCATTCTTGCATTCCTGGAATAGATTCCACTTGATCATAATGTATAATATTTTAAATGTGCTTTTGAATTCAGTTTGCCAGTATTTGTTGAGAATTTTTTACATTCATCAGTAACGTTGGTGCATAATTTTCTTTCTTAGTGTTATCTTTGTCTGGTTTTGGAATCAGGATAATGTAAGCCTTATAGGATAAGAGTTTTCCTTCCTCTTCAATTTTGTGGATGCGTTTAAGAAGATGGGGATTGGTTCTTCTTCGAATGTTTGGTAGAATTCATTGGTGAAGCCATTTGGTCCTGGGCTTTCGGTTTTTTTGAAAGACTTTTGATTACCATTTCAATTTCTGTGATTGTGATTATTCTTTTAAAATTATCTACATCTTCCTGATTTAGTTTTGGTAGGCGATAGGATTCTAGAAACCCATACATTTCATAATGATTCAAAAATTTGTTGGTATCTAGTTGTTCTTAATAATCTCTCATGATCTTTTGTATTTCTGTGATGCCTGTCATAACCTTACCGCTTTCATTTCTGATATCTGGTTATGAATCTTTTGTATCTTTTTAAATTTATGAGTCTGGCTTTTTTCAGATAACCAACTCTTTATTGCATTCATATTTTGTATAGTTCTTTTGTTGTCAATTTAATTTATTTCTGCTCTAATTTTTATTTCCTTCTTTCTGAGTTTTACTTTTGCTCGTTCTTCCCTTTCTAGTTCCTCCAGCTGTGTGGTTATGTGTTTAATTTTGTCTGTCTCTTGCCTTTTGATGTGTGCTTGTGTGGCTATAATCATTCCTTTCAGAACTGTCTTTGCGTCATCCTACATGTTCCAGTAGCTCTTCTCATTTTCATGTGTATCCAGATCATTTTATTTCATCTTTAAATTCATCAGTGATCTATTAGTTGTTCAGAAGCTTGTGGTTTAATTTCATCATCTTTCTGGTTCTTCCAGTTTTGTTCTTCTGGCTCAATTCTAGTTTCACCCCCTTGTGGTCTGAGGAGATGCTACCTATAATTTCAGTTTTGCTAAATTTACTGAGACTTGTGTCCCAATATATGGTCTGTCTTGGAGAATGTTGTATGCACATTTGAGATGAATGTATATTCTTTTTTGTTGAGGCAGAACACTTGACATATGCCTATTAGGTCCATATGATCTGTTGCTTCATTTCAGGTTTTTATCTCTTTGTTGATTTCCTGCCTGGATGATCTGTCTATTGATTTAAGTGGAGTAGTGAAGTCCGCTACTACTGTCTATTGTGTTATTGTCAATGTCCCCCTTTAGTTCTGCCAGTATGTGTTTTATATATTTGGTGGTCCAGCATTGGGCATATATATGTATATATATATTATATATAAATGACAGTTACTGCTTCCTGATGGATTATCCCCTTGATATAATGCCCATCGTTGTATCATGTTACCATTTTTAGTTGGAAATATACCTTATCTGATGGTATTGCAGCTCCCAATTTTCTTTCATCTCCATTACTTTAATTTTTTTTACATAACCCTTGATTTTCAACCTATGCTTCTCTTTGGATCTGATAAGTGTTTCTTGTAGAAAATATAGATTTTTTTTTTTTAAGGAAAGGTGCAGGTAGGAATGAAGGCAAGCAGAGACAGGCAGGGAGGAAGAGAGGAGAAAGAAGCTCTTTATTTAGTTGTTCATCTTGGTTTTCATCCTGGTCCCAGATCTCAAACCTGAGTTCTTGAATATTGACCTGCACTCTCAGCTGAGGGCGACTGACTGATCTGCTACTCCACAAGGGCACACAGGGTTGTTTTTTAATCCATTCAGTCACTGTGTCTTTTGATTGGTTAGTTCAGTCCATTCACATTTGCGGTGATCATTGAAATGTAAGACTTTATTGCTGTCAATGAGATTTCGTTTTCTGCTTCTGCTGCTTTATTTCCCATTTGTTTTTGTTTCCTATTTCCACTGGATGGTTTTTGATATTTATTCTTGCAGTTTTGTGTCTCCTCAGTTGTGCATCTCTTTAAGATAGGGTTTTGTGGCTGCCATGTAGATGGTCTCTACCACTCTGATAGTCTTTTTTTTTTTTTTAAGGAACTGTAGAGGTAGGATTGAAGACAAGCAAGCAGACAGTAGGCAGGAAGAGGAGGAAGAAACATTTTATTTCTATTTTTAATTGTTCACACTGGTTGTTTGCCCACTGGATCCATGACTTAAACCCAGGGTATGTGGCCTGTGTCCTTTGGGGACGATTGACCTAACCGCTGCTCCACAAGGGCGTGCCTCTGATAGTCTCTTATGAACTGACGCTGTATTATGCTTGTATGTTCATATAGACTCCATGTTTTTCTTTTGTCCTTTAGTATATTTTTTGTTCTCTCCTATTGGTCCTGTCTTTGTTTCTCATTTTGTCTTACTTTTTATCACCTTGGTAGCGCTTTGTTTTCATTTTCCATGTTGTACTGCTTTCAAAATTTCTTGAAAGGCAGGCTTGGTGATGAAACAATCCATTAACTTTTGTTTGTGATTGAAGACTTTTATTTCTCCATCATAGCTGAATGACAGTTTTGCTGGGTAGAGTATACTTAACTGGTAGTTTTTGTCTTTCAGCATTGAAAATGTTCCACTCTCTCTTGACCTGTTAGGTTTTTGCTGAAAGGTCTGAAAATAGCCTGATGCGTGTATCTTTGTAGGTTATATTTTTCTTTTTTTGTAGCAGTCTTGAATAACTTTTTTTATCACTGACTTTTACTAGTTTTACCATGATTTGTCTTGGGTAGGTCTTTTTACATTTATGAATTTTGGTGATTTATCAGTTTCTTGGAACTCTATGGTTATATTTTGTGACAGATGCAGATGTTCTTGCTATTACTTCTTTAAATAAGTGTTCTCCTTTTTCCTCCCTTCTCCTTCTGGGATACCCATTAGCCTCATATTTGTCCTTTTGATGGTGTTGATACTTTTGCAGTATTTCTTCATTTGTCCCCAGTCTTGTTATTCTGTTCTCTTCCATGAGGGTTACCTCTGTGATCTTGTCTTCAATTTCTGAGATTTTTTCTCTGAGATCGAGTCTGTTTATGGAGTTTTCCTGTTTATTTCAGTTTCTCGACTCTATCTTTTATATCTAGTATTTCTGTTAAGTCTTCATGGCCTCGATTTCCTTGTTGTTTTCTCTTTGATCTGTCATTCTGTTTTGAGGTCTTCTAATTGCTTTTGAATAGATGTGTATGCATCTCATTCAGCTTTTTTATAACTGTTATTTGGAACTCTTCATCTGTTAGATTGTCCTAATCAATGTCAACATATTTCCTCTGTGGTGAGCTTCTGACATCATCTTCTCTTTGTGCCACTAGGATTTTGTTTGGGTGGCGATATAGATTTGGCATGACTTTCTTCTCTGATGTGTAGCATTGTGGTCTTCTTTTTCCTCTGATTTAGGTGGGGGTTGCATTAGTGCCATGCGGAGTCCTCAGAGGGGCTAGGGTTTGTTGGAGTTTGTCTGAATAGGTCGTGGGGTCTAAGTTGAGATTTCTTTCTCCCTCACTCACCTGATTGTTGCGGCTGAGTCCAGGCACTTCTAGGCCAGTCCACATTGATGATGAGCTTGTATTGCAGTGCAGCCGACGCATTCCCTGGGTTCCTGGGACTGGGCCTTGCACAAGAGGGCAGCCAGCCTTCATACTGGGGCGGTGGTGGTGGTCTTGGGGAAGGCTGCTTAGTACTCTCCCTCACTCACTGGATGTCTGGGTCTGGGTCCAGGTGTGGCAGGGCAGAGGGTCCCCTGATGGCACTGCTTCAAGTGCACAGCGCGGTGGGTTGGGCTCTGCTGGTCATTCTGTGGGGTCAGACAGGAACAGGTTCTGATGTGCAGTGGAGTGGGGTGGGAGGAATCTTAATCTTATACATAAAAATTAACTCAAAAGAGATAAGAGACCTAAATGTAAGAGCTAAAACTATACAACTCTTAGAAGAAAGCATAGGAGTAAGTCCTTGTGACTTGGGATTTAGCAATAGTCTCTTAAATATGCCACCAAAAGCACCAAAACCAAAGGAAAAATTGAATTTTATCAAAAATTTAAATATCTCTACTTTAAAGGATAGTATCAAGAAAGTGAAAAGACACTACAAAATCGGAGAAAAACATTTCAAACCCTATATCTGATGAGGGACTTGTTTTTATAACTTGCAAAAACACTACGTTTCAGTCATCACATTTTAGGGCATATACCTGTGACTTAGGCGATTGAGACACTGGCTTGTGGGCCATGTAGGGCTCAAGACCTGAATTCATGACCTGGGGCTGGAGCGAAAATCTAAAAACACAAAAGATGCTTCTTTCTCTTCTCCCTTCTACTCTTAAAAATAGTTTAAGATGAGCAAAGGATGGGAATCGACGTTTCTCCAAAGAAGATATGCACAGGGCTGATAATCAGATAAAAAGAAGATCAACATCCTTAATCATCAAAGAAATACAAAGACAACCACTATGAGATTCTAGTTGACATCCACTAGTATAGTTATTTTAAAAAAGGAAATAACAAGTATTGGTGAGGAGGTGAAGAAATTGGAACACTTATATATTGCTGATGGGAATACAGAATAATGCAACTGCTTTGCAAAAGTTTGGCAGATTCTTTTAAGAAGTTAAACATAGTTACCATATGACCTACCCATTTCACTCCTCAGTATGTACTCAATACAAACAAAAACATGTGTCCCATGAAATTTTGTACATAAATGTTCATGGTAGCATTATTCATAATAGTCAAATAGTGGAAACAACCCAAATGTTCATTACTGAAGAATAGGTAAATTAAATGTTACATATCCATACAATGGAATATTGTTAATAAAAAGGAATGAAATATGCTGTAACACGAATGATCCTTGAAAATATTATACTAACTTAAAAAAATCAGTCATGAAATAGTACATGTTGAAATATTTCATTTATGTGCAATTTCAAGAATTAGACAAAGCTATAGGAGAGAACGTAGATGAGTGATTGCCTAAGACTTGGGGCTGGGGTGGGGGTGATGGTTTTTGGGGTAATGAAAATGTTCTAAAATTGTGTTGATGGTTGTAAAACTCTGACTATACTAAAAACTATTGAATTGTATACTTTAAATGAGTGAATTGTATGTATGTGAATTAACACTCAATAAAGTTGTTACCAAATAATAAAAGGATATTTAATAGCAGTAAGGAAGAAAGAAAAACCAAGAGTAAAAATATGAGAAAATACAATTGGTTTTCCCTCTTTATTTTTTCAAATTATTGGGTGTTTGAAGTGAAACTTAACTAAATTTCCTGATGTGGTCTTAGTCTATGGAGAGAAAATAGTTAAGACAATCACAGTTGACATGGGGAAGCGTAAAAGGAATGAGAGGGAGGTAAGGTTTTTTTTTAATTAACTCTTCCCTGGATTTCTTAGTGTTCCTATAAAAACCTCAGACTCCAGACACTCAGAAATGAATATGCATTAAAGATAATATTTGTTTTGACTTCCCGCAGAAACATGTTACTTTTCACATGTCTTTAGGATTAGATCATCTGAAGTTGTTTGTTTCTCTAATGCTCATCCTAATTGCTTCCATCCAATAGCTCTTGACTTAATTCTCCAAGAACAAACATGTTACATTCTAGGATATCTAGATAGGTAAGAGCATAATCTTTCTAAAGGATGTTTTTAAAATTTCAAAACATAATATCCCGGACAGACATTTGTATGTTGTAAAAGCTGAGACACTGCATTTATCTGGCCCCTAAAGTGCAGTCCTGAGGTTTAGAGAAAGACATTTCCAAACAGACACTGAGAAGCTGGCAGCTGCCTCTTTGTCCTGTATAAAAAGTTG
The DNA here is from genome assembly GCA_004363575.1 of Solenodon paradoxus. Classification (NCBI taxonomy): domain Eukaryota; kingdom Metazoa; phylum Chordata; class Mammalia; order Eulipotyphla; family Solenodontidae; genus Solenodon; species Solenodon paradoxus. The sequence goes on along the minus strand of RJWH01000321.1, from coordinate 889,033 downwards.
CTAAAATTTGCATTCCTGTGTTCCTTATTCCAGCACAGTTTTTGTGGTTTGTATTTGACCTAACTTTTTTTTGATTCTCTAGGGACACAGGAGAAGCATATGCTTATTTTCTGCAAGACAAAAAAAAAAAAAAAAAAGAAATCTACTTCTGATACAAAAAACCTCATGTGTACATTTAGGACGTAATTTAAAAAGTTGAAAACCTAACATTTCACTGGAACTGAGAAATGCTGACATCAGTAGGCTGATGTTATTCATGTATATCTTGAAACTGCTTTAAAATATTATACAAAGAGGTACATTCCCCCAAACTGTAAGAAAACAAAAACTCTAGAAGGTAAATCAAAATAGAAATCTAAAACCTACAGGAAGGGCTTCTGATTTCCAGTTCTATGTAAGTAACTTAGAAGTTGCCACTTCATCTTAACAACCAGTAAAGAGCTGAACAAACTGAAAAATCAACAACTCTTCTTGTGTAAGAGGGGAGAAGACGAGGCAAATTACAGCCCCACACCAAGGGAATCAGGTCACAGCTTATCAGGTCAGAGTGGACCAAGCCAAATCCCCTGAGGGAACCAGTGGAAAAATCTGAACTGTAATTGCTGGAGGGTCTATGTAAACAAGTCAGAGTGAAAACTGCAGGATTTCAACCAGATTCTCATAGTAAATATCAGAAAAATCACGTCTGCATCTGCCATAGGGAAGAGAAAAATGAAATATTTTTAAATATGCCAGACTATTCTTTAAAAAAATATTTGTTGGGGTAATTTGCCTTATGAATTAATATAAACCCATGTGTGTAGGTTCTCAAATCCCTGCCGACACAACCTGCCAACAACCAAATAACCAAGAATTCTCCCACAGCTTCCCCAACCCCTCCATCCAATTCCCTATTGTAACCTCAGTTCTGTTGCTAGTGTACAAGGGTTGACTTTGTTTCATCTCTTCCTTTGCTTTCTCTCTTCACATTCTACCCATGAGTGAGATCATCTGGTATCTGTCTTCTTCTTTTGATTTATTTCACTTAGCATAATCCCCTCTAGTTCCATCCATGTTGATTCGTTGCCAGGATTTCATCTCTTATAAGGGCTGTGTAGTATTCCATTGTGTATATGTACCACATCATCTTTATCCATTTATCTGATGTTGGGTACTTAGGTAGTTTCCAGTTTTCAGCTATTGTGAATAGGACTGCAATAAACATGGGGGTGCATAAATCTCTCTGAATGAGTGTTTTTGGGTAAATACCCAGAAGTGGGATGGTAGGATCATATGGAATTTTCATCTTCAACTTTTTGAGGAATCTCCATACTTATTTCCATAGGGTCTGCATTAGTTTGCACTCCCTCCAACAGTATAAGTGTTTCCTTTTCTTCACAACCCCACTAGCATTTATTATTTGCAGGCTTTTGGATATAGTTATCTCTAGGAAATAAGGTGATATCTCATTATTGTTTTGATTTTCATTTCCCTAATAACCAGCAGTAGAAATGTCTTTTCATGTGCCTATTGGCTGCCTGTGTATCTTCTTTGGAGAAAAGTCTATTCAGTTCTTCTGCTCATTTTTTAAAAAATTGAATTGCTTGACTTTTGGTTGTGTTTTATGAGTTCTTTGTATATATTGGATAGTAAGTCCTTTTCAGATATATGGAATACAAATATCTTCTCTCAGTCAGTTGGTTGTCTTTTTGTTTTGATGATAGTTTCTTTTATTGTGAAGGTTTTTTGTTCGATATGGTTCCACTTGTTTATTTTTGTTTCTCTTGATTCTGAGTAGAGTCCTCAAAAACCTATCAAATACTGATGTCTTAGAATGTCTTTCCTTTGTTTTCTTTCAAGAATTTTATGGTTTCTGGTTTTATGTTCAAGTCTATATCTAGTCAATTTTGAATTGATTTTTGTGAATGGTGTTAGAAAGTAGTCAAGCTTCATTCTTTTGCATATGGCTGTCCAGTTTCCCAACATCATTTATTTAAAAGACTTTCTTTTTCTCCAGTGTATGCTCTTGGCACTTTAGTCTTAAATTAACTAACTGTATGCGAGTTGATCAGTTTTTTTTGGTGTTTCAGTTCTGTTTCAATGATTTGTGTCTCTGTTATTCCACTATCATACAGTTTTGATCACTGTTGCTTTATAATATAGTTCCCTATCTTGGAATGTGTTGCCTCTGGATTTGTTTTTTTCTCATGATTGCTTTGGTTATTTGGGTTCTTTTGCTGTTCCACACAAATTTTTATTTTTTTGTTCTATTTCCTTGAAATATTCCTGTGATATTTTGATGGGGATGGCATTAAATCTGTATATTGCATTAGGTAGGATAGCCATTTTAATAATTTTGATTCTTCCTGACCATGAGCAAGGGATATCTTTCCATCTCTTTGCATCTTCTTCTAATTCTTTTAGAAGGACTGATAATTTTCATTGTACAGGCCTTCATTTTTGCTTCTATTATAAATGGGCCACTTTTCTTGATTTCATTTTCTTCTAATATATTTGCATATCAAATGCAATGGATTTTTGTACATTGATTTTTTTTGTAACCTGACACTTTATTGTATTCATTGGCTAGTTCTGGTAGTTTTTTGACAGTTTTCAACATATGTAATTATATCATCAAATAGTGATAGTTTTACTTCCTCCTTTCCAATTTGGATTCCTTTTATTTCTTCTTGCCTAATTGCTCTGGCTAAGACCTCTAGTGTGATATTAAATAACAGTGGTGATAGTGGACAGCCTGTCTTGTCTGATCTTAGGGAAACGCTTTCAGTTTTTCACCATTAAATACAATGTTATATATGGCCTTTATTATGTTCAAGTATGTACCTTTTGTCCACATTTTATGCAGGATTTTTATCATAAATGGGTGTTGAAGCTTCTCAAAAACTTTCTCTGCATCTATTGATGTGATTATATGGTTTTTCTCCTTGCTCTTGTTGATGTGTTGTATTTCATGAATAGATTTATGTAGTTGAATCCTTGCATCTTTGGGATAAATACCACTTGATCAATGATAGATAATCCTTATGATTTATTGTTGGATTTGGTTTTCTAATAAGTTATTGAGAATTTTTGCATCTATGTTCATGAGAAATATTGGTCTGTAATGTTCTTTCTTCATGATATCTCCATCAGCTGTTGGTATTAGTGTAATGTGAACATAAGAAGTGTTTGGGAGCATTCTCTTCTTCAATATTTTGAAATAGTTTGAGAAGAAAAGGTATAATTCTCTGAAGATTTGGTAAAACTCACTAGAAAAACCATCTGGTACTGGGCTTTTACTTTAGGGATATTTTTATTATCTCTTCAATTTCCTTGTTTATGATTGATCTGTTTAGGTTTTCCAGTTCTTCATGATTCTGTCTTAGTAGACTGTATATTTCTAAATATATGTTCAGGTCCTTGAGGTTGTCCATTTTATTGGCAAAGAGCTGCTCATAGTATCTTAGGATGTTTTGTGTTTCTGTGCTGTCTGTTGTCATTTCTCCCCTTTCATTTATGATTCTAGTTATGAATGTTTTCTCTTTTTTTTTTCTTTTCAAGTCCAGCCAATGGTTTGTCAATTTTGCTTATTTTTTCAATGAACCTATTTTTGGTTTCATTGGTTTTCTGGATTGTCTTTGTTTCCTATTTTATTTCTGTTGAATTTTTTTTATTATTTCCTTTCTTCTGTTATTTTTGACTTTTTTTTCTTTCTCTTTGTGGTTGATTTCTGATTTTAAGCCATTGTGGTCAGAAAAGATGCTTGATATATTTCTGTTCTTGTAAATTTGTTGAGACATGTTTTGTGTCCCTACATATGATCCATCCTTGAGTTCCATGCATACTTGAAAAAATGTGAATTCTGTAATTGTTGGATGAAGTGTATGGTATATGTCTATTTGACCAAACTGTTCCAGTTGGTCATTTAAAGTTGTTGTTTCCCTTAATTTTCTGCTTAGTTGATCTTTCCATAGTTGTAAGTTGAATGTTAAGGTTTTCTACTATTGTATTGTTGTCAGGGTCTCTTTTCAGCTCTAGCAATACTTGCTTTATATATTTTGATAATCCTTCATTTGGTGCATGTTAGTAAGGGTTATGTCTTCTTGCTGTATTGACCCTTTAATCATTATATAATGTCCATCTCTGTCTTTTGTTGTTACCCTCTTTAGTTGGACATCTATTTTATCTGATAAAAGTATAGCTATTTCTGGGGATTTTTTGTGGCCATTTGACTGTAGGACTGTCTTCCAACCATTGATTTTGAGCCTATGTTTATCTTTTGAAAGAAGGTTAGTTTCCTGAATATAGCAGAAGTTTGGATTATGCTTTTTAATCCATTTGGGCACTCTATATCTTTCGATTGGTGAGTTTAGTCCTTTAATATTTAGGGTGATTATTGATATGTAACTGTTTATTGTCATTTTGTTATGAGCTTTCTGTGTATTGTTACAGATATTGCCTTGTTCTCCATCTCTTCTTAGATAGATTGAATGCAGTTATGTTGTGATTGTTTTTCCCATTTTGTTTTCTTCTTTGATTTTTCCCTGGAAATGTGTTTTGAGGTTACTCTGTGGTTTACAATAAGGATTCTGTGTTTATTTCCTCATTTTTATTTGGAAGTAAATTATTCTTGAGCTCATTCTAATCATCCATATTTTTACTTTCCTCTTCTCCCCACTTTTTATGTTTTTCTGTCTTGCTGTTTTTAAGTGGAGTTTATTTACACTTTATAGAGCTTTCTTTAGTAGTTTTTGTAAAGCTTGTTTCGTGATGATAAATTTCTTTAGCTTATCTAAACGATTTATATCATTCTTTCCATTCTAAGTGACAATCTAACGAGATAGCATATCCTTGGTTGGAAATGCTTTTCTTTTCTAATATATTATGCCACTTCTTTCTGGCCTGTAGAGTTTCAGCTGAGAAATACGCTGATATGCCTATGAGGACTCTTTTGTATGTGACTCATTTTTCTCTACTTGCTTTTAAAGCTCTTTATCTTGTATTTTTTACATTTTAATGATGTATCTTATTGTAGGTCTCTTTGGGTTTCTTTTGTTGTGAACTCTTTGAGCTTCCTGGGTCTGGAGGTCTGCTTTATTCCTCATTAGGGAAATTCTGAACTGTTATTTCTTCAAATACAGTTTCTGCCCACTCTTTTCACTCTTCTCCTCTGGGCCCCCTATGAGGTGAATATAGTTCCTTTTGATGTTATCCCATAGGTTTTGTATGCTGTCTTCATTCTTTTCATTCATTTTTCTCTTTGCTGGTTTGCTTGAGTGCATTCCTCTGCCCTGTCTTCCAGCTCACTGATTCTGTTAACAATTTCTTCCACCCTACTTTTGAATTCTTTAGTTCAGCTATTGTGTTCTTTATTTCTTTTACATCTGTTTTGAGCTGCCTCATATCGTCTGTCTTTTTGTTGTGGTTTTCTTTTGTTCCTCTGTTGTCTTCCTGATTCTATGAGTATGATTGTAACTATTGCTCTAAATTCTTCCTCAGGTAGTTTTCATGAGTCTGTTGCATTCAGATTTGCCCTTGGGGCTTTAATTGAATTCATCGTTTTGCATGTATTTCTCTGTGTTTTCATTGTTTGGCATTCTGTTATTATATGGATTAAGCTTCCCTTAAGTGGTGTCTTTGTGTTAGGATGATGAATTGAACAGAATAAACTCAGATCTTAGTTATAACACTGGGTTTTCTTTAGTCATGTGATCTCACCACTTGTCAGATTTGTTGAAATTCTAAAGTAGACTCTATGTTTAGGCCCAAAAGTCCATCCTATGGGGTTGGATTTTGTGTGGGTATTGCAGACTTTCCTCCAGCATCACAGGTTTGAATACTAAAGCCAACCTGAGTATATTGGTGACCCACAATAAGCAAGCAGGCCATAGTTCCAACTCTGTTCACAGAGTGGCACTAGCTGATTGGCACTAGCTGATAGCCATTGAAGGTTCATCCCTTTTGAGAGACTCTCCTTCCAGAGATGCTGAAATCCCAGCAAGGGGTGGTAAATTCCACCCTTAGCTCTGGGGTGGCATTTCAAGTGGACTGGTCCTGCATCCTCAGGACAATAATGGCAGGAGGGGGTGGGCATTTCTTCCAGCCAGTTGCTTTCCCATAATGATTGCCTCCTGTGTAAACTCCTGCACAGATTTCCCTTGAGAGCTGTGGTTCTGTGTACCAGGGCACTCTCCTTTTTCCACCCCTTGCTGAGCATCCTACCCACTCTGTCCCTGGTTTAGTGACGGTGAGTACATGGGAGTGCTCTCTGATGCTGGCTAGTGTCTTCTACTTCTTCCCATGGATTTTCCCTGGGACTTGGAATCTCAAAACTGTGATGTGGTGCCAAAACCGGTTGTTTTCACCTACCTTTGATGGAGGAATATGCTGTTATTACAGTCTGTGGAGCTGCCGGTCTTGTTTATCCTCATTGTTTTTGTTTTCAGAATAGATGTTTTCTGGTTATTCTGTGGGAAGGCGGTAGCCTGAGGCTTTAGAGATTGCTGTCTTAGACTCAGATCCATGTTGATCTGCTAACTACATCTACCCTCTGGGATAACTAGCAAATATTTTATGAATATCAACATATTGGCAATAATTTTAGCCAATATTAAAGATGTGCAGTGCTGGAGGACTGATGTGCCCTCATTTCAAGCCTCACTATAAAGTGACGGTTACCGGGACAGTGTGGTATTGGTGAAAGATTAGACAAATAGATCAATAGAACAGAATCGAAAACCCAGAACAGACTCCCTAAATAAACCAGTTGACCTTTGGCAAAGGAACAAAGTCAATACAGTAGAGCAAAGACAGCTTATTCAACAAATGATGCTTGAACAACTGGATAGCTCCATACAAAAATGTACTTAGTCAAAGATCCTTTACCCTTCACAAAACGCAACTCTAAATTGATCACAGACCTAAATGGAAAACATAAGACAATACAATTTCTAGAAAGTAGCAGAGGAGACAACCTAGAATACCCGCTTTTTTAGATAGAACAACAAAGACATAATCCATGAAAGAAAAGATTGATAATCTGGTTCTCATTAAAGTTAAAATTTCTTGTGAGAGAAAATACTAAGGGAATGAGATGAAAAGGCAGACTAGGAGAAGATATTTGCAAAAGATATATCTGCTAAAGAACTGTTATCCAAAATACATAAGGAACTCTTAAAAAAACTCAACAATAAGAAAAGCAACACAATTAAAAAATGGACCAAAGACTTTAACAAATACCTCACCAGTGAAGATTTACATATGACAGACAAGCATCTGATAGAAGTTCCATATCATATGTCAATATGTAAATTCAAATTAAAACAACAAGGAAATACCACACACACATCTATTATAATAGCCAAATTCCAAAACACTGACAACACCAAATTCTAATGAGGATATGGAGTAATAAGAACTCCCATACATTGCTGGTGGGAATGCAAATTTGTAGTCACTTTGGAAGACAGGTTGGTGGTTTCACGTCAAGGTAAATATACTCTTACCATACCATCCAGCAATTACCTGCCTTAGTATATACCCAAAGGAAATGAAAATGTATGTTTACACAACAGCCTGTTGTGGATATTTATAGCAGATTTATTCATAATTGCTTAAACTTGGAAGCAACCAACATGTAGGCAAATAGATACAAAAACTGTGTATATCCAATTAATATTATTCAGCATGAAATTAACTATCAAGCCATGAAAAGACATGAGGAACTTAAATACCTATTAAGTGAAAGAAGTCATTCTGAAAAAGACTATTTATTGTACAATTCGACTATATGACAATCTGGAAAATCAAAACTATAAAGATAACAAAAAGCCCAGTAGTTGCCAGGGGTAGGAAGAAGGGCGGGGGCACACAAATAAATAGAGCACGGAGTATTTTTCAGGGCAGTGAAAATATTCTGAGTGATAGTATTATGGTAGATATATGTCATTATAATTTGTCCTAACTGATATAATGTACAATTCCAAGAGTAAACTACAATGTAAATTATGAATTTTGAGTGTTTAAACTGTATCAATGTAGTTTTATCCTTGCTAACAAATATGAGTGATATTGAAAATGTGGAAGTTTATGCATGCATGGGGGAGAGGTATATAGGAATTTTCTGCACCTCCCTTTCAATTTCGTTGTGTGCCTAAAAATACTAAGCAATAAAACCTTTAACATAATAAAAATGGAAACTGTAGAAAGAACAGAGAATGAAAATTAGAAAATTAAGAGCAGAGGAGACAGAATTTAAAAAATTAAAATATTGGACTTAGTTCTAACATATCAAAACTCACATTAACTGTAAATGGACTGAATACACCAATTTAAAAGACAGAGATTAGCAAGTTGAAATTTTTAAATGTCCCAGCTATGTGCTGTCTACATGAACTTCTAATACAGTTATGCATTATTTAACAACAGGGATTCCTACAGAGAAAAGTGTGATTAAGCAATTTTGTTGTACCTGTGTCAAATGTCAAATGTACTTACGAAACTTAGGTGGTCTAGCCTACTACACACCTCGGTTCTATATAGGGACCACCGTTGCAGATGAAGGCTGTCATTGACCAGAATCTTACTATGTGGTGCCTGAGCGTATGGTGATACAGCTGGGTTAGAAATAAAAAACTAGGGGAAGATAGATCATGCAAACAAATTTTAAAAAGGCAGGTATAGTTATATTATCAGATAAAGTATACTTTACAGCAAAGAAAATGATCAGAGACAGATAACCATACTGATGACATCAAGAAGACATAGCAATCTTATACACGTTTGCATGCCCCAAACAGCACCGTGAAATCTGTGACACAAAGATGGAGCGAAATCTGTGAAGCAAAGATGGAGCGAACTGAAAGGAGAAACAGACAAATCCACAACATTGATATAGCTATTAGAAAATTAGCAAGGCTATAGATGAATTCAACATCATTATCAGCTAACGGAATTTAATTGAAATTTACAGAACACTCTACCTAACAGCAGTGGATTATATATTCAAGTGTCCATGGAGCATGTACCCAGACAGATTATATCCTAGATCATAAAGTAAACCTTAACAAAATTAAAGGATTTGAAATCATACAGATTTTGTTCTTTAACCATGACGGCTTCAAACCAGAAATCGAAAACATAAACAGACAAAAACACCCCAGAAACCTTGGACACCCTGGTGGAGTAGCAGTTAGGTCAGCTTATTTTCATAGGATCCAGGTTCACATCCTGGGTCTGGGAGGGAACAACTGAAAAAAATAAAAAAGTGCTGCTGCTCTTCTTCCTGCCTACCTGCTCACCTTCATTCCTGCCCTGCGTCTTTCCTTTAAAAAAAAAAAAAAGAAGCTTTCCACATTGGACACATTTCTAAATAATCCATGGATCAGTGATGAAATCTCAAGGGAAATTGTTTTAAATGAACTGAATAACTGAAAATAAAGTTTACAAAATGTGAGACACAGATGAGGCAGTGAGTATTAAGAAGGAACTTTCTAGCAATAAACTCTTCTGTAAGAAAGAATGTTTCAGATCAATAATCTAAGTTCCCACCTTGTGAAAATAGACCAAAATAAGCTCCAAACAAGCAGAACAAAGGAAATAATAAAGACGAGGGTCTATATCAAAGGCATTGCAAGTAGAAAAATAACAGACATTAATCAATGAAACCAAAACAGATTCTTTTAAAAAGATCAATAATATTGACAAACTTCTAGCAAGACTGACAAATCTTTAAAGAGAGAGTGAAGGCAAATGATCATTATCAGCCATGAAACGGGATATTGACTATGGACCCAAAGACATCGCAGGGATAATGAGGGGGGGCTGTGCACACATCTATACTCAAAAAGTCACCAACTCAGATTAAGTGAGTCAGTTCCTCAAATCGTCACAATTACCAAATTTTCTCAAGTTGAAATACATCATTTGAGTAGCCCTGTAACTATTAGAGAGATTGAATTTATAGTTTAAAATTCTGTAAAAGTGATTTCCAGGTCCAAATGGCTTAACTAGAGAATTCTACCAGACAGCTAAAGAATTCTGTACTAGCTCTGAATAATCTCTTCTAGGGAACACTTTCCAGCCCTTCATATGAAATCATCATTAACCTGCTACCACATGACACAAATATAAAACAAAAAGTAATCTATAGACTAATATCACTCATGAGTATAGATGCAGAAACTCTTAACAAAACATTAGTAATCATGTAGCCATCTGTAAAAGAATTATGCTTCAACTAAATGGAGTTTGTTTCTGGGATGCAATGCTAATACCACATTTAAAAATCAATCCATGTCATCCACCGTTGCAGTGCCCTTTTTCATTGCTGCTGCAACAAACTAACACAAACACCGTACCTTAAGAGCACGTATTTATTATCTTACCATTCTTTTTTTTTATTTTAAAGGAAAGGTAGAGGCAGGAATGAAGGTGAGTAGGCAGGCAGGCAGGATGAGAGAGGAGGAAGAAGCATTTTATTTCCACTTTTAGTTATTCACATAGTTTGTTTTCCCCGGGACCTGCTTGAACCCAGGAGCACGTGGCCTGTGTCCTTTGGAGGCGATTGACCTGCCGCTGCTCCACTAGGGTGCACCTTCCCCGCAGTTCTGGAGCCCAGACGTCCTAAAAGGATCTCACTGGTCTATAATCAAGGTGTCAGTAGGGTTGTGTTCCTTTCAGAAATTTTAGCAAATAATCTATTAGCTTTTCAAGCTTCTAGAGATGGCTCGCATCCTTCACACATGGTCCCCTCCGTCTTCCAAGCCAGCAACAGCCCCTCGGTCTTTGTCACATCACATTGCTCTGACACAGACTCTTTTGCCTCCCTCTCAGAGGCCTTGGGACCCCGAGTTAATTCAGGTGGCTTTCTCTACCTCCAGGTCAGTAGATGAGCAGCCTTATTTTCATCTGCAGTTTAATCCTCCCTTGTCAGTCAAGTACTCACCGGAGTCTGGGGATTTGGACACGACCACCTTTGGGGCCGTTGCTCTGCCTCCAGCAGTGAGTCCTGCTGGCCTCTTGGCCTCTAGCTGTACCCTGGCCACACTGCCGTGTCAGTCAGCTAGCTTACTGACCTTGTCCTGTCCCTGGGCCTTTACCCTTGATGCCCCCCAACCTGGAGCACTGTCACCCAGTCACCATGTCGTTTGCTTCTGTGCCTTTCAGACCCGCTCAGGTTCCTACAGTCCTTCCTGGAGCAGGCTGAGCAGCTGCTGCAGAATGATGCTTCCCCGGGCCTGCGTCGCCAGCGGTTTTAGTTTCCTTTGAAGCACCTTTGCTCACTTGTTTGTGTTTGCATCTGTCTCTCACCCCTGTCCCCATGTCACCTCATGTCAGCCTGTGTCACAGTCGCCCCAGAGGGCCCTCCTGTAAACTGTAAGTTCCCTGATCATCATGTGAGTCAGGATAGGACACACTGTGGTGGCATTCCTGTGCAGAGTGTAGCTGACCCTTTGGAGTGTGTGGGGACAGCCGCCCCTCAGGCCCTGTGCACGTCAGTCACGTCACTTTTGTCTGTGCAGTGAGCACAGGGAATGGCACAGTCTCCTAGAACAGGCCTCTCCTCCCCCAGCCCTGTGAAGAGGCCTGTTCCCAGCACTTGTTTCCTCAGAGACAGACCCCTGCAAGGTTCTAATGTTGGCAATGGGGCCAGGCCCACCAGGGACACTGAAGGTGCCCCCGAGGACATGCCTGTGTCTGCCCCATGATTCTGAGCAGCTCTGGGCTGCCCTGCCATTACTGTTTGACAGAGTGAGGGGCGTGTCAGGAGACTTGGGGTGTCCCTGGCAGTTCCTGGGGCCTGTGACAGTGACCAGCTGATGTAGTTGGAGAAGAGGAAAGGGCCTGGCAGTCAGGCTACCCTGGGAGACACCCCAGAGAGAGGCCTGGTGGGGACAAGACCAGTGACCCCAGCCCAAGGCTGACCTGGCAACCGAGGTGGAGGCTGTGCCCCCCACACCAGCCCCCATGTCATCCCGCCTCTCTCTGGCCCCAGTGAATGTGACCAAGAGCTGCCCTCAAGCTCCACAGAGGGTGACTTTTCTGGACGGAGGAAGGAGGAACCTGCCTCCCAAGGGGCACCTGGTGACTTTTGAGGGTCCTGACTTTAAAGCCCTTGGGAGCAGGTCTGCAGATGGGAGCACACCCAGCACCCACCTGTAGGGACGGCCTACCACTGACCCCGGAGCTGGCCCAGTTGCTGGCAGCATGCCATCCAGAGAAGACGGAGGAGAAAGGCCCCATGCAGCTGTCAAACCTGAGCCTGCAGCTGGAAATGCTGGACCTGGGGGCCCTGCTGCTGCTCCTGCCCGAGCTGGTCTGGTTTTGGGTTCAGTGATTGAAAGCTAGTTTCTAGGTATGAGGGTGCTTGCTGAGGGAGAAAGCTCTTCAGCTCCGGGAGAGTATCGGTTTCACTGATCTGTGCAGTGGCCAGGGGGTCTCCAAGCAGGGGGATATGATGCAGAGACAGTTTGGCTTCTTCCACCATTTATGAGAGATGTATTCCCTCTCTGGAGATGTTGGTCCCATTTCTTTTCAAAGGTCTTAGTTGCTAAATAGGTGGAGTTTTTTTTTTTTTTTTTTTTCTCATTTGTGGGGAGAAGGTGAACTTGAGATCTTAACTGCATGGCATCTTGGAACTGGATCCTCTTTTTAACTTTTTGAGGAAACTGCCAAACTATTTCCTGCAGTGTCCATACCATTTTATATTCCTAATAGCAATGTCCAAGCGTTCGTTAATGTTTGTTTTGTCGTGTCTATTCGCTTGTTTTGTTTCTTTATACTCCGCATGAGTGAGTTCATCTAGTTTTTACCTACCTCCTGACTTACATCACTTAGCAAAATCCCCTCTAATTCCATTTATATTGTTGCAAATGGCAGGATTTTATCTTTTGAAAAAATAGCCTAGTAGTATTCCATTGTATATGTATATATAAGTATATTTATTAAATATAAATTTAAATGTATAACATTATTTTAGGCAGTCATCTGTCAGTGGGCACTCAGGTTGACTGCATTTCTTGGCTGTTGTAAATAGTGCTGCGACAACATAAGGGCGACTATGTCTTTTTGAATTAACATTCTCATATTCTTTGAATTGGTACCTAAAAGTGGAATTACTGATTTTAACTTTTTTTTTTAAAGAGGGAGGAAGGCAGGCAGGAATGGAGGTGGTCGGGAAGCAGGCAGGGCGAGGAGGAAGTGTTTCTCCACATCCTTGCCAACACTTGTAATCTTTTCAAAATCATTATCATATGTGTGGGGTAGTATCTCATTTTGGTTTTTATTTGCATTTTCCTAATAAGTGATGAGCATTTTTTCATGCACCTGTTGGTCATATGTAGACCTTCTTTGAAAAAGTCTCTCTTCAGCTATTCTGCCCATTTTTTGATTGGGTTCTTTTTGGGTTATTTATATAGCTTGTTGGATGTATGATATGCAAATATCTTCTCTCAGTTGGCTGTCATTTCATTCTGATGATATAGTAGTGTCTTTTGCTCTATAGAAGCTTTTAAGTTTGATTTAGTCCTATTTATTTTTCCCTTGTCCCTGGAGTTGAGTCCTCAAAGACCTGAGACTGTCTTCAAATGTATTACCTTGTTTTCTTATGCGTGTGATTTTTTGTTTGTTGTTTTGTTTTTTAAGGAAATGTGCAGGCAGAAATGAAAGCAAGTAGAAAGGTAGGAAGTGTGAGAGGAACAACAAGCTATTTGTTTTATTTAGTTGTTCATCCTGGTTGTTTCCCCCTGGCCCCTGGTCTTGAACTGGGGACCTTGGGATGTGTGTGGACCGCACCCAATATACTAGGCTGCTAGGCCGCCAAGGCACAACTCTTCTGTGTATTTTATGACTTCTGGTCTAACATGTCTCTAATCCATTTTGAACTAATTTTTGTGTATTTTACAGAATGATCTAAAACCACTCTTTTGCATGTGGTTGTGAAGTTTTCCCAACACCATTTTGTTAAAAGGCTTTCCTTTCACCAGTGTCTCCTCTTGGCTCCTTTGTTGTAAATTAATTGACCATATACATTTATATCTGAGGACTCAATTCCATTCCACTGATCTTTGTGTTTTTATTCCAGTACCACATTGTTTTGATTAGTACTGCTTTATAGTAGAGTTTGAAATCTGATTCCCCCCACCCCCCCTTTTTTTTCAGGATTGTTTTGGCTATTCAGGATTTCTTTGTGATTCTACACACATTAAATTTTTTTTGTTCTATTTCCTTGAAAAATTCCAATGGAATTTTGAGAGATTGTATTAATCTGTATATTACTTTAGGTGAGATGGCCATTTTAACTGTTAATTCTTGTCAATCATTTCATGAACTATCTTTTCTTCTCATCTATTTCTTTTAGCATGTCTTATAGTTTTCATTTCATTTTATTCACACAATTTGTTTTTAATGGCAAGGAAAATTTAGCTACTTTTAAATTTAGGATTCTTTTCTCCTTTCCAATTTCCAAATCTCTTCTGAAATTTTTTTTTCTATTTTAGAAACACTTGTTTATTGTATTGTTGATGAATTTGTTTGCTAATTCTATTATCTAGGTCATCAGTGGGTCTGCCTGACTAATTTTTTAAAAAAATAGCTCACTTTCTTTATGTGTTATAATTTCTCATTGTATACTGGACATTGTGATTGATGTATTGAAGAGATTCTGTATTCTGCCATATTCCTGAAAAGACTGTTTTGTCCAGTCAAATTATTGGTAAATAACGAGCTGTTTCAGAGACTTGCTTTTATTTTCTTAAAGGCAGAAAATGAAGGTAGGTAGGCAGGGAGAGGCGGAAGGAACAGCTTTATTTTTACTTAGTTGCTCACATTTGTGGAACCCCTACCCCACCTTCCCCAACCCAGATCTTTGGAATTCACGAGGACTGTGAATCCAGAGGTGTTTGACCAAACTTCTATTCCACCAGAGCCCACTGAAGCTTATTATATTGTTAGGATTTTTTTGTTTTTTGTTTTTAGGAATAGCACCTCCGAGTCGTTAAGAAATGATCTTTGTTCCCACACAAGGCCCTTCTTAGATTTCAACATGAAGTTTAAGAGTTTCAGTCCCCTCCAAATCGGAAGCGTTTGAATCCCAAATTCTGTGTTCTTAGTTCTGGGAACTGCAAAGATCTCTGCTCAGCTCTTTCTTGCCTTCCAGTAGTTTTCCACTGGGCTTCTTGGGAGTTTCATGCTATGCAGTTACTCAAACTGGTCAAGGATTTGAAGTTCATATGCTAATTGGGGGTTCCTCTGTGACTCTCTTCTGTTTCAGATTTCCTGTTTGCTTCTAAGAGGATCTCTGACTCCTGAGTTTAAGATGACTGTTTGTAGTAACAGTACCTCTAGGGTGCTGTGTGTGTTGGGAAGGCTCACCCAGGGAAAGCCATAAATGTCATCTTAACCAGTGAAGGTCACTTTTAATAAGGATCAAATCCCCTACGTGTCCTGCCCTTTGTTCAAGCCTGCATGCCCTTTAAACATTCTTTAAAAATTGTCCAGGGTTAAGTTATTGCCACAAAGTATTTTCACTTTATTGGAGCTTTTTCCCATGAACTCACTTTGGTGGTTCATCTTTTTTATGTGATTTCATAATTTGTGGTATAATGGGCTGGGTCATCATGCACTTGGATAACTTATGTGGATTCAAGTGACTTTTATATAGTTATTTTTGTAATGATTTCTTTTTCCCCTTGAATGAGTCCTTTACAGTTGTATGCAAATACTTACTCCTTGACCTTTCCTTGCTTTTTCATGATATTTTGATGAAAGGTTTAATTTTGACATTTATTTCCTCTTTCATGGTAAATGTCTTTTGTGCTTAGAAATATTTTTGTCTATTCCAAGAATAATGAATATAGTTTTTGTCTAGATTTGTTTTGTCCTCCATGTTTAGGTCTGCATTCATTTTTAGTACATTGTGCAGTGTGTGAAAACATCAATGCTCAGTTTTTCCTCATATAGGCAGCATCCAGTTTACTCCAGCCTCAGTGGAATTTTTTTCCCCACTGAACTGCTTTTTATTAAAAAACCAGTATGTGTGGTGTGGGTCTATTTCCTGACTATCCATTGACATATTTACCACATTCCCTCTCAATTACTGTAATTTTAAAGCAAGTCATAATATTGAGTAGTGTTGCCTTCCATTTTTTCCCCCTTATTCAAAATTATCCTTACTATTCTGGGTCTGTTGCTTTTCCACATATATTTGCCAATTTCTATAAGGAAACCTCTTAGGATTTTGATTTCAGTGAATCTACAGATCACTTTTTGGGAAACTGAAATCTTAATGTCATGAAGTCTTTAGATCCATGAACATGATATATTTATGTAGTGCTTCGTAGTTTCTCTCAGCAAAGTTTTGTAGTTTTCTGCAGAGAAGTCTTGCACGTTTTGTTAACTTTCCTTGTAGGTATTTGACTTCTTTAATGCCATTATAAATGATATATTTTAAAATTTGATTTCAGTTGTTTGTTGCTAGTGTAGACAGTACATTGATTTTTGCCTTCTATTCTGAAAAATTAATTCTGATAGATTACCAGGCAAACATTTTTGGTAATCTTCAAGAAGTCAGAGATACTTGGTGATTTGGTGGAGGGCAGGGTGTATTGACATAAGTATGAGGAATGGGGAACCTCTACATATGAGTTTATTTCAAGCTATAATATAATATATTTCAAGCTATAATAAAAAAATGAAGTCAGAATGGGAGACGTCATATAATTAGAAAAATATGTAATTTTCCAAACATAAAAAGTGAATGTCTTTGTATAGCTCCTCCTCTTATACTTGTCACCTCAGAAACACTACCTTCCAATTTCTCCTTTCTCCTTTGAAGAACATGTGACTGAGTTAAATTTGCTCTTAGTATACTTCTTGGAAGATGAGAGCACCAAATCTACAGAAGAACCTGTTTTTCAGCTGAATGTAGAACAGGGAAATGAGGACACGACCTACATGCTGCCCTTCATTAGCAGAATGGTGAACAAAGTACTATTTTTTAAGAATGAATGCCAATTAGACATTAAGTTGGGCTGGGATTGGAGAGAATATATTTGTGAGATTCAAATTATCCTTGTCACATTTATGAAGTTTTCAGTGATCAAATAATTTCATCTCTTTGCCTTGTTTTACTCATTCTTCCCAACTGGATTAGCAATCCCAGTGATTAGTTACAGCTATTTGTAGATTAAGCACTATGCTAACAGGGGTACATTTTAACTTCAAATAAAACCAATGTAAGGCGCAACTATTCAGGAATAGTTTATATTTTCAAAGTGTTTAGGAATTCTTTAATTAGAAAAATAAAGGCAATGGGATTCTCTATTAGGTTCTAAAAGTACCCATTAATTAAATCACTCATACCCCCCCATTTAAAAATAAAACAAACAAAACCTTAAATCACATTGCTGTTAAGTTTTCTTACAGTAAGGAAATCAGATCAAGCTATGTTAGAGTACAAAAACTTGAAATTCTGAGCATGAAAATAATTTATTGATTAGACATCTGGTTTATTCAAGCGTTAGGCCTACTGAAGATAGAATTAACACAACTCATGGAGTAGGAAAAAAATTCCATCCAGCACCTGCTTCATTTCAGATTTCCTGGGGACAGACTTAACGCATTTTGTAGTACAGTTTTACCCTAGCATCCACATGTGCTTGATATTAACTTGAATATGATATGAGAAACTTTCTGTACACTCAACTTGGCAAGTATTAGTGATGCAGCTTTAAGAAACATTCCTCGGCATAAGAAACAGCACTGCCTGCAGTGAGAGTCTTTGATAATCAAAGAAAAGAATATCATTAAATAAAATCTTACGAGTAGGAAGGAAAATATATGCACTTTTGCTAGTGGATTGCTTTACACATCAGGAATAATGTCACAATGAAATTTTCTATGAGATTAAGACACTGATATTCACTTTTTAATTGATACTCAAGAGTAAATAAGTTTTCTTTTACTCTGGTTTCAAATACTACAGAATAATCTAACTAGAATTTAGGGAAGAAATGCAGGACTAATATGAAATAATAGCTGCACTTCTTTGGCTAACTCATTAAAAATGCCAATTAAACATTTTCAGTCAATTTTTATTTAATAAAAAAAAGCAGCAGATCATTACAATTCAAGAACCTAATCTAAATATGCACTTGGCAATGAAGTACATCTGCGTATGGAGTGAAAAAAGTTTTCCAAAAAACCATCAAATGTATCATCCTCAGATACCCAAATAATAAATCAATTCTGCAGGCCTTTTGTTGAGTGGAATCCTAAACGAAGAAATGAAGATTTATTGCTGTGAAAACAAATCTGTAGTGCACAGTAGTATGAATCTTGGGTATTGAGCATAATCAGTTGAATCAAGTTGCAACTAGAAAATCCGATAAGAAATTTGTGTGTGGACGTCAACTGACCCAAGAAAAACAGATTTTAACTTGTCAGTTGAGATCAGATATTATTTTAAATCTCCATTTCTCGAAGGTAATTAAAAATTACAATTTCAATAGCCCACAAACCAAATTTAAAAAATCACAGAAAGCAATTAAAACTACGTTCAAAGAGCCTTTTTTTAATCTCAATTTCAGCACCCCAAGGAAAAAAAAACATCCATGATTATCACAGATGAAAACAACATGAATGTCGTTGGAATCCCCGCTGAGGTATAAAATCTATATAGAAATTTGATACTATACTATTAGAAATTGTACTTCTCATAGTTTTAATTTCCTTTAAACCCTGTTTAATATAGTTTTTAATTGTAAAAATGTTATTTTCATGATTGAATCTGGTTCCAGTTCTTTTTCATTCATTTTTTTATCACTTAATATACTGGCGACCAGTTTAATCAGAAAGAAAATCTTCGAAACCTCTTCATTATGACAGCACATTCAGAAATTACTGATGTGCAAGCAAAACCATACAAGGTGCAGTTCTCCAGAAAACACATTTTGTTGCTTGTTTCATTGTCTGTGTATTCTTTACAATGATTCTTGATGAGACTCTTTCAATCTTGTAAACATAAAGAGTGCAGTCTCGCTACTATGTAGTTTCACGTCCTTGACCAGGAATGCTGGTTCACAGCTAGTGAAAAGCGAGAGGAGTCTAAGTTTTAATGGCTGATAAACCTTACATCCCGCAGAGGAGGAAAGCTCTTTTGCTTTTTTGCTACTTAAGAATGTGGCAGAAATGTATGCTGAGGTAGCCCAGTCAATCCTTATTTTTTTCTTTTTTCTTGTTAAGTTTGGTCTCAGAATATTTCTGGAAGGGTGACATTTCGAAGAAGCCACTGCTGGGACCGACTTCCATTGCAGTCTCTGATGCTGGGCACCTGGCTGTCCTCTTCTGTGGCTTTATCCAGGCACTGATTACTGTTCACATGCTGCAGGGTTAATTTCTGAAAGTGACAGGAAAATCCTTACATGAATATGGAAAACCAAACCAAACTAAAACATGTTAACCACCATGTTTGGTGATTAGTACATTCCTATGTAGAAAGGGGGTTCTTTGGTAGACCTAAATTCTAAGTCCCAATTCTACCAAAGCTCTAAATACTGAAAAATTTTACAGTTTTGTGCGCGATTTCTAATTTAGGATCCTCCACCTATTTTAAAAAAAACCGACTTGAAGGCGTGCCCTGGTGGTTTAAGTAAGGCACAGTCCACATACATCCCAAGGTCCCCACTTAAAAGACCCAGGTCCAGGGGAACAACCAATGATGAACAACTAAATAAAGTGCTTCTTCCTTCTGTCTTCCTGCCTGCTTACTTGCCTCCATTCTTGCCTGTACCATCTCTTTAAAAAAACAACAACAAATAAAACACTTTCAAAACTGCTTCATTTCCTGGTGATATAGAATTAATTCTGTGACCAAACCTCAAGTCCTTTGGAAGACTCAAAGTTATATGAAACTATAATATTTATAAAGCAAAATACTCAACAAATGGCTCCTATCCACTTGTTTAAATTCTGTACTTGAATCTGTTCCGTCCTGATGATTTTTAGGATAATTTCAAAAGGAAGGACAAGACAGATGAGAGGTAAGAGCTACATACTGACCTACTAAAGATTCTTATAGTGCACCTTGGTCAAATTAAGAACTCCATAGCAGTGTGCAGCAATTGGCATTAAGTGATATCTTATGAAACGTGTTCATAAACACACACATTATTTATCTGACTTTTACTCATGGCTACATTTTTATTCAGAACATTCCATTTTCATACTGAAAACCTAATTACTGTATTGCACAAGTATTATAGTTTCAGTTATTTATTCCTCTTATTGTGGTCAAAGTGGAAACTGACAAAATGCAGTCAGTACACATTGCAGATGTCATAGGTTTGTGTTATATATTTTAAATCTTATGAATGAATAAAAATAGAACTTGGAAGGAAAAAGTATCAGCTTGTTTGTGGCTGTTTTCTTTTATGCAGATATTGTCTAATTTACTGGTTGAGAGGATGGACATTACAGTCAGATATTTCTGGAATGACTTTCAGATTCTTCCATGTAGTAACTATATGCCCCTGAACAAACACCTCTCTGAGCCTCAGTTTCCTCATCTGCAAAATGGGAACAAAAATACTTATACACAGATTGTTATAAGGAAACATTAAGATAATGTAGCGAAAGTGTTGTCTAGCCCAGAGAAAGTTCTCAATAAAAGGCACATTCTAACATAATCTGTCAGCCCAGAGTCACAGTTCCTCCTCATGCACAATACTTGCTGCCAAGGCCTTTAGCACAAAAGAGCCCCTCCAACATTCCAGAAGGGCCCTGGAGAGCTTCTGAGTGGCAACTTTCATCAGGAGGAATGAAAAAAAACAAACACAACAAACACGTAATTGGAGAGCTGGTCTTTCTCATTCCAATTTCTAAAAAGATACGTATTTCATTTAGATTCATTAAAATAAACTAACAAGGATATACAGGCTATTGCTTCATGCTTGGTATTTAATGACTCAAATGATGAAAAAAATCCCTATTAATTGAAGGAGGCTAACCTCACTTTGCTCCAGTCACACCTCTGGCTGCTAAGAGCAGGTACAGACGTCTGTTGGCTTGTAAATTGCTAGTACCACATTCAGCAGAGGATCTAGTCAGCAGAGACTAGTCTCCACACAGAAGGAATGATTAAGGCAATCAAGTGATAACTTTTATTCTCCCTTCGAAGATTACAATTAGCTAATAATGACTGCATGAAATTAAAATTCACCTGCAACCTAGAAAAAACAATTTGTCATCTCCTGCATCCAATCTCTAGATATAATTGGGTCAAAAATTTCCATTTTATTCCAGAAGGGCAGTGGTAAGCAGTCAAAGCAAAAGAGGCTGGGGCCATATTACAACTATGCAGTATACAATGTAAATAAGACTCAAAGATATCTGCTTACACCATTTACCTGCTCTGTGTCCTGGGGCAATTAATTTTCATCTGGATTTCAATGTAAAATTTTATTTTTAAGGTTCCTTTGAAATCTAAGATTTGATGATTTTAGGTTTCAGTATAGATCACTGATGTATTTTCAAATTGCCATGTTTCCAACTAAAGGAGATAGGACAACTGATGCTGTTCCCTCCTAGAGCTTCCTACAGTTAACTCAGGCTGTCGGAAATGCTTTGTAGCATGACTTGTTTCTCTCCCCAATTCTACTCTTTTCCTTTCTTTTTCACAAGTATTGACCAAAAGAATGCTCCTTAATATATATCGCGAATACTAAATGTATCTTGAAGCCCACTTCTGGGAAAACCCAGCTTGCTGTATTAAAATTTTATCTCAGGGAAAATGCACTGTCAAGTGCTTTGGAAATTTTAAAACTTTACACTAGACTTAGGTCCCACTGCAGACTGGACCCAACATATGCTAGGTCTCCTTAGAAACTGACAGACTGCTCTCCTACAGAGCCCCAGGTATCTGGTGACTGCCCCAGCTGTATTGCCATCTAGCCTCAGTGACTCCATAGTCTGCCCCTAGCCTCAGCAACCAGGTAAAGGAGGGAGAGAGACGTCTCAAACTCCAACAGCCTTCAGCCCTTGAGTACTTTGCAGGGATGGGTGGCAATGCAGCCACTGCCTAGGAAGAAACAGTGCTAAGTACAGAGAAGAGAAGCATGCCAAAATGTACCCCCCCGCCACAAAAAAAAACCCCCAAAACCCCAATCAATGGCACAGAGAAGAATATACCAAGAGCTCCCAGAGAAGACGTTTGATTGGGACTAAGATATAAAGATTTCCAAATAACTTATTAAAAAGCCGAATGAGATGCAGGAGACATATGCAACTACCAGAAGGCAATTGGAAGACATCAGAAAAGAAATGACATATCAAAGGCAAAACTACACCAAGAATATTGAGGGCATGAAGAAAGTCCTAGCAGAAATGCTAGACACAAAAGACAACAGTCAAGGAATTGAAGGCAACCATGGAAAACTCCATAAACAGACTCAATCTCGCAGAGGGATGAATCTCAGAAAATGAAGACAAGATCACAGAGGTGACCCTCATAGAAGAGGAGAAACAAGACTGAGGAAAAATGAAGAAATGCTGAGAGAAATATGAGATGAACAAACACAGAATAATAGGTATCACCTGAGAGAAGAGAAGGAAAGAGCAGAGAACTTTCCACATTGTCACAAAATGTAACCATGGAGGTCCACGGGGCTGATGATCACTGAAATTCCTAAATGTAAAAAGGCCTACAGCCAGACACATCATAGTAAAACTAGCAAAAGCCAATAATAAAGAAAAATTACTCAAGGCTGCTTGAGAAACATAACCTATAAAGGTACACCCAACAGGCAGGCTATCATTAGACCCCCTCAACAGAAACCCTACAGGCTTAGGACACAGTGGAACGAAATAGTCAAAATGTTAAAAGACAAACTATATCAGCCAAGAATACTCTACCCTGCAAAATTATCATTCGAATATAACAGAGTTAATGGATTTTTCTCTCACCAAGCCTGACTTTTCAAGAAATGCCTAGACAGGGAAAACGAAATCAAAGAGCCACCAAACCCTGAGAATGGTGATAAAAAATAAAACAGTATCAGAAACAAAGATAGTACCAGTAGGAGAGAACAATAACAAAGCATTGAAGAGGGAAAGGAAAACATGGAGTCTGTATATCTATGTATATATACATACATGTATTGGAACATTCTCAAGAAAAGATCATATCTTAGGATACAAGCTATTCTCAGGACACAAACAAGTCTCAATAAATTTAGCAAAATTAAAATTATATAAAGTATCTTCTCATACCACAATGGGATGGGACTAGAATTCAGCCCAAGAACAAAACTGTAAGAACCAGGAAGGTGCTGAGATTAAGCAAGAGGCTACTGAATAATCCATGGGTCATCAATGAAATTAAAGATGAATTCAAGAATTATCTGGAAACAACTGAAAATGAAAAGAACTATAAGAACATGCGGGATTCAGCAAAAGTAGTTCGAGGAAAGATTATAGCCATACAAACACATCAAAAAATAAATATCCCAAATTAAATATCTAACCATATACCTGAAGGGAAGTACAATCAAAACCATAACTCAGTGGAAGGAATAATAAAAATTAGAGCAGAAATAAATGAAATTGAAAACAAAAGGTCCATCCAAAAGATCAATGAAACCAAGAGCTGGTCTGAAAAAATAAAATTGATAGACCCCCCTAGCCAGACTCAAAGAGAAAAAAAGAAAACCCTAATGACAAGAACTGGATACAAAAGAGATGAGATTACAACAGACATCACAGAAATACAAAAAGGCTCGTGAGAGATTATTATGAGAACCTATATGCCAACAAATATATGAATCAAGAAGAAATGCCTAGAATTCTATGACCTCTAAGAACTAGGAAGATAGAGATAACTTGAGTGAACAATCACAAGCACAGAAATTAAAGTGGCAGTCATTAGTTTTCCAAAAAAGAAGAGCACAGAACTAGATGGTTTTACCAGCAAATTCAAAGTAGAACTAAGCCCCACTTTCTTAAATTGTTCCACAAAATTGAAGCGGAGGGAAAACACTCGAATACTTTCTATTAAGCTAACATTACCTTGCTCAAAACACCAGAGGAAGACAACACCAAGAAAGAAAATTACAGGCCAGTATCACTGATGAATGCAGATGAAACAATGCTCAACAAATCCTTGCAAATATATTCAACAGCACATTTATAAAATTATACACCATGACCAAGTGGGATTTATTCCAGGGAAGCAAGGATGGTTCAACAAATGAAAATTAATCACTGCAATAAACCACATCAATAAAGAGAAAGTTAAAAATCACATGATCATAGCAATGGATGTAGAAACAGCATTTAATAAGATTCAACACCCGTTCATGACAAAAAAAAGTTGCCAAAATTGGAATAGTAGCCTCATGCATCAACATAGTGAAAGTGAAAGCAATACATGACAAATTCACAGCCAACCTCATGCTCAATAGTGAAAAATTGAAAGCTTTTCCTTTAAGATCTGGAACAAGATAAGGCTGCCCACTCTCACCACTATTCAACATAGTTCAGAAGTCTAGGCCAGAGCAATCAGGCAAGCAAAGGACATTAAAGGAACCCAAATTGGAAGAGATGAAATAATGATAGTTTTATTTGCAGGTGATATGATAGTTTACCTAGAAAACCCCAAAGAAGCCACCAAAAAACTACTAGAAAAAATAAATGAATAGAGTAAAGTGGCAGGATATAAAATCAACAAACAAAAATCAAAGCATTCCTATATACAATGAATTAGAGGAAAAAGAAATTAACAAAGAAATACTATTCAAAATTGTACTGAAAAGGATATCTAGGAATAAAGAGGTGGAAGACCTTTACAATGAAAAATATAAGAATTTTTCAAAAGAAATAAAAGAAGACACAGAGATGGAAATATTCCATGCTCATGGATTGAAGTATTAATGCATTAAAAATAGTTACCTTATTCAAAGCAATATACAAATTTACTGTAATTCCCATAAAAATTTCAGGGACATTCATCACAAAAATAGAACAAATAATATGGAACCATGTATGGAACCACAAAGGTCACAGACAGTCAATGCTATCCTTAGAATAAGGAAGAACAGCAAAGGTATCCTACACTCCCTGACTTTAAACTATACTATAGAGTGACATCATCAAACAGTATGTTACTGGAACAAAAATAGGCACACAGAGCAATGGAATAAAACTGAGAGCCCAAGAGTCGCATTTATATGATCAGTTAATCTATGAAAAAGGAGTCAAGAATATGCAATGGAGGAAGGAAAACCTAGTCAACAAATGGTGTTGGGAAAACTGGACAGAAAATGAGACTAGATTATACTTTATCTCCATTCACATGAAAGTGAATTCAAAATGGATCAAAGATATGGATATAAGACCAGAAACCATAAAATACATAGAGGAAAAAGAAGAAAAAATGCTCTATGGTATTAACTTCAAAGATGTCTTTGTGGAAGGAATACCTATAGTAAATGAAACCAAAGTAAAACTTAACTCTTGGGAATATGTCAAACTGAAATGTTTCTGTGCAGTAAAAGAAACCACAGCTAATACAAAAAGGTAACCTGTGGAATGGGAAAAGATACTGGCACAACATACATCAGACAAATGCTTAACCTCCAATATATATGTAAGAAATTTATACACCTCAATAACAAAAAAGCAAACAACGCAATAAAAATATGGACAAAAGAACTGAATAGGCACTTTTCTAAAGATACATAGGTGGCATACAAACACATTAAAATGTTCTATATCATTCATCATCAGACAAATGCAAATAAAAATCACAATGAGATACCATTTCCAGCACTGAGAATGGCCTATATCAAAAAGACTAGAAACAACAATTGCAGAGGCTGCGGAGAAAAAGGAACCATCTTACACTGTTGGTGGGAATGTAAATTAGTGCAACCTCTTTGAAAATAGTGTGGAGTCCTCAGAAAAATAAAGATGGGGTCACCATCCTATCCAGCAATCACACTTGTGGCATTTACCCTGAGAACACCAAAACACTAATCAGAAAAAATATCTGCACGCCTATTTTTATAGCAGCACACTTCACAATAGGCAAGACATGGAAACAACCTAAATATTCAACAGCTGACTGGATGAAGAAGTTGTGGCATATACACTCAATGGAATTTTATGCAACTGAAAAAAAGGTAAAATCATGCCCTTTGCAACAATCTGGATGGAACTGGAGGGGATCAAGTTTAAGTGAAGTAAGTCAGAAAGTAAAGAAGTATAAGATGTTTTCACTCATGTGAATATAATGAAACAAAACAAATGGCCCCAAACTCACAGAACACAAGAGAGTGGCTACCAGGAAGGTTGGGGGCATGCGGAGGACACAGGGAACAAAGCATAGGGCACTAGAACTCTGGTGTGGTATGAAATGCTCACAGCAACGGAAAAACCACCAAACTTTACACTCGTGTTAAATTTTTTTTTTTTAAATACCCCCAATCATCTCTAGTGCCTGACATTACTAATTAATAAACATTTACTTTTGGAATAATTGTTGTGCTAAACTCTGTAGGTTGGCTAAGCAATAAGTATTCTCACTCCCTGTTTCCTGGGACCCTCACACCATAAAGACTAGGAAACCAAATGTCTTCTTTTCCAAGCTCCCTTGCAGCTGGAGGGGGACTGTCACTACAGGATAAAGTTCTGGCCCATGACACAAAGCAGAGTCTGCTGAAGGGATGAGCCTGAAAATTTCACCACCTCTAAAGCTCACCTGTTTCTCCTCCTCTAGCCTGAAGAACTTGAGGACATAGAGGAAAAAGTGGCTGGTTAGTAACAAGGACACAGGGGGTTGGAGGCAAGACTAATTTAATTACCAGGGAGATTAAAACATGTTTATTTTACTTGTGGTGTTTTTCCTATCTTCCAGTTTTTAGAGGATAAGAATAATTTGGCTCATGTTCAAATGACACAGAATTCATTCTTCCAGCTATAAAGTAAATATATGCAGGACACACGTGGTCTTGTTCCTTATGCACTGAGATAACTTACCACTGGGTCATACTCCCAAAGTTGGTTGCCTTTTAGGTGGTGGCATTTAAGCATTGTGACTGGGCCATTCAGTTTAGAGACATCCAAGCAAAGGTCATCAGTTCTAATTTCTTTGTTGGCAGTATAAGAGAAAACCTAGAAAACAAAAATGCACACATAGAACAGTAAAAGAAAATAGTGTTTTACATGCCCACAAATCTGCCAGGGAAAAAACCAGTATTTCAACACACATGATTTTTGAACATTATTAATGTAATGGACAATGACTCAGAAAAACAACCACTAATTACACAGAGGAAAGAAAAAAATGATCTTGAGCTCTCTGTATACACTGAGTGTATTGTCTAGGTTTGTCATCTGACTAAAAAGGGCAAAATTCTTCTCATGCACAGAAATGTAAATATAGTTCTCACAAGGGCCTTTTTATAATTTAAAAGTAATGATTAGATTGAAAGTTCCTTTCTAAAGGTCTTCACTATTTTCTCTTTAAAGGTAGGAAAATGTTTCATGAATGATGTCATAAAATAAAGGGGGCAGAAGATTAAAATATGAAAATTATTCCTTTTAAATCTTTACTAAAATTTACTCACCTGATTACCTCCCATACCATGGCAGTTAAAAATTCCAACCTTTTCATTCTCTTTTCTAGCCATGTTATCTAGACACTGATTTGTTTCCACATTTCGTATCTATGGGGCAATGAATAATGGAAATATCAAGTTAAGAGAGGTTAACTAGCATACACATACTGACACACACATACATTAAACTTTTCACTATTATAAAATAACCTCAAAAGGAAGGGTATGAGTTGCGAAGGAGGGATATCACTATCTGGCTAACTAAAATGATATAGTGTTGCAGTATATGCATATACATATAACATACACAGTGTTTCAAGGAGAAATCCTTTTTTACAGCCTTTCATTTTCCAAGGGATTCTACCAAGATTTGTTTTTAGTTCACCAAGTTCTATTTTGCCTACTTTAAAGCATTTCAACAGTGCCCCATGGGCACTGTTAATGTGAAGATGAGGGGAATTTCCTTTGTTAGCTATTTGGTTACTCTTCTGTTGGCTGAAGATGGGTTATTTTCTAATCCAAGAGTTTGGTGCTTGGCCTAACTGGAAGCCTATGCATGGTATATGTCGTATAAATACATCTCGTTTGATCAATTACATAAAAGAATTTAAATCATTAGTCATTAGAATTCGGGAGGGGAGAATATTTTAAGCAATGTCCCTTGGTATTGTTTCCTCTGAACTACTGCAGTTTAAAAACATAAAGTACATTATTTGAGAGTCCTAAACCTAGTCCCAAGGTATTGTTAGTTGGTAAGCCAGAAGAGATGTGTGACAATGAACACCTGCTCTGTCATGCAGACAAGAAAAAAAAATGTAATTTCGTGCAGTAGAGGTAAAGTTAAAACCACAAACATGCCATTTACTTTTATAAACAAATATACAATGTACATTTTATTCCAATATTTGAATAAGGCACTATTCCAGATATATTTTTTCCTTGTTAAAGATCCAGGGACACTGGTGTGAAAAACTATTTTCCCAGGTAGCCAGGAATAAGAACTGAGTCTCCGGCTCAAAAGACTTGGATTTAAGTCCAAATGACTCAAACCCTCTAAGATCAAGTTCCTAACAATAACTGAGAGAGAATGTTGGCTCTATGCTGAGGGTGGGTAAGACAACTTTACATCCCGCACATAGTGGCTCAGAAATAGTAATAATCTGTGCTGTTACTTTATCAACTAGTCTCCATCTGGCTAGTCCATCAGAATGCCAAACTTGGCTCATGCAAAACATGATTTTCTAACCTTTTAGTGCTAATACTTCTTTATCCTAGTATCTTAATCTCTCTCTGCCACTATACCTAAACACATCTCATTATCATTACTCTAAAATTCCCATTTTTCCCTGATAGCCCTTGTTTTTATTAATAATCCCACAACTGGCCCAATTATTAAATATTAAATATGGAAACCCCAGACTCCTCCCCCATATCCAACATATATCAATATCCAAAAAAATCTTTTATCATGTAATCACATCTTAATCCATTATTTTAATTTAGAAACCTAATGCCTCATAAATATGGATTTTGTATCTAATAGCTTATGCAATTCTTATGAATAATTCAGGGTTGTTGCCTGGCATGAGATGAGTCTCTGTTGCTTATTTTTCTCTCACTGGCCACTAAATATAAAAGCTGTTTCTCTACGGACTGAAAACCACTGCTTCCTGTCAGCAGTGAGAGTATGAAACTCAGTTTGACCAGCAAGACGGTTAGAGAAGATCAG
This sequence comes from Solenodon paradoxus, assembly GCA_004363575.1. Classification (NCBI taxonomy): domain Eukaryota; kingdom Metazoa; phylum Chordata; class Mammalia; order Eulipotyphla; family Solenodontidae; genus Solenodon; species Solenodon paradoxus. The sequence goes on along the minus strand of RJWH01000321.1, from coordinate 859,714 downwards.
GTAGTGTCAGGCCTACGCTGGAAACTGACAGCACTCTTCCAAAGGGTAGGGTGGATGGAGGGGCCCTACACATTTGAGGTGAAGGGTCTTCCCTAAGATAGCGGCTGTTGTGTTTTGGTCCCAAGGTAGCTTTAACATTAGAAAGCAGGAGATTCTATTCGTTTCAACAAAATGTGGCATCTTTGTAGCTGAAGGGGACATTCGCCCTCCAGGCTGGTTCTTCCACACACTGGATGGCTAGAGGAGAGTTTTCGGGGAACATCCTTTTTCTCCATATAGGAATACATGAAGATTCTCTCACGTAGAGGGTATATGAGATGGTGTCTTGAGACATGAAAAACAAGGAAGGCTAGGGGGCGAGTTTGGGGAACAATTTCGTCCTTTAGGATGCCAGTGAATAGGCTGTTTGGTGGGGGTTAACTTTGGAGTCTTTGGAGACAGGGAAAATTAGGAACAAATATTTTCTAGGGATGTTGAATCAATGTTCAAAACTGTAATTCCATATAATGTTAAGGTTATGTAACTAACTACCAGTTTTCTAGTGAGGAGTGGAAAATAGGTGGTGACCACATCTTGTGCCAGTATTTATATTGGGATGAAAATCCAAATGATAACACTTAACAAGTCATGGAAAAAAATAACATTTGGAAAATACAAAATGACATAAAATGTAGGCATATTATTAGGTGGAAGAGAAAATACCTGAAAGAATGTAAGAGTAGTTACTGTAAGGATGGGTCTAGTCAAATGTCTCCTTTGTTGGATTTCTTAAAAAAAAAAAAAAAAAAAAAAAGCAGAACCAAGACAGAAGGAGCCAGGAGTTCAATCTAAGGGAAATATGGGCTAGCTCCTGGGTTCCCCTACTCTTTAGAGGATACCGTTTCGGTACACACACAGAATAAATTGACAACAGAATGCTCAATGGTCTTGTACTAGCAAGATCTAGTTTATTCATATTCCAACTTTTGATGCTATCTTTGAAAAAAATGAGATATGCTCTTGTTTAGTAACATATATAGTAAGTGACATTCTAAATTATAAAGACCCTTAAACTGAAATAATTTGATATGGGGAAAAAAGAAACTTTTCCTGAAGTATAGATAATACTGAATAGTAGTAGAATCCTGATGCTCTCCTTAACCTCAAAGGGCAATACTTACTAATAGGATGGTTTGGGAATTTGATATAGCAAACCCCTTTTAGGACACACCTCTCATTTGAAAGGGAAGATGACTATGGAGAGTATACAGTAATTATGGATTTTAAAACACTAGGTTGACAAGTAAATATAAATAACTCAATTTAGGACTCTGGACAGGAAAAACTTGCAGAATGACAGCAAGATAGATGGAAACCTCCTGTGTGGGCTATTTGTGTTATAGTCTCCAGCACTGTCCAACAGAACTCTCTATGATAGAAATAGTCTGTATTTGTGCCATCCAATGTGGTAGCCACTAGCCGTATGTGGCCATATAGTCAATACTGAGAAATTGAATTTTAAATTTTCTTTAATCTTAATCTCACTTTATGTGGCTGGTGGTTATCACACTGAACATGCAGGACAAGACGGTGACACAGAGGAGAGTCTTTGATGGGAAACAGTATTTCCATATGCTGAAATCTTTGATACTGTGAAAGGCACATACAAGTGCCCACATATGGTCCATATTTTAAGTCCTAGGGGATTTAAATGATTTCAAGGGGGAAAGTTAGTAGGTTAATGGTTCTTTTTATAGGATTTGTTTATGACTGATTAATATTATCTCTCCTTACATAGCTAGACTTGCCAACAAGCCAAACCCAAGTAACCGTAGGACTCATGTACAGACTGAGAGAATGCCAAAGGGCAAAACGCTGTTACAAACAGACACTTTTCTATTTGTGTCAATAGCTGAACTCAGTGGTCAAGGAATAGCTGTTCTTTGACAATATCTAGAAGCAAATGATTACCAAAGAGTGCTCAGGATGTGAGGACTGCAGACTTGGGCTTCACTGACTCTACCATTTCTACCCATGGGACTTGATAGCTAGTACTCTTAAGACAGTGATTCCCAAATTACAATCTGATCAACAGTTTCTGGCCAGGTGTGGACACATGTGCCACTAAAAAGGGCTTTTGTACTTGAATGGGAAACAGTAGGATAAATATGTTTAAGTAGGTTTCTTTATTGAGGGACTTCTTAAAGCCTTTTAATATACTGTGACTCTTGGTAGGGGTGGGGCCTAGTGGTCCAGAATTTAAGGTATAAAAAAGCAGAATTTCTTAAATATTTTTGGCGACAAAATCCATTCTTTTCTCTTTTATCCCTTGACCTTCTAATCAAACACCTTGAGGGCCATCAGACATCAGCAATCTTTAGAACACAGTAATTGAAAAGGTTGCTGTAAACACATAATTTTCTCATCTGTAAAACAGGTAACGATCTCTCAGTTTTGCTGAGAGCTCTTAATGACATAACACATTCAGAGGCCTGAGTAGAACCAGACACCTAGTAGGCCCACAATGACTATTGGCTTTCTTTCCTTATCCACAGATCCAGCAATTCTTCAACTCCTTTGTAAAGTTCTAACTCAGGTGTACATAGTCATAACTAAAATATTACATTTTACCTTAAGAGTTGAAAATAATTGTGAATGCATCCCTTACTAGGAAACAAGGCAAGAAATAAGAGCCTGAAGTTGGTCTTCTCTTGAACACTGGGACTTCCATTAGGGTTGACAATGTACGCAGTTAAGTGATTTTTGGAATTTAGTATTGTAGTTTCTGGATTCACTTTTTCACTCTCCCTCATAAGGGAAGAATGTGGATGTCAGTTGTTAAAAACATAATCTCTCAACCCCGACTACCTATTTTCCAAATCCTCTCTCTCCCATTTTGTGACTTGATGCATGTTGTTTAAACCATTTATTTGTGCCTCAAGTAACTTACTTGTGAGGGGCAGCTAACAGTATCTATTTCATAATGTTAATGAGTTAATATATGTAAAACATTAGATTGGTGCCTGACACAGAATTCATGTTCAGTAAATTTTAGGGTTATTAGATATGCCGAGAGAAGTGATGGGTTAGCCTATAAAACTGGTTAAAACATCAAAGGTCTGGATTATTTGCTTTCTGTGGTTGTTTTAAACTCTTGGATTAAAAACTATTATGTATCAAAATTAAATACATTTTTCAGTTCCAGGTTCTATAGGAGCTATGAGAACTGGAGTGAAATCAGAGATATAAATTTGTACTTTCCATTTCTACTCTAAAATCCTATGATTTCAGATTTTTCCCAGTTCTTGAAGTATGAAAAAATCCTGTAAGGCTAAATGCTAGTCTCTAGCAAAGGCAGGCTCTTATAAGTAAAGTTATGATCACAAGCATAAGACCCCTGGCTATACTGTGACAGAAGACTGAACATGATCCCAGACCCAAAAACCAGAGATTCAACCTGCTTAGGGTAGCCTGAAATGAAGGGCATAAAAGCTTAAGGCCAACTGCTTAGTTAATAAGGCAATAACAAGCAGGCTAGAGAGGTAAGAATCTGTTCCTTAAACAGAAAGCCAGCTGGCAAGAAGCAGGTAAAAGGCAAGCTTACCTTGGCAATCATCTACTATGGATTAGACAAGTGGCTTTTTATAATACGCCTGTGTTCTGGCCCAGTTAACAATGCCTAGGTGTTGTCTAAAACTGGGTCATCTCAAAGGAAAAACCCAGCTTGTTCTCTATTCTAAGGGTAAGTTATAGGAGAAACTGCTATTAAATCTTCCCATGGTACATCACCTACACTGGGCCTTTCTTGACTGAAATTAGGCTACAGCAAAGGGGACAGATGTTCATTTATGTGCATCATTAGGAATCATCAATGCTCAAGAAACTCAACAGACCCCTCACTTATTTGAGGATAAATTCCTTAGATCACAGCAAAATTCAGAGGCAGGTCTGGAAGCAGCCTTGCTAACTATTCTGAATGAGCATGGGAATCTGTGCTGCCCTGACACAGAGGCAGGCTGAATAGTTTTACTCTGACTCACCACCACCGGCTTCCCTCTGCAATCTGTTTGCACTTTCATATCTGAATTTTCTACTTTATAGTCTCCTCTTTTCCCAAACCCTCACCCCTCCACTGTCAGCCAACGATCTTGTGTTCAACTAAGGAAACACAAGTTATCAAAAGAGAACTTCTTTATACTTCCACACAAGCTGCTAGTCTCTACCCCAAATCTACAACTGTCCCCACTGGGGACATGCACTTGTCCCCATTCCCTTTCCTTTCCTTCTTTTACAATGAAGGAACTTGCACCGCATCACTACATCTGCTGCCCCCTCCTGCTAAAAATGACTTACAATCAGTGGCTCTTTTTCAGCATCTTCACATTTTCTTGTTTAATTATTTTGTATCAGCACAGTTTCACCTTAGCAACAAACAATTCCCCCCCAGATAACCCTTATGTCTCTGTTCTGGTTTACAACAAAATTTCTTGCAAGACTTAGCCACACTCATGATCTCTTCCCTTTTTTGTACCAATCTCTCAAACCATCAAAACTCCCCCGAGCCACTACAATTCCTCCTAGAGGGGAATGACACTGACTCTTGACACTGTCAGATGGAGTCTACCAATATTCTCAGTATTCATCTTGATTGCTTCCACCATTCAACACAGTCCATCATCTCCTCTTTCTGGAAACACATTCTTCAGTTAGTCTCTGGGACATCATTCTGGGTTCTCCTATTTCAAAGGGTACTCTTTCTCATTCTTTTTGACTGATTCCTTCTCATTTTCATAATTTCTAAATTGTGATGTTTCTTGTGAACTGGTCCGTGACCCTCCCTTCGCCATCTACATCCATTCCTCCCAAGGTAATATTCAGTTTTAGTTTCAAAAACCATTTATATACTGACAGTTCCTAATTTTGCACCTCATTCCTGACCACTCATCCAAGCTACAGAATTTAAAATGCAACACCACCTCCCCAACATGTTTACCTAGATCATATTCAGCATGCCCCAAACTGTACTGTTCTACAGGGTTTCCCATTTTAGTAATGCCAGTCTCATTGCTCCAGTTTTTCAGGCTAAATTCTTTGACTACTTTTTTCCTTTCATCAACATACCAGCTATATTCTTGTCCCCATATATCTGTGCCTCTCATAACATGGTCTAGTCCTGTTCCAGTGAAAATCTGCTCATCTCTGTAGCTTCCCACCTTAGAATAAAATCTAACATCCTTATACCATGGTCTGTAAGCTCCATGTGATTTGACCCTCCCTCCTACCCTCCCCTTGTTCCCTCAGTTCCAGACAACTGGCCTCTCTGCTGATTCTGGAATGTGCTAAAGTACACTCTTGTCGTAGGGCCCTTGTACTTGTCTTTCCTGCGCCTGGAATACTTGGAATTAGAAATTCACATGGCTTGATCATTCACTTCCTTCAGATCTTGCTCAAAAATCACTGTGAGAGGCTTTTTTTTCAACTACTCTACATAAAATAGCACCATTAGTTATGCTGACCATTCTCTATCCTCTTTGCCCAGACCAGTACTGACATATGTACTTTTAAGTCTGCCTTATTCTTCAGAGACTATGAGATCCACAGTAGACTTTATTTTATTCACTGTTGTATTCCCAGTATTTGAAATAATACCTATCACATAGTAGGTACTCAAATATCTGAATGAATCAAAGGAATGAGCAACAATCTTCCTGGATCAGGGGGCACGTTTTCTTGAATGTCAGAAGAATTCAGTCCTGAGATGAGGCCTGGTTAAGGCCTTGTCCACACAGATTACTATTTGCTGCTGTGACTTATAAAAGGAAAATTTGTCCTGCTGTTAATTTTATAATTAAACATTAAATACTTAAAATGAATTGTGGATTCAGGCAGTAAAAAAAAAAATCCTTTACTATAAGCAATGCATGCTTTCACATGTTCTTTCCTAGACTATTTTTTTTAAATGGTAGTTATAAGCAGCTAAACTGATTTATAAACCACTACTGGGTTGTTACCAGAAAACTGAAAACCGCTGTCTTGGAGGTGCCTTGGAGAATTAGAAGATATTCAAAAAGGAGACCTAAATTTTCATGGCTCATTGGTTTTGGGTATTATAATGTACTAAAGAAAAGGAGGAGGAACATTACTTCTCAGTAGGACATATTAGCCCAACACTACAACAAATAAGGAAGAAAAGCTGTTAAAGTGTGAAAGTCCTATATCTGAAGCTACTGGAGAGCTTTGGAAGCATTATGATGAGATGAACTGTACTTTCAGAGAAGGAAAAGTCCTCTGATATCTGCTGTTGAGGCATGATAATGACAGGTGTGGCTCAACAGTCTTTTCCTGGGAAAGAGCGTAAGTGATGTTGGTTATGTGGGGCTGACATGAAAAAAAGTTAAATAAAAGGTTATCTTCCTGATGGGACTTTTGCCAACTTCTGGGTAGGCAAGAAACGAGAGCTGGAAAGGCGGAATAATATTTTCCATAACTACCATAGTGTCCTGGTGCTTAGGAGAAAAACTACCAGACAGAAGACCTACAAAAAATAACAATTGGTTTCCCCACTGAATACATAGGAGGCCAAAGCACTATCCTCTAGAAAAACCTTTAAGGGTTGAAAAGATAAAGATCTTCCTATGCCATTACTCAAAAAGTCCTGGAGGACTAGACCTGAGAAACATACCAAGTAAGCCAAGTCTTTCTAAAATTGTGACCCAGCCCTACCTAAGCTCAACTAGGATATGAGTTGAATTGTCTTCCTTACCTAATTCTTATGTTGAAATGCTAACACCTAGTATTTTAAAATGTTCTTTGGGGAGAGAGCTTTTACAGAGTCAAGTTAAAATGAAGTCATTAGAGTGGGCCCTAATCCAATGTGACTGGTTTCCTTATAAAAAGTGCAAACTTGAATAGACACAGACACACAGAATACCACACAAAGGTAAAGGCAGTGATGGGGCATGCTTCTACAGACCAAAAAACCAGAAGCTAGTGCAGAGGCAGAGAAAAGTCTTCCTCAGAGCCCTGAGAAGTAACTAGCCCATATCTGATCTCAGATTTCCAGTATTCAGAACTGAGATGATAAACTTTGGTTAGGTCATCCAGTTTGTTTACTTTATTATGGGAGCTGTAGGAAACGAACAGATTCTTTGATCTGATCAGGGCCCTGGGCTCAAAAGAAGCACCTATTTGTATTTCCTACACTTGCAGCACAACACAGAATCTATGACTATTGACATTCTAGAAATCTGGTGAAATAGGGCACAAAAAATAGTTGCTGTGATCATCCTTATCATAATAACAGAAGGTAAAAAGGTTAAGTTTTTTTTTATACAGCAGGCCCTATGCTACTATGGGATCCAAGAAGATGAAAAGGTCAAACACCAAAGCACAACTAGTTGTGTTAAATAATCATAAACATTAAAACAAGCAAGATTATTTCAGGTTTTAAGAAAAGCTGCTGCTGAATTATAAGAGCAATGACTAAAGGTATCATCGGGAACAAACATGTTTAACAACTTTTTTTACAATCTTCCTGTCCAAACTAGATTTAGAACTCTCAAAAGAAAATAAATAGGTGCTAAAAATACAAGTTAGTGTAGATTGTCTTTTTAGTTTCCTTGTCAGTTCATTATGACTTATTTTTACCTTGAAGTTCCTCAAACTTTGATTCAAACTAATTAATGTTAGGACATTAGCTTTAGTAGTACACGGTTTCAATTTAAATGGGTTTGTTAAAATAGGAAGTCCGTCAAAGACAGTAAATAAGAATCCAACTGTGGGCCGTGTCCTTGTGGACTATGTAAAGCCCAAGGACCTGGGTTTGGCACCTGAGCCAGAGGGAAAAATCACAATAGACGAATAAATAAAAATGCTTCTTCCTTTCAAAATAAAAGGACTTAACTGTGAAAGGTTAGAGGCAGAGCATTCTTATTTTAATAAAATGTGATAAAAAACTAAAAAGGCTTCAAGTTATAGGTAGACTGTATTAACTAATAAAAATTTTCTCATACCTGAAGTTATGTGATTTTCATATGAAGGTGTACTCCCTTGTTAGAAGTTTAACCTCTATTGTTTTTGATAAATGAGAACATCATAATCACACAGAACACATTGTTTTTTTTTTACCTCTCCCAAAGAGAAATAATGACGTGGAATCTGAGAATCAGGATAAATATTCTCTAGGTACCAAGAGAATGGTTTGCATTGGAGTTTGTGTCTTAGACCAAGTCTTGATGCTATGTCTCCATAATCTACCTTTGTAACACCTGTTGAAAAAAATAATTGACTCTTAATTATGAATATTCTATTAAGAAACACATTTATATTTATATATTACATCTAACAAGCCAGACAAATGGGAAAAGTGGTATCATTTTGGTGGTGTGTGGTAAGTGACTGTAAATCTATCTCCCAAAGGGTAAAACAAGGGAATATATTAATGTTTTCTTTTTCCAAAGAAAACAATTTGAGAATGAAATACATGCAAATAACATTACACACAATTAAATGGTATCAGAAAACTTTAATACATGTTAAAGCAAAAACAAAAATCAAGATCTGTTTTGCCCAAATATTAAATGGAGTCATTATTTCCAATTAAGTTTGTCACACACGACTTACTGAATTGTGCTCCCTGCCACTTGGCAGTCTTGTGGTAATTAAAAAATGAGAATGGAATGTTAACAACATCAGGCAATTTATAGCTGATGGAACAGCTATTCCCATACAACTCTAGATAGCAGAAAAAAATTCCTGAAGAAGAGTTCCCTGAGCCATGCTATCAGCTTCTGCACCGGCCTTGAGATATTCAATGCTTTCCCATTAATTTTAAATGTTGCAGTTCAGTTTAAAAATAAAAAAAGCATGGATAACACACAAGTCAATAACAAAATTCATGCAATGCTGACCTGAGTAATTTATTATTGTTAATAATATATTATGCCAGACATTTTACTAAGCACTTGCTATACTGTGTATGATTTCACTTATTCATTATAATAATGTAGGTGTTTTGCCTCCACTCAATGCTGCTTTTTTACTCCTTAATTCTCTTCAGAATGTATTAAGATCATGGATAAGAATCTTAGGGTCTTATATCTGGAATGCAAAATACTGCTAACCTGGAGAAATTATATAGAAAAAATTCTTGAATTCATCCATCCATACTTCTGCAAGTCGTCTGTTATTTTTATTGATAATCTGCCCCGTGCCTCCTGGAAACGTGTACGGTGTGGCTTTCCGAAACACATGTCCGACATGTGAGCAGGTAACAATCTCCAAAGTTCCTCCACATTGCCAAATCTGAAAGCAGCAGCACATAAGACTATATAAAGCGCTAACTGTTAGAAAAACTGCTCACATCTATTCAGGTTCATAGTGAAATTTTACGGAACCAAGAGTATACGGTGGAGCTTCTGCTATACGGTCACAAAGTCAGTGCTTCCTAAGGAGCAAGCCTTTCTCTAACTTTTGATACTGATCAAACCAGAAACTGAAAGGTAAATTCAGGTAAGACAGGTTAAAAGCCAAACAGAGATAAGATATGAGGTCTAAAATAGTATTTTTCTAACTTCAGGTCACAAACTCATACAAGGATCACAAATTCAAGTTTGATGAATTGCAACCAGCACTTGCTAACAAAAGCGCATGATTTCATGAAATGTTTATATTTAGTGTGTGTATATAATGAGTAATGTTATTAATGTGGCTCTCAGTCAAACTCTGGTCATGGAGTACTCAGCCAAAGTCCTATCTGTATCCCTTTCTCCAAACCTGTGTCACGTCCCGCATATTAAACAGAGCCTAGGAATCTAAACTGTATCTTTCTTGTACTATTCTGTGGGATTGTAATAACATGCTCTGTTTTATTTGTGAGAATAAAACCAAAAAAGGGGTAAAATACATGTCATCAAGTAGGGTTTCATGTCCTTAATTAAATGAAATGTTCTGTTTCTTTCAAAAATCTATACATTAAAAAATCTAATAACTATTTACAATGGAAACATTTTGAAAAGTACTGTTATGTTAATAACAAATTTTGATCTGTAGTATATACAAACTACAAATTTTTAGTTTTAATTACTTCAGTTAAAATAAAACTAATTAAGAACAACTAGGGAATCTTGTATACATTTCCTAGCTATTAAATTAACTAAATGAACTTTTCATAGTATCATCAAACTTTATGAACTGAAGATTTGGAAGGCCAATAAAATTTATTATGTTTTATTTAGAGATAACATGAATAATTGAAGCATACTTATATTTGAGAGTAAATAGATTATTTTTTTCCAAAGGGAACTTACCCTAAAGGAAATTTCTAGGTTTTCTCCTCCCCAAATATCCATTCCAGCATCATATGTTCCAATTTCCTGAAAGTAATCTCTGTCTATTGAAAAAAGGCCTCCTGCCATTGTAGGTGTTCTGAAATTCAATCATAACACTACACCGTTAATTGTAACAATTTAAAATTTATAACCTGTTATCACTACATAATAAATGTTTATTCTCACACTCTTCAGAAATTTTCACAGTCCCCCTCAGGAGCAGTCTGTTTTTAACCAGTTGTTTGGTATTTAGACATGTCTGCACCCTGGTCATGCTGACCACTGGACCTATTCTTTCACAATTTCACAATTTCTTCCCAGACATCCTTCTCTGCCCAGCCCCACGGGCTCTTCCTGTCTTTAGTACCTTTCTTGGTCCTCAAGACTTGACAGATTCCACTTCAAACTCCTTAAATTGATGTTATTTCTTGTAGTCCTCTCCATCCGACCTACTCCATAGTTCCTAGAAACTATAATGCAGTTGACTATATTTATAACTAGGCCTATATTAGTAACTCTTAACATACCAGGTTCTAATGGGTGGCAAATACTGTAGAGATATAAGTTTAAATTTAGGAACCTTTAAGGAAAAGAGAGATGAAGTACAGAATAAAACCAATACATTCCTTTCTATGGGAATCAGCATCCTGACCAACTATGGTATATTCTCTGTAAAAATGGAGTTCAATTCATCAAAACATGGCTCAGGTATGCAGAGTAAGTGGGAGGAGGTGAAATGAAGCAGAAAAATAATAATGAAGGAAGATTTAAATACATGAATACCAGTCAACTATTTGATTTCCATGAAGGATGAGTATGGAGAAAAAACTTGGACTCCAACTGGGAGAAAATAGTAAGTTTCAGGAACTTTTGCCCTAGTGAGGGTGACAACATTTGCCTTTCTTAAAGAAATATTACACAAAAAAGTTAGGACTTATTTTGATTATATAAGAGAAAATGAATGAGAAAAGTCTAATAGCATAGGAGTCAAAGGGAATAGGACAAAACACAGAATTATCACTTAGCACAGGGTTTCTTGACCTGGATTTTGGGATAACTCTAAAATCCTAGAATTGTATTTATTCTAAACCTTGCTTGCACATTGCACCCGTCTCCCCCAATGGAGAAGACTCAGGCTTTTAAATCATCCAGCTACAAAATATTTAGGAATGTTTGATTTAGACAGTTATTTGAACTATTAGAAAGAATGAAAAGTGCCTTTACTAGGAAAGGACTCAGATTGGCTAAAGAGAAGAGCAGAGAATTAGTGAAACCTCCACTCAATTATGCTAGCACTGGACTTGAATTTAAGGGAAAGCAGAGCAGAGAAGTTCAGGATAGAAGAAAGCAATATAGTTCTGAAGGAACTCTGAGTAGGAGGACTATGCTCCTGGGGAGAGTTCTAGGATGGCTCAGAAAGCACAAGGTCTCAATTTAAAGGTTCTGAATAACAATAAGAGTTTATCCCTTTCTGGAAAAATTTTATATATATATATATATATATGACCAAATGAAAAACTAAAGAAAAACCAGAAGTGCCTTAATGAAAACTCTTTTTTGTTAATTCTATTTATTTTTACATTAGAAACATGTTTTTCTAATCTAACCAGTTAATAACTATCCAAATGGCACAAGTCTGAATTTACAATCTTATATTTTGGAACAAGTGCACTGGTTTAGATAATATTTTCACATATTGAAACTTTTACGTAATTAAGGGACAGCTTGATTTAACAACTTAAATACTTAATAACCGAATTAAAGCACAAATCTGATTTACAGATTAATTACCTGACAGGAAGAGTCCGATCACCTTTCCTTCTGTCCATTTCTCTTTGGGGAACAGGATACCAGCGAAAATTGAGCTTCCAGTTGAAGCCGCCATAGGTCATATCTGAGCCAGCCATGTACTCAAAAGTATCATCACTGATCACATCAATGATAGGACATACAACTGTTCTCCTAAAATTATAAAAGCAAATTAAAAAAATCTGTTGACATTTTCCCTACCCTACCATAACAACTGTATCACAATTATACTGTGTTTTAAAATAAAAATATATTCTATAATGTTGACAATTTTGAAAAATTTCCTGCTAAATTCTACCAAGATAACATCTGTTTTTTATCATATTTATAACCTGTGGATACCTTATATCCTTTTTTCATTCATACTTTCACATGAATGTCAATGTAAAAATTCTTTATATTTTTATAGGTTTCAAAAATAACACTTAACAGCTAGATGTTTAATCTTTTTTAAGCAGTAATTTTCTTAATAAACAACTCTTGGACATTTGTGTTTCTTACAGTTTTTGCTATTAAGATATAAAGTGAGGTTCATGCCAGTGGTGTAGCTGTTAGGACAATCACTCCTGGAGGACACAGGCCACATATCCCTGGATTCAAGTCCCTGGACTAGAGGGAAACAACCAGTGTGAACAACTAAATAAAAAGTGTTTCTTCCTCCTCTCTTTGCCTCCCTCCCTGCCCACTCACCTCCATTCCTGCCTGCACCTTTCCTTTCAACTAAATAAAACTAAAAGAATATGAAGTGAACATGTTCATACATATATTTTACTTTTTCTTTAAGAGTAAACTTCCAGGAGTGAGATTATCAAATTAAAGGAGGGAAATTTTTGTGGCATTCTTCTTTATTGTTTTCCAAAGTACTGTATCTATGTATATTTCTCCCCATAGCTTCCTTATAATGCTATCAACTTCTAAAGTTATTTTCTTACAAATTTGCTAAGATAATGTTAAATAGTATCTTGGGATTTAAAAACATTTTTTTCTAGTTATTAGAAAGGATATTTTTCCCTGCAGGTTTGTTTTCCATAATACAAATTGCCTGATCATACACACTAACATTATTTTTCTCTTTCAGTTGTGATATTTTAAATAAATCTGAAAAAACTAAGACATAACCAGAGTCCCTTCTAAGAAATAAGGCTGCCTACCACAGCCTTTGGCAACCATATTCCAATATATGTGATATTCTCCCCATCCAACTGGTGTCTTATTTAAGGAATTTTTCCTACTGCAAAATTAAACATTTATTCAAAAATATATTTTTGCTCTTCCTATTTCAATCTTTAATTATCATGGAATTATTTTGGGTGTGATCTGAAGTTAAGTATCCAACTTCATGTACATTCCTTATGGACAACCAGTTGTTCCAGCACTATTTATATAATGGCCTCTTTTCCACCTCTCCTGTAATTGTCAGTGCTGCTCTGTCATATATCAAGTGTCCATATAAACATGGGTGGTTTATAGACACTACACTTTGTTGTACTATCTATTTGTGAATTCCTGCATCCATATATCACTGCCAAAATTATTACAGCTTTAAAATAAGTCTTGGTATCAAGTAGGGCAAGCCTCACTGTACTTGATTCAGGAGTACTGAAGCTATTTTTGGTGTTTTTTTATATGCATTTCCATATAATTGTAAAAAGCAGTCAGTTTCTTAGAGAAAATTCTGTTGAAATTTCAATTGGAATTGCATTCAATTTATAGAAATTCAGTGTGGGTAGATTTGATCTTTTTCTATTAACTTTTTGTATTAACTTTTCTATCCTTACATTATTTCCCAGTGAATTTCAATAGTTTTCTATTTTATATATCTTTTCTAAAAACATTTCTAAATACAGCCTATGATTTCCATTGTTATTATCAATGTTATCATTTCTTTTTACTTTATACTATTCCTTGTCAATGTGAAGAGGCAACTGACTTTTCTATAGTGATTTTATAATTGACAACATTATTAAATTCTTATTATTTTTACTAGTTACATTTGATTATTTTCTTCACAAAAATCCTACAATCTGCAGTTGACAGCACTTATTTTTTTCCTTTCAAACTTAGACTTTATTTCTTATGTTACTAAAAATACCCTAAAGCTTCTAATAATACTAAGTCAGTCATAATTCAGGGCACCTTTATGTCATTTTGTATCTTTAAAAATAATACATTCGACATTTCTCCATTAATATATGTTTGCTAAGCTCTTTTAAAATTCTGTTTGTTTTTAGCTATCTTGTCTTAACCAATCTTCTAGAGTAGTAAATCTCATTCTGTAGTAGTTCACTAAATTATTTTAAATCGTAAATACTTTTTTTGTATCTACTAACTGATCAAAGGGTTTCTTTTTTTGTGTGTGTATTTTCTCCTAGCTCTGGTTCCATGGCTTTTATAGCCTGTACTTTAGTTAGCCACCTGACCTATGGGGAATGGGGGCTCACAGTTTTATTGATAGGATATTTTTAAAAGGGAGGAATGAAGGCAGGTAGGCAGGTAGGCAGGCAGAGAGAGGAGGAAGAGGCATTTCATGCATTTTCAGTTGTTTCAGTCTGCACCCCTTCTCCCCCACCCCTGACAAACCTATTGACAGGATTTAATGATAATTAAAAAAAAATGTGTTCATGGAGTATTATTACATAATTTATATTTGTAATATTTAAATCAGTTAGTCACATACACTATAGTATACTTGGACTGAATTTGCTGGTATTGTGAGATTTTTTTTTTTTTAAATTAGTGCTCATGATTGGGTTTGAGTAATTTTCCACATGCTTTCCAGGTTTCACAACAAAGTGTAATACCAGTCTCTTAACTGAGACTAGTTAAGAGTCCAAAGAGTTGAATTCTCCCTTTTTCTATATTTTGGTTACAAGTTCTTAGGGGAGATTTGTTTCCCAACAGAGTCCCTATTTGTTTCCATACCATACCAAGGTTGAAACAGATAAATTTTCTTTGGTGTAGTCACATCTTCTTCTCATTCTCTCTTGATGTTCAGATCCTACCTTTATACAGGTTGTTTGCTAGTTTTTTTCCCATCTTAACCAGGGCCTAGGTCTTGTCTGCTGTTCTACCAGTTTGCCTATCAAAGTAGAAGCTCAGTATCCCCAAGTTCAGCAGAAACCTGACAAGTGAAAGCTGGTTAAGTGTTGGGACTGATTACTTGTTTTCCCTTCAGTCTGAGATCTTCAAAATTTCTTACTTTGGTGCCAACTCACTGAGATGCTTAAAAATGTGTTTTATATTTTATCCAGCATTTTGACTTTTCCAGTTGGAAGAGTTACTCATGCAGCCCAAACTGGATGTCATCACGTTTGCTTTTTTCAGTCAATTTCCCTTTCATATTTCTCTCATTTCCTCCTGTTGCTTTCTCTTCATGGGTGCAGGCTCCGGCTTCAGAAAGGTTATATGTTGGTTTTATGTAAGCAAATCTTTCCTAAATCAGTCATCAATTACTTAACAGTTTACAGAGACACTCTCTATTCCTTCTTTAGGAAACATTCTCCTTCCTAAAGCTATATCTTTTCATCACTCCAATGTTATTTTTTCCTATTTATTCAGCTTTAAAATGGGAGAGATGTAGGTCTAATATGAGCTAACAAACAGAATAGCTGCAGTAGCTTTTGCTGTTGCCATGTTCTACTTGACCAGTTAAAGTCTACCCTACTAAAATCTAAACCTTCATTTGACAAATATAGCCTCTAGCTCAAATTAAAAAGGACAAGTAGAAATTCAACTATATAGGTCTACCAGACTGAAGTTAGGATCTCCCCTGATACACAAAACCTAAGCCAGAAGCAATTCTCTGAAAATGTAGATCACAAAAAGCATGCACTGTTCCCATTGCTTATTCTGTATTATTTAAGATACAGTACTTTTCCATATACAAATAAGTATTTCAGGTGCAGTATATGTCTCCTTATCATTTCTATTTATTTTACTTATTTATATATTTTTATATTTTTTGAAGAGAGGAGGAAGACGCATGCACCAGCTACCATTTTAACGCCTGCATCACCAGCGCATGCCATGCTTCTATTTATGGCGGTGCTAAAAGCTGAGAGCTATAGTTGCAGTAAGGATGTACATAGAAATGAGATGACTTCCCTGACCCAGTGCTAGTCTCAGAGCAGGAACAAGTACCTTAACTTTACGAGTTCACTATCCATCTGCTCTGCTCCTACTTAGTGAACAGAGCATATGGTATACATCCTAACAGCACGCTTCCTAATCCAGCTGCATCAAAAAAACTGTTTGCAAACATTCTTATGAGATTTTAGAACACGATCATCTTCATGATCAGTTTAGAGTATTCTTCATGAGCATTTTAAAGGAAACTTGAGAAAATTATTTTTATATTTAAAAATACAGTTTTGCAACTTACCATATAGCCTGGGACTAGTACACTGAAAACAAATTTGTAGACTCTAGAAAATTACCTGTCATGTTTGATCCTGGCTAGGAGAGGCTCCAGCCACCCCACTGTACACTCACAGTGAGCATCTAAGAAGGTGATCACTTGGCCTTTAGAAACAGCAGCTCCTTTTAATCTAGCTCTGATCAATCCAGAACGCTGTTCCATTCGAATTACATGAACTGGTACTTTTAATTTTCTCACATAATTCTCTAGAGGTCTTTTCAAAAACTCTGAAAAATTACAAAGCAAACAAAAAATAACATGAAAAAAATGTGGCCTAGTCCTACTCAGAAATAAAGATCTTATTTGTAATATCCATTCAATACATATTTACTGAGCACCTTCAGTGAGGCTCCCATTCCTCCACAGAAAGCCTTTTATTTCCTGAGAGCAAATACTAGCGATGCCTCTATCTTATTCAAGTGGAACTGGCCTGAGTCTTCGGGCACGGGCTCAAATATGGGCATGTTACCACATTCCTCTAAGTGACTGTCAGATTCAATTCTATTTTCTAATCATGCTTAAAGATCAGGAACAGAAAGAAGGTAGTTCAAGAGCATTTAATCCAGACCTTAATACAGAAGGAACAGAACAATCATTGTAGAATTTAGAAAATTTGTGGGAATTCTTCAAAGGCAGAAAGGAATTGTCTTACAGATTATCAGAGTCTTTGTGTAGGTCTTTTTACCAGGAGTAAGACGTTCAGAAGAGAAATGCTGAATTATAACCACAAGACCAAACAGAGATCCTTAAATTAAAAAAAAAAGGAAAGGTGCAGGCATGAATGAAGGCTAGTAGGCAGGCAGTAGGAAGAGAAAAGAGGAGGAAGAAGCACTTTAGATGTCCATCAGTCCTGAGTCTCGAGCCAGGGACCTTGGGATGTATCCAGGCTAAGCCCAGTACACTAAAACTGCTAGGCCACCAGGGGACCCCAAACAGAGATTCTTAATAGATGAGTAGTCTAAATAAAGAAGGTTTTTAAGAGAAAAGGAATTAAAGAGGAAAAGTGAAAAAAAGAAAAGGAAAAGTATTCAGGTATATGCAATTAATAGTTTTTCTGCAGAGTTCAAATAGAGGTTTTGCTTCTAAGCCAAGGATGTCCAGTCTCCAAATACATAATTGACTTTAAAAAGCAGAAACGGATCAGAGTCCTCAAAGCAAAGTGAAAGGATTTATTTTTTAGGTCAAGTTAGCTCAAGGAATTTGTGCCAGAGAAGCTACTGATCGTGGTATAGCCAAATGTCTTATCTAACAATTCCCATAAAGTAGGTATGAGAATAATCGAGGAGAAGGACAAACATGACATGAGCTAGTGGGACTCCACGGCTATCTGTGTCCCATAGGCCTTGCAATATTGTGACTTGAAATAAATAAAAATTTGATCATTCAGGTGACTATATATATATATATATATATATATATATATATATATATATATAAAATGTCTATCTGGCCTTCATTCATAGTTCCTAGCTCACAACTTCCCTAAGGTCTTGGAATTTCACTGTGTTAAAAATATCTCTTCATGGGTTAACGAGGTGATATTTTTTGGATGCACCTAAGTGGGGCGGGGTGGTTGCCAGGGAAGCCAGCCTGAATACAGGGTGAATTTCCAGTCCCATTCCAGACCTCTGGGGAGAAAAAAGGCGCTAAAGGTGGGGTTCAATTGCCAATGGCTTAATCAATGACTATGTAACAAAGCCTCCATAAAAGCCCACATTTTGGAGCTTCTGGCCCGTGCCTCACACTGTACATTTCTTCCATCAGGCTGTTCCTGTAATAAATGATGATTCACTGAGTAAATGAGCTTCCTGAGTTGTAGTCACCTGAATTCTGAAGGGTTCTGGGAACCTCCAATCTGTAACAGACAGGTCAGAAGCATAGGTAACTGCCCTGGGCTTGAAAGCTGTGTTTACTGGTACTAGAGACATCCCTTAATAGGTAAGTAGTGTTGGAACTGACTCAAATTCTTGGAACTGCTGGTGTATAAGAACTGCTTGTAAGTGTGGGAAACCCTCCTATACCCATGTTGGAAACTGAGTTGCAGGGCATCAACAAAGAACTCCAGTAATGAGAAGGTCTCAGAGGTCAGGGTGTGCCTATTAAGAGACTCTTTAAATACTGAATGTGGGGTCCAAAGGGCTTCCAATGTAGTAGAGAGGGAAAGACAAAAAGGAATGAAATGATTCTTTCCTGTCTGAATTGGTCAGACCCGAATAACTCAATAACGAACTAAGCAGGGATGTGAAACTATGAATGAGAAAGAACTATGTGTCTCATTTCACCAGGATCCTGATCATTTCCATTTCTGTTAATATATTCCCTAATACAGTTGATCTAAAAAGAGTATCTGAAAAACACCTGCAGTAGAACTGCTGCTACAGCATCACTGTAATTTTATGAACCAAATCTTAGGTACACAAAGATCTAACCTGATTCTGGGTAAAAAGGTGAGGTAGTGCCTTCCATCCTAGACAAAAGTAGCAATTTGTAATAGTAGATATTATTTTATGTCTAGCTCTTTATTTCATCTAATTTAATCCTCGCAATGACCCCATGAGATTGATTTATTACACATATTTTAGGCATGAAAATCTAAGGCTCATAATATTACATGTACTCATTAGGGTGACCCAGTTCTGTCTGACCTCAAAGCCCATCTCTCATCTACAGAAATACTAGAAGAGAACTCCAGAGAGAACAATTCAGAAGTGTAGGACCACTTAATCTGACCCAAATTTAAATGACTTTATGTCTAGCATTTGACAGAATCATGTAGTAGGGTATGAGAGATATTCTAGAACCTCACACTAGTCAGGATTGGGTGTGTCATAAACTATGTGCCACCCATTAAGTTTTCTAAAAAATATTAGACAATTTAAAGTGCTTCTTAAGAATCAGAGCAATTTCCTGAGTCCCATATCTTTGAAAGCTATTACATTCTATCAACAAAATGAAAAATGCATGATTCTGTGGTCAGGTAGCTCAAAAAGTTGCTATTCTATATATTTTCTTGGTATCTGTCTGATTTTTATGCAATAAGGCTAAAAAGAAATAGGAAGCTAACAGTAGATATACAATTATGGTGTCAGGGCTGGGATGGAATTAGGAACTGTTTATTTTAGTTTCATTTTACAAAAATGAAGCTTGGAAGGGGTTTATAATTATGATTAGAAGCTATTGTATCACCTAACATAGAGGAGAATCTCATTTATTAGTGTTTTTATAGCTATTGGTCTATAAATGGACCTTAGGAATCTCTCCATTTGGGAAGCTGTGAGTAACAGAAATTTTACTGCTCACAGCAACATTTGAGAAATCTTAAGAACTCTAAATAACAGTAGGTAAAGCAAGGAATTTATAGTCTTATAAATCGAACTCCTTAATACCTATTAAATAAGAACCTCTATTTCCTTTTGTGTAAAATAAGAAAAACACTAGTCTTGGGAGGTCAAGGAAGGACTCTAACTATCACTTGCTTTTGTATAAACCTTTGAAAAGAACTATGTATAGGGTAGGCAGGGAATGGTTCAAGATGTAATCAGAGATACAGGCAGTGGGCAGGTCATAGATATTGGAGCAGTGAGGTAGACACTGCCTATAACTACATGAGAAAGAGAAAAATATTAGTATGTAGGACTTTGAGGAAACATTTTAATCAAAGAAATGACATGATCAGACTTTCCAAGTTTAAAAGCTCACTCTGTACTCAATGTAATGAACAGATAGGAAGGGGTGAGAATGTAAAGTGGAGACTGGTTACTCCGTTTTAGTAGTCCAGGTGAGAAATGATGGTGCCACCTTGGAAATATCTCATGAATAGGAAAACACAGACTTAAATAGTTACATTAACTACAGTAACTGTACCAGTTACTACCCTAAAAAGACAAAGAAAAGTATATAATTTGCAATCTGAGCAGCAAGACTACAATTATAACCACAAAATACAATGCCCAGTGGTTCCTAAATATTAAAAATGGTGACTGAGGAAGATACGGGAGAACCAGCCCATGATCAGGACTCAGGTAGCACTTAGGGACCAGCTTAGAGACTCAGCACACCAACTGCAGCAGTAAGGTAGACATTTTGCCTACATGTTTTTTTTCTCTCACAGATTTATATAGGTTGGGGTGATTATGAAGGGCCTACACGAGGAAGAGAAAAAAGATAACTAGTGTGAATAACTTTCCTTTTCTCAGAGTTGTGGGCACATGTATCTTTCTGATCAGAACACATCCAACAAAAATTTACTATTCCACACAGTCTCCTCAGACAGTTAAATAACAGAGAAACCACAGGAGGAAAGGGAAAAATAATTTACTTTATCTAAGGAAAAGTACTTCTTTTTGAATATTTAATTTTGCAACTATGAACATGTAAGTAATCCAAACATAAATCACTTACAAGACAGATATTATTACTTAAATTAACTTTGATTTATTTTCTTAAAGAGGAATTAATTAATCCCTATTAGAAAATAACCATCTGTGTGAGGTTTATACTTCTCTTTTGAACAGTAATTATTTGTGTGGTATAATAACTATCACTGATTTTACATTATATATTATTTTATGTGATTATATTTTATGTGATTATAAACTGGTTTCTTAATTAGATTAAGGCAAGCTATAAACTACTGAGAAGGTAGGATTATTTTATTCCTCATCTGTACCTCTACAGTCAGGCAAAGTAACAAAATTTAAATTGTTATTAAAATGTAAATTACTACCAGTAATTAATATGTGAAGTGATTACATTTAATCATGGTTAAATGTACCATACTGAGTGTGGGCACATGAAAGAGAAGGTATATAAATTGACTAAACTATCTCAGCAGATGAAATGAGGGATTAGGCAAAAAAATTAAAGATTAGCAAAGGAGACTGAAATTGGTGGGTCATGAATTAAAGGCTGATCAAGAAAGGAAGCAAGAGCTACTTTCTACAGCTTCCTGACTATACAGGTGAGCACAGGAAGATTGGGGAAATTACATGATACCAGTGATTTCTCAATAGATGTGCTGCTTAAAAACAAACAAAAAACCCTGAGAAATTCTGAATATCTGAGTTTAACACGTTTCTTTATTGATAGATGAAGCAGAGCTTTTTCCTATATATGATGTGGTGTGAAATCTCTAGGAAGGATTTAGAATAATGTTGTCCCAAGTTAATTTTAAATAATATCTCTTTCCCAAGAATGTTTCATAAAACAGTTTGGGATATTCTAAGTTTGTGAAAAATTCTGAGATTCCTAGAAGGATATTTGGACAAGAATTATGATATCAGAATCATGTTATATACCTTCCTCATCCCTTTCTGTATTTAGCTATTGATCATACTTGAACTTAGAAATCCAGAATATGGGGAAAATCTCAGAAGAATCTAGAAAACCAAGGCTCCATTTTGCTGTCAAAGATATTTCCGCCAGTTCAGATGGAATTCAGTTTCTCCATTTCATGGCTCTTAAGTAGGATCTAGTCTCTCTTCATCAACTTCCCACAGAGCTTCCCACAGAGAAAATCCTAATACAATTAATTTTTTTTATTTTACTGTTCTGCATAAATTCTTATATTATATACCACAATTTTTAAAAATGAGATTAAAGATGACACAAATTAAATGCTAACTAAAGTAATGCTTTTAAGTTTTACAAGTTTTGCATATGTGATAAATCCAAATGCCATAAATATTTTTAGGATAAGTCAAACATTTGTATAAAATTATCAGGTAAAAATGACAGCAGCTAGCTTTTATTTTTATTTTTTTCAAGAGGAAGGAAGAAGATAGGAATGAAGGCAGGCAGGCAGGAAGAAAGAGGAGGAAGAAGTGCTTCTTTCTTTAGTTGCTCATGTTGATTTTTCCTCCTTACTCCAGACCATGAACCTGGGTCTTAGGCTTCACATGGACTATACTATCTGGAGCCGTAGACTTAATATCTGAGCCACCAGGGTTCACCAGTAGCAACTAGTTTTTTAACTGTTTATGACAAAAGGTGTAGCATATTATTGGCATTAATATTTAAAATTTACCTCTTTCACTGGCATCATCTACTAGAACAATTTCTTCTAGCATGTGTCTTGGCGAACGATTAATGACACTATGGACAGTTCGCAGAAGTGTGCTCCAAGCCTCATTGTGGAAAACAATCACCACACTTGTTGTAGGAAGATTATCTGGATACACCTTTGTTTTACACCTAGAGACAAAGCAAATGTCTTTGTAAAGTGACTGTTAGGACAGCATCATTCATGAACCTGGACTAGAACAGGTAACAGAATAAAAGCATTTTGATCTGATGGTGGGACTCCTGGTAACTTTTCAATGATTTAAATTTTGGTTAATGTTGCATCTTTAAAAAATGGTACCTATTTAAAATCACGTCTAGATTAAAATTATTTTTAAAGATGGTAGTTATATTCTTAAAATTAGGAACACCTTCCTAATGAATGTTTTCCTTATATTCAATTTAAGCCTGGGTCATCCATCTCAAACTGAACACGTGTCCAGACTCCAATAAAAGAACTACCAGAATAGTCACCATGTAAGTCACTGCCACTGCAGAAGTTTAACAATCTAAACAAGAATACAGCTTCCACAGAGGAAGATAATATTTACTGAGTACCTATTAAGTTTCCTAATAATTCTGTGAGGTACTTGAAATCACATTTCATAGGTGATGAAGGACAGACAAAGCAAGGGAGCGGCAGAACAGGAGCTGACTGAGGACTCTATAATCTGCTCTGCTGACCAAACTCTTCATGGAGGAGCCATCCTCCATAATTAAATGTCAACATGCATTTAGTTTAGCAAAGATGTCGTCTAGAAATGCAATCAACAGAAAGAACAAACATATCTGAAATATTTGCATACAAAATCAACAACTGTGTATTTCTAACACTATGTTAAAAACAAGGTCTCTTTCAGTCTTGTTAGCTAGATGGAAACAGTAAATAATAGACTGTTAAGAGAACTGTAAGAGTAGTAAGTAACTAGATATCAAGCACTGTTTTAAAATGCAAACTATCCTAAGGAATGCCTCTATAACTTTCAGTTGCTTTCTTTCCATGTTTTTTTCCTGCTCTCTCATAAGCTCCTCAAACCTTGTAGTCTCTCCAATCTCATTTGCTATTACCTGTAATTAGAAGTGGAAAAAGGAATGAGGGCAAAGAAAAGAGAATACCAACAAATTGCCTCTTCTGAAGCTGCCACAACCACCTTACTGAACACACCATCTAGGGTTGCTGGTTGGGAGCTGGAAGAAAAGGAAAAATGGAAGGGGAAAAAGATGACAAGGTAGGGGTGGGGGGGTTGAAAGGACAAACAGTAGAGTTCACTATAGGGACCCCAGCACTGGTCCCTCCTCTCTCCCAGGAGAAAAGGGGTAACAAATAGCTTCTGTTTTTGTCTCCAATAAATGTCTTCATCTCATTTACCATTCCTGAAACCCCTTTCAGTGTGGTCGGTCCCTCTTTCCTATTACTAGTAACCCCACTATTCACTGACCCAAAAGACCCATGGTCTTATCTCCATGTCAATATCTACTCCCTTCTAACCCTGTGGTCACTCCATGACCCGTTAGAAGGCCACCACACAGCCTGCACCCTCTCCAAGACTGGGCTAAAGAGTAAATACCAAAAGACTAAGTTACCTAGGCTACGAGGAGAAAAAGGTGTTCTTAGTATTCCAAATGACAACTCCTGAAAGTAGTTTCTATTAAAACCTCTCTTATAAATGGTGCCAGGTTATATCTCTAACTAGTACTATGCTGCAGGTACATAACAGATAAGCAAGTTAAGGCACTCATGTTTTTATGGGATGGAAAATCCTGAATACCTGACTTACAGACTGCTGAAATAGGACTTTGAAGTCAAGAATCATCTGTGACCAGGTGAAGGGGAGTCATTAAAAACAGTTTCTAATATTATTAAATTGTATCTCTTCCAAACTAATCCTTATTCATTAATAACCTACTACTTATTATTATAGAATTGGAGGCAGAAAACAGCCAAGGTGACTACAAAACTGCTAGCCTACCAAAACAGCAAAAAGAAAAAAGTGAATGAGACACAAAAGATGATCTGGCAAAATGTATAGTGTACGGAGTATTGCAATCCATGTACATGGCTAGGAGTGGACAGTAAGACAACAGAAAAATGTGAGATGGCAAGCGCTGCAGTGAGAAGTGGTAAGCTATATTTATAATACATTAAAGAATTAAATTATGAAACTGTATGGAAAGAAAGACTGTAAGAACACCAGAAATAAAGACGACTAAGATGGAAATTATTCACAATAATCAGAAAAAAGCAAACATCAGGATCTGAGACAAAAAGGAAATAAATTACCTTTTTTTTTGGGGGGGGGGGAGGTGGTGGGATAAGTTCCATGAGCTTTAACACAAGAATAGATTCATATAACCACCACAATCAGGAAAGTTCCATCTCCCCCAAGAATTCCCTTGTGTATCCCTTTAGAGTCATCTCCTCCTACTAAACCTAACCCCGGCAGCCAATATTTGTTGTCTGTTACTCTAGTTTTGTCTTTCCACAAATGGATTATGCTATAGTCATCCTAGATACCTTTTTTAAAAAATTCAGTGTAATATCTTAAGATTCATATAAAGTTGCTTATCAAAAATTTGTTTTTTTCTTGCTGAATAGCATTCCATTCTAACACAGCACAGTTTACTTATCAAATCACCTGCTATTTCCAGTTTTTGGCTATTAAGAATAGGGTAGCTATCAATGTTCATGTACAGATATTTGTGTGAAGATGTTTTCATTTCTCTAGGGTAAATATCCAGAAAAATGGGTGTGTAGAGCTGTAAAATAAATGTACCCTTTAAAGTGCCAAACTGTTTTCCAGAGAGACACTATCCTTTTGCAATCTCACCAGAAATGTATGAATTCCAATTGTCCCGCATTGTTGTCAGTACTTAACATTGTCAGAAATTTTCATTTTAGCCTTTTAAATATACATAGAAGAGTGTTTTAATATGGCTATTATTGGCATTTCCTCAATAGCCACTATCTTTTCATGTGCTCATTTGAGGCACATAGCATTGTGGGTAAAGTGTCAAGTCTTCTGACAACTTTTACAGCATTCAGTTTTTTTAAATTTCGGTCAAATATTTGAGAGTTCTTCGTATATTCTAGATACAAGTCCTTTGCTGGATACCTGGTCTGCAAATATTTTCTCCCAGTCTGTAGCTAGTTATTTCCTTTTCTAAACAGTATTTTTAGCACAGTAAAGTTTAAAACTTTGATGAAGTTCAATTTATCAATATCCTATATTATATAAAGCCATATTGTTGGTATCAGTCTAAGTATTTTTTGCCTAATACCTGGTCCTGAATATTTCCCTAAAAGTTACATAAACTTTCAGGTTTTAGTCTATGATCCAACAAATTAATTTTCATATGAGACGTGAGATTTAGGTAAAGATTCATGTCTTTGCATCTGGATGTCTAACTGTTCCAATGTCATTTTTTGAAAAGATAATCCTTTCTCTACTGAATGGTTTTTGCACCTCTGTCAAAAATCGAACAGCCACATTTGTTTGGGTCTATTTTGGAACTTTCTATTCTGTTATACAAATTTATGAATCTGTCTTTTTACCAACACCACACTGTCTTGATTACTGTAGTTTTATACTATCTTTAAATTGAGTTGTATTACCACCAACTTTCTTCCTTTTCAAAATTATTTTTGCTATCTGCCTTTCAAATAAAGTTTCAAATCACTTGCTGCGATTTTTAATGGAATTGCATTAAATTTATATATCTATTGGGGAAGAACCAACATCATTTATGTTGAGTATTCCCACAGAGCTAGAAAACTGAGGTTTTAGTTTTCTCACTCTATTGCATGCTTTCTGTGACCATGTCTGTGTTCTAGGACAAGCTGCAGGAGACACGAAATGAAAAGCAACGGGGATTCCACCCAGACTCTGGAGACCAGAGTTCTGCTAGTCAGAAGATCCCCCTTCCTCAGAGTTTTAGCTGCTTGCCTGGCCACACTCCAATGGTAAGGGGCTAGGACAGAGAAGGGGTGGGGGAAAGAAAAATATGGGTTTTTCTCTGCTCTCTAAAAGACCCGTTTCTCTCATATCAGAAAGACGGGGCTTCTCTTGGGGCTCTTTACACACCTAGTGTGCACTTCTGAGTTTTGGACTGCTTTCCAGTACAGTGTTGAATTCATGCGGAGAGCAGACATCCTTTCCTTGTTTCTGCTCTTAGGGGGAGAGCTTTCAGCTTTGCACCATGAAGTATGACATGACACTAAAAGTATAATGTGTAAATTAAGAGAAAATCTGATTTCATCAAAATATTTGCACTTCATTGAGGTACCATTAAAGAAGTGAAAGCGACCATAAACAGGGAGAATATATTTGGAAATAATGTATCCAATAAAAAACATGTATCCAGAATATATAGAAAATTCTTACAACTAACAGAAAAACAAATAATCCAATTTAAAATAGGCAAAAGACTTGAAGAAACATTTCATCAAAAATATAAAAATAGCTATGAAATAGATTAAAAGATCTTGAGTATTACTAGTCATTAGGGAAATGGAAATTAAAATCAAAACGAGATTTAACTTCACACCCAGTAAAATGGCTATAATAAAAGTTAAAAAAAAAAAGTTTTGCTAAGTAAGGATATGGAAAAACTAGAACCCTTATACAATGCTGGTGGAAAGTAAAACTGGAAGACATTTTGGCAATTTCTTAAATAGTTAACCATAGTGTCACCATATGATCGATAATTAGGAATCTACCTAAGAAAATGAAAACATACATCCACACAAATATTGTACACCAATGTTCTTAGCAACATGAATTCCTCATAGCCAGTAAATGGAAAATACCCAAAGGTTTATCAACTGCTGACGAGAAATAAATGTAGTATGTCTATACAACTGAGTAACACTGGACAACAAAATGAACAAGAATACATGCATTCAAGATTCCATGAAGCCCATGAATGAACACCAGAAACATTATCCTCAGTGCAAGAACTTGGACATAAAAGCTACCTACTATATCATTATGTATCATATAGGTAGATGAAACATCCAGAGAAGGCAAATTCATACAAATTGCGCACATCGGTGAAAACTTAATCCTGAGGCTGAATGACTACAAACGTACACTAGAGAGGTTCTTTTGATTGATGGAAATTTTGTAGAAGTGGTGATGTTTGTATTACTGAAAACTATTGAATTGTACACTTTAAATGGGTGTATTTTTTCTGGTTTTAGAAAAGATGGAGTAAGTGTATTCCATTTTCTCCCAGTGAGAGGAACTATAAACCCTAGACAGAATGCAGTGAGCAGCTACTTGAGGGGAAACATAAATTTACTCTGAAATATAAATGGTGGCAGGTCAGCTGGGGTAGAAGACCAGAATTCAAAGTTCCACTGAACCAGTGGCAAGTTTCTGTTTTTTCCACCTCTGACATTGGCCAGCCTACACACAAAAGCTGTTTCAATGTGCCATGGATTCACAAAGAGTCCTAAGAGACGCTCTGTCTAGTCTGAGGAACTAGAAAAAGGTGTCCTAGTGGTCAGAGAGTAAAGATCACTTTTTTTCCCCTTTCCTCCTCTTTTCCTGTCTTAGCAAGTTTGAGTTTGAAAAGCACTAGAATGGAGTAAGTTTCCTGAGAAGTGGGATGTATGCAGCAACTTTATTTAGTTTTAATTTTGGCCCAGGACATGCATATAACTTAAAATAATAAACAACTGTCAGAAACTTGTTTTTAAGAAAACTGTTTCTCTCAACTTTCCCATTTCTCCCTTCCCACAAAGCAATCATAGTCGATCCTTTTATCTGGTTCTCAGAGATTTACCTCCATAATTCTAAGTACTGTATCTACATTTTCACTGCCTGCTTTGTATTTAGTTTTGGCTATTGACTTCTTACTACAGGCTATGAGGATTTCACTCCTCACACCATTCTAACACATACACTAGTCCCTCAGTCCCCCCCAATGTAATTTTAAGTTTGATTATATCATCATTTAATATTTATATTAGAACTATGTAAAATGCTATTCATAGGCATGCCCTGGTGGAGCAGTGGTTAGGTCAATTGTCTCCAAAGGAGCACAGGCCACATACTCCTGGGTGTGAGTCTTGGGTCCAGGAGAAAATAGCCAGTATGAACAACTAAATAAAGATGCTTCCTACTCCTTTATCTTCCTGCCTGCACGTTTCCTAAAAAAAAAAAAAAAAAGAAAAAAAGCTACTGATAGCTTTGTATATTTTTTTGTTCTGGACAATAATCCTCTCCATATACCCTAGGCTGCTTTTTCCCCCATTTTTGTTAGTTTCCAATATACTTGTCACAAATTCAAACCCAGACCCTCTCTATAAATTGTCTCCTGGGATGTTCAGAAGCACCAGCTATACGACAATAAAATTCTCTTCAAAAAGTCTCTCCTGAATTTTCTGGGTGGGCTGCCTCCATGCCTGCACCAGTTCACCTTGCTCCCGTCTTCTGTATCTTAGGTCTTATTCTTCTTTAGTCTTCTCCCATGTTTCTGGCAGAAAGCACAGACTGAGAAAGGTTAAGGGGAGATGGAGAGATTCAATCAATGCAAATGAGCTACATACTGGAGTGCAGTTGAAGTTGAAAACCCTTGGTTTTCAAACAGTGAGTAAAAACACAAGTAGTTCTGTTTATGTCCCTATGTGTAGCGCTAATGAAAAGATGGCCTACACAATAAACACTCTTGATAAAAGTGAAAGGATTACTGAATAAACGCTAAAGGAACGCATTACGTGGTCTGATAGTTAGCTTGAGTGCCTACCTAAGTGACTTAGCAATTTCAGGAAACAGATTATTAAATCTGCTTAGGCTAGTGTTCATTCTCAGTAAGACTAGGCTTACAAAAGCATCAATTCACAAAATACTAATAATTAGGAATATAGAAAAACACAAATTCCTTGAGCATTATTTTTCTTCTGTTAAAGTCCCATTCTACTTATCCTAACCCTCTCAGGGCCTGAAATGGCATTTCAGAGTTTTATATGTGTGATCCCACTTAATCCTTACCATAGCTTTGAGAGGTAGTATTCTCCCCATTTTACAGATGAGAAAACTGAATAGACGTGATTTTAACTTGTTTTCAGAATTTAATTTAGCATTGAAAGGATTAAGAAAATGAGAAAAAATAACTTTCAACAATTAGGTAAGGCAATAATGAGTCAGACCTGGATTCAAACATGATTCGATTACCCTGGGCTATCCCAGTCTTTCAGAGGCTCTACAATAGCAACCTGCCTCATGGAACTAATTATTTTTTAAATCAAAGTTAAAGTTATTTTTAAAACTAGAAATATTTTCTTTAAAAATTATTGATTAAAACTAGAAAAACTAAAATGCTATTTTATGTTAAATATCTCAAATATATGTATAAAAAGTAAATTACATATTTTTGTGTCTACATTTTTAAAAAGATAACTGACAAAACTTTGGTAACAAAAATGTAAGAATATTTAAGAGAAAGCTAAAAGACAGCCTACAATTTCTCCTTGGAATTAGACAAAAAGATAAGACAAATATATTAGAGGGTAAAAGAGTAGATTCAAATAGTCTGAAGTCTGGCTAATAGGAATTCCCAAAGAGAAGACAAACAGACGAGATGTAAGTCAAACCTGTGCAGTGATGGTGCTCAGACTGACAGTACTGCACTCATTTACTATCGTATGCACAAAATTCAAGTGACTTCCAAAAGATAAACAAAATGCCTTTAGCCTACCAATCCATAGGAGAGAGAGGAATACAATGACACCACAGTGATGATTTTGCTAACTAGCAAAATACAAGTTGAGAAAAGATGCAAGGACTTCTACCTGCTATTTTTTCAAAAGAATAAACTTTTAGTTGAAAAAAGAAAACTTGAGAGGGAACTGAAAGACTAAAGGAGCTTGAGGAGCTATATCCACCAGCTGTAATGTACAGACCTTATTTGGATCCTGATGCAAATATTATAAAAAAGAAAATATGACAGAAAAATCTGAACATTGTATATTTCATGTTATTAAGGAATAACTTAATATTTTTTAGATATGAAAATGGCATCATGATCTTTCTTTTCTTCCTTTTTTTTTTTTTTTAACTGAGTCCATATCTTTCAGAAGTAGATATTGTAATATTTACGTATGGTATTCTCTCTGCTTGGGGTGGGATATATGCTTCTCGCATCACTCACCTGGTTCACAACAGAGATAAGACAGAGGTGTAAAAACCAGGAGACAGATCTGGTTGGGCTGTTATCTTAGAGAGTACTATGACAGCATAAACCAGGATTGTTTGAATTGTTAAAGGGATAAATACATAAGGTAATGGACACATGAGGGTTCCTTATACTGTTATCTCTATTTTTGCATGCATTTGAAATTTTCTATAATGAAAACTTTTTAAAATTTAAAGGACATGAGCACAGAGATGGAGCAAGAAAGCATGAAAAGTGGCAGTAGTGACTTTGTGCTGCCCTCTTGATCCAGAGGCCCAGGCCCAGAGACTCAATGGATGATCACAGACTGAGTACTGGCTGGATGAATGAAACAGGAATTTTTCAGGTGTGAGTTCTCATCAAGTCTGAAATTCAGTGCGTAAGTTTATATATCATACCATTTAAAGAGTTCTTAATATACTGAAATTATTCACTGTCCAAAAACTGGTCACATATTTAAGAACCACTCAGTGATAATGTATCTTCAATCATCATATAAAAGATTACAACCCCTGCCCCCCTGAAAATACAAATGCTTAATAAAGCGTATAGTGTGATTATGTACTTAGGGAAATTACTAAAATTATTAAAATAACTACCAGAAACAATAGTTAAGGACCTTTTTAATACAGCTATCATATTTTTAACTATAACTTTCTCAAAAATTCAACTTTCCTCAATAATTCTTATATTGCTTAGGAAAATACAGTTTGTAAAAAATCTAAGATTACAATGATTTTCTCAACTAATTAACTTGCTGGGTGAATAGATACTGTCCAACCCCTCAGTTTGTGACTGTAATATATAGTAAGCTTACTTTTGCTTTTTCTAAATAACTTTTAAAGTTTTCCTTGGAGTTAATAATGATTACTTGTTATAGTTTTCTATGTACTTATTACTAATTCACTTTCAAACATTTCGTCAACTGTCTAAATCTCTGTGAAAGACATTCATCAACTGTGTCAGGTCTGATTTCAACGACATCTTTTTGAAGGCTCTCCTCTTGTGTTTTCTAACCTGCTCCTGCCTGTGTTGGTTGCCTCTGCCTGCACAACTCTCACATGGGCATCTCTCTTCACCATCCTCCAGGGATTTCTACTATTTCTCACACATGTTCGATTTCCTGACTTTTACATTCTGTGTACTTTTATCCTAAATTTAAGTCATTTGGTGGAGCACAATCTTCAGCAAATTCCTGAGAAAGGATGTATTTTTGAGACCTTGCATTTACAGAAGTAGTCTTTTTTAATTATGAGTTTGGATGGATACAGAATTCTAGGTTGGAAATTATCTTCCTTTAGAATTTTCCTCATTTGTTTCCAGAATTACTGCTGAAATATTTGAAGTCATTCTGACTAATAATCCTTTGACTGTGACCTGCTTTCTTCTCTAAGAAGCCTGTAAAAAGTATTTTTCAAGAAGGATTTTCCACTGCTCTGAAACCCACAATGCCTTGGGAGTACAGCCTATTTTCCTTTATTATCTTGAGCATGGTGGCTTGTTTACTCTGAAAATTTCCTCTTCTAGAAAGTTTTGTGAATAAATCCTTACCTCCTTTTTTTTTTTTTTTTTTTTGCTTTTGTTGTTCTCTGAGACTTCCTGTAATTAATATTGTCACTTAGGTTTCATATGCTTTTACTATTGCCTATCTCTTTCCCCTTTGGGCCATTTTCATGAAAAGACTTCCCCCAACCTCTTATTGAGTTTTCTCCCCACCCACCCCACCAAAGAAAAGCTCTTCTCAGTTCTCACTATATCTTTTGGATAGTATCTTATTAATTTTTATGGTTTTAATGTGTTTATTTCATTAGAATTATATTTTTTTAGTTTGCTTTTTCCAAGTTGCTCACTTCTGTTTGTATTTTACTATACTTTTCATTTTTGAGGGTTTCCTATGATGTTCTTGTATTTCTTGATTATTATAAAAATAGAAGATCAAAAGCTGACTATAGATTGAAAATATGAGTGAGGCTTAATGACTGAGTTGCCATTTGTTTAACAGGCTATGCCATTAAGATGAAGAATCTCTGATGTCAGTTTGTAGATCATTTCGTACCATCCCTTCCTGGCTAAGCTAGTCCCATTCTAGCTCATTGAGGAAAATCCTCCAATCTCTTACCTGAATGGGTAAAGTCTGGCTGCTGGCATTAATGGGAGTCATTGAAAGCAAGGTGGCTAGGGGCCTCAGAAGAATTTGTTCATTTAACCCAGTTTTCTGTATATTCCTTGTCTTTTAACTGAGCCTGCTGTCCTCTAGTATAGATAACTTGTATTATCTTCTTTATATAGCAACTGAGCCTCTAATATTGCTGATTGGAATGTAAATGGGTACAACCATCTTGGGAAAATGGAAGCACGTACTACAGCTATGCAAATGGACACTTGATTCCTTTCCCCAATACATGTCAAACAGAGATGAGAGTTTAAGTCTTCCAAAGGCCATGCACAATGATATCACAAAGCTTTATTCATAATATTCAAAAAGTAGAAGCAACTCAAATGTCTGTCAGCGTATAAAGTACTATGGTATATTTACATAGCAAACAGTTACACTGCAATGGAAAAGAATAAATTTCTTATATATGCAACAATATTGATTTCAAAGACACAAAATAAGACATACTGTATGGCTCTATTTATAAAAAACTTAAAAAAACTCACAAAACTCATTTATGTTTAGAGAGATCAAAACAACAGGTATCTCACAGGTAGCAATATTAATTAGAAAGGAACTAGAGAACTTCCAGGGGTGATGGTAATTTTAGATCATGATTAGACAATATACATATGTGAAAATTCAGCAGTCTATACACATAATTATATACTTCATTTTAAGTTACACATAACTGAAAAGAATCTTTAAAAAAAGTTTACCATTAGTTTTTTGATAATGATGATGTTTTAATCCCCAACTAATCTATTAAATATTTTTTCCAAATCCTAAAACCATAGCCCTAATGGTAATAATTTTTTATTGCATTTAATTATTTTTAAATGGGTTAAGTAGTAATGTTAGTGATGGAACACTCAAAAAGTCAACATTAATTCCCAATTTTTTGGGAATGCAGAACATACATTTCATTCAAATTAATTATTATTAGGACCATACTAGGTACTTACCCTTCTAACCTAACATCTGGTAAAGATCTGTTGAGTGCAATCATTTCACTTGCCATTAAATTGAACTGGTTGATCTTAAACATCTCTTTCATCTTTTCTTGATCCTCTTTAGGAATGACGACCGGCTTCCCCATTTCTCCAGGACCTTCATGAGGCTTTTGTACTGGCTCTAGAACTGAAAATAAGGAGGAAACTTAGTTTAATGTTGATTTTATAGTAATTGATTCATGTTTCTGTTTAAGTTGAATGGTAGGCTCAACATCCAGAGCTATTTCTGAGCCCATTCTCTTCCAGTGTGCCACACTGCATAGGGTTGCTCTGTTTTCCATTTCAACACCAGTGTCATGGATCAAGACCTCCTTATCATACACCACTAACCTGAATGACTGAACTGGCCTAGCACTCCCATCTCAATTATTCCCATACTAGCCTCTCTAAGCA
Source organism: Solenodon paradoxus (assembly GCA_004363575.1). Lineage (NCBI taxonomy): Eukaryota > Metazoa > Chordata > Mammalia > Eulipotyphla > Solenodontidae > Solenodon > Solenodon paradoxus. Next base: position 825,382 of record RJWH01000321.1, on the reverse strand, counting down.
TAGCCTTAATTGTGTTATTTCCATAGTTTTCTAGAGTCCAATATGAAATTTAATCCAACTTTCCAAATCCAACACCTGCTAGGTTCTCTACCCTCCACATCTAGTACCTCAGCCTTTAGTCATAACAACTTTCCCCCAAATGTGCCCTTCATGCTTTGTGCTTTTGCCCACACAGGTCCCCTGCCTTGACATTTCCTTCTTACCCTTATCTCTGCAATACCAAATCCCTATTTGTCTTTCAGGATGCAGCTAACATGGTTCCTTTTTCCCTGAATCTCTTTATATTGATTATTTACTATGACAGACTAGCACATGACTTCATCTAAAGCTCTTCTGTTTCTAATCAATTGCTATCTCTTATAATGATTGCTAAATCTATTTTATGCACCCACCCCACACATATACAAGGTTATGATGCATTTCATAGCCTTTTTTTTTTTCATTCGTGTATCCTCTAAGGAGTTTATCATAGTACCTTAGGAATTTTGTAACTATATGCTGAATATGTGAGCAAAAGTGCTATTCAAAGTAAGTCAGAATCTGTGAACTGATAATAGCAGATATTATTTTAATAAACATTACATAAGGGGGATGAACGATCATCTTAATCAGTAGTTATCTCTTGATATATACATAAAAGAGTAATATTTCAGATCAGTAATTCCCAAATCTTGTTCCTTGATATGTGGTGTAGGATGTTAAAATGTGTTCCAAGAAAGACACGTTCTACGATATATTAAATTTGAAAAAAGTGTTAACCTTGTCATCTAAAAGTGATAGGTAGAAAATTAGGTGAGGACAAAATGGGATAAAAATATTTGTTTTGTATATTGTTTATTTTTAAAGCTGAAAGTTTCATCCTCCTGTATTTTGTATTTGTGTATCTCCAAACGGTCTCTGAACAAATATGGAGACATCAAGGCAGTAAACAAACCATCTCTCTTCAGCCCAAGAATAGCACTAGTGATTAAAGCCAGCCTGGAGAATAACTGTTTCAGATGGTGGTAGCAACATACTAATGCCAGAGCTGCACAATATGTAATTATTCACTGTATCTTCAACAACTATCTAGAGTATAAAAATCTATTTTTGAGAGGCATCAAATATATACACACACATATATAATTTTTCTTATTCTCAAATTAACTGATTTAGAGGTGACGTTAAAATATTAGGGAAAAAAACTTCAAAAATTATAGGTAGCTATAATGTAATTTGTAATATTTTTAAAACAAGTCCTGCCTAATATTTGCTAAGCAATGAAGTTATTTAAATATAAGGCCTGACAGAATTTTATTAAAATTTCAGTGGCAAGTGTAATAAACTATAATGCAAGTACAAAAGTATAATGCCCACATAACGCCCAAACTTTAAAAATAATAAATTATAAAATTCTTCAAGTCAATTCTACTTACTTAACTAACTTTGAAAATAAAGAGCAGTTAATATATTTGGGAACTGGGATGGTCAGGTGTCAACAGAAAACAGCAGAGTTCTGGAGGTAACAATTCTTTTGTGAGTGGCATAGGTAACATTAAGAGTAGGTGGGAGACATCTAGTGGCTCTGATTATAAATATCCTCTAGTTATCTGTGTCCTATTTAGAGTAAGATGCTTTAATAACTACTACTAATAATGCTTTAAAGTAAAGTTTAAATGGAAACATTTTTATTCTTCTCAGTTAATTTATTAAGAGCATTAAGTTATAGAGAATATCTGACATACTTCTGCTGAGGTGAAAAAAAAAAATCCTGAATCTGATCAAGCTTTTGAATGTACCTACCAATTCATAGGAAATCTAGAGGACAGACGACATGATAAATAGCATTAAAAGGATCAAATCCTAACTGTGGAAAACTGCAAAAGAGAAAGAACCCAATTTCTTCAATAATAACCAAAAAGTGGATGGCGGGCAGACAAAGAGAAGGAGGTATCCATGCCACACAAGACTAGCTTTGAGTTGACAACTATTGAAATCATATGAGGGGTTATATGGGAGTTAAATTTTCTCTCTACTTTTGTTTATATTTGAAATCTTCCATGGGTGGGGGCGTGCATCATGAAGGAGGACTTAGGAAATTATTTAAGTACTAGTAAGTATAAACTTGGTTGCTTCTAGTATAAGAGACTATATACTAAAAAATGTAAATCCTGTTCCATCATCGTGAAGTAAAACTATGGCATTGAGATCTTGAAAGATTCAAGCAAACATGCTTAAATATACAATCCTGTTGCTGCAATAGTTTACATATTTGATTACCTGGTACTTATTAAAACCTGAGAATCGAGTATAGTGCTCATAATATATACTTTAACCTACTGGTAACACAGGAAATTTTAGAGCCACATTTAAACTGACAAAAGTTAATATTATTAAATACTTAATATTAGTTATGAAATATTGCATAATTACAGACTATAATAATATTTTAATTTAGAAATTATAATATCCTTAAGAATAAAATGGACTAAGCTAATTTTCTTTGGTAAAGAGGCTAGGATAAAATGCACGTGGTTAATGAATACATTTCTACTACTAATGTACTTTCAGTATTAAAAAAGCAACTAACACAAAATATGATAATCATTAACTTTCTATATATTCTACTCAGCACTAGTCTTTTATGTAAATTAAAAGTGAGTTCAGTGAAATTTTTGAAAGTGACTAAAATGGAGTTTGGATATAATTTCCTGAAATGAAAAACTTTTCTTTTGGAAAAATTTTTTTTCTAATATTCTTTACTAACTTTATTCTCTTACTTTTAAAATAAACTTTATTGAAGGAAAATTGCATTATGACATTAACAGGTTTAAGTTGTGCATCAGAGTGAATCCGCATCAGTATACAGCACATTAAGTTCACCCCTGCTTCCGTCTTTTCTCCCCCTTTAACCAATTTGCTCATCTACCCTCCCTTTCTCTTCCTAAAGCTTCTTTTTTTAAATAATAATTTATGATTTGTTTTGTTTACAATGCTGTATTCATTTTAGTATACTGAAATTGCATCTCAGTCTGTGAGGTATAAAATTTTACGTACAGATAATTTCTAAGAATCAAATCAACTTGATAAGGAAATGACTGAAGTGTTATTCCAAAGTATTTTGTGAGAACGAATATTTTACTAAATACTTGTTTAAATTTCACTTACATAAAAGTGCAGAGAAGTATCATGTTCTAGAAAAATTAATTACCCAAAACTACAGGTTCACTCAATACTGGCAAGTAAGATTAACATATACAAGGCACATGACACATCTTCTAATGCATTTCAATAATCTGACCAATTTCTTATTTGCATTTTCTCAAGAAAGTAAAATTATATACCCTTCAGAAAAAATATTACTAATAAAAGGTTAATAATCATTCCTCCCAAATTATTTTATCTTATTACACAACTATCATCTTTACTATTTTTATACACTATGTTTCACCTATTCCAAAATATTTTTTTGATTATTTCAACAACTCCAAACATGGGATATAACTGATAATAACTGGGATATTTCTAATTTCTTGGAGACATATAAAATGCTCTACAAAAATATATTAAGATATAAAAAATACAGCTAATTGCTAAATTTTTAAAAACAAAGTATCTTATAAAAAAATTCAAAACTTTCTTCTACCCTTAAGATCCTTGTACATTTCAACCCTCATACGAATTTTATGTTCATTTTATTTGTGTTCAGTATATAAAACTGTTAAGATTTCAAAAACTTGTAATAGTTTCTGAAAGCCTTTACAGAAGTTTCTTCTAAAAACTGTTCTCTAAGGTTTGCTAAGCAGTTGAAATAATTGTAGCATAAGCACATGAAAACTTGAATCAATGTTTTAATGATATGAAAATCAAATACAGTGCTGAATAAAGAATCAATTCATACTTGAAAACCGGACTGTAAACAAAATTATTCCTGGGACCCCCATCCTCTCCCTGGTCTGGAAGAAATTTGCACAGGTGAAAGTCAGAACAAAATTGGCCTAGTTCTGTGAAGAAACTGTAATTACTGACCTGAATAAGCAGACATCTCTTACCCCTCCTACCACAAGGAAGTTACAAGAGAAACTTTCTGAATATCCCCTCAAGTTCCTATGACATTCCTCAAAGTTTAGATTACATTTTAATAACCCTGGGCTTGCCTCTATTCATCTCCAGGTTTTATTTAGAGCCACAAGACCAGAATACTACATCTTCTGTAATATTCGGTGCAGATCACACCACTTACTCAAGGGCCTTTGTTATTAAAAAGTTCACCTACAACTATCATGGTAGGCAGTATGTATAAAACAGTTTGACTGTTCTCAGGTTTGAATTCTCAAGCTATTAATGAATAAATTATTAAATTTCATACTTTCTGGGATCTTTTTACTCCAGTTATTAGCATCTGTAAAAACTATTGAATATTCTACACAACATCAAGTCTATAAATTCAGAATGAGCTAATTTTGAAAAGCAAAAAAGTAGCAAAAAAAATTCCTAAGATACAACTCACACTAAATTTGTTTTTACAAGAGAAGTCCAATCAAATTCTTTTGCAAAAGAAGAATTTTGCTATTTTCAGAAAGCCTGGGGTTTAAAGCACAAACATGAAACTATAAGAAACAACTGCTCAGGAAAGCACAACAAAAGAAAACCCTTCCTGTAATAACCAAAGACTGACCTGACCCTGTTAACTGAAAGAGGCAAATACATTAAATGCAAGAATCTTAGAAAACTAGTAAATAGTCAATGATAATCTTCTAAGAGGTCTTTAGCAGTATCATTAAAATAATCAATAGTCTACTTAAAAATAGAACTTTTATTCACAACATAAAGGGCAGAATTTGGTAAATTTCATCAATTTGGCACTGATACAGGGGAGTTTAAAGAAGATTCAGAAATAAGATCCTTATACTGCTGAGATAACTACTGGGAGGTCATGTGTATTCACTGGGTTTCATTTTGTCTCGCTTTTTCAAATGCCACAGAAAATGTTGATGCTAGAGCTGTAAGTGCTCTTGATTATCAAGACAGACATTCTTCTAGGGCACTGAATGTGTATGCTAATTCCACAAAGAGGGATCCACATCCTTGGTGCCATAACCTATCTCAACATCCCTATCCCAACAACTTTAGTGAAAGATCTCTTCAGAGACACCACAGCAGTTCCTCACCAGCCTTCTACTAGGAACTTTTAGGGCTCTGACACTGCTTCTCGGCTCCCACTGTACTGAAACTTCACATCAGAGCAGACTTTTCAAATTGTTCTTGCTTATTGTCACCCTTCTCCAAAATCAGTTTTCCCCCTTTCTTTTCAACCCCTAAATCCCATGGAACATAGTTTGAAAGAGTGCTAAGGCCCGTTCTGGCTGTTTACTCACTTCCTGGCTTACTGAGCGATGCTTCTCTCGTTCATCCACTGCTATCTTCCTTCTCAGTCTATTCCACTGACTCCTGGATACCTGGAGATCATTATAAAGCTTCTTCACTGTCTTGTCTCCACAGCATAAAGGGCCCAGCTACCAGACTTAAATGAAAACTGGCTCTCCCTAGAGCCCACCAACCCATACATAACCTTTTCTGGAGAACTGTTCACTCTTCTTCTCAGAAAGCAATGATGCTGCTGCATAGCTCCACATGGTCACTCTAAGACTATTTCTCCTTCACTTTGTAGTTCTGTTTTTTGTATAAAAGCTACTCCTTGTCTTTGATGCTCATGCCACTAGTGGTTTTAAAAACTGTATTAACCTTAGAATCTTCTTGAAGGATAATCCTTTCCTTAAGGTTTTTGACACCATACTGTCTCATCTGCTGAGAATTTGTTCTTTCAAGTAATTCTTTCCCTTACATTTTAAACCTCTCAACATTAAAAAAATAAATAAAACATAAAATCCCAGTCGGTTCCATTCATTTCTTTAAACTAGTGTACTCTTTTGCTGAGGCTTCCTAAAAGATCACTACTACTTTACTGGTACCATCACATCTGCTGACAATGAAATGTCACTTTCCAAGTCACAATAAACCTCCTGTTAACTAACATCAGAAATACCTCATCTTCATCTCAGGCAAAATCTCTTAATATTACTCCTGGATTTTCATCACCCCATTCCCTCTGGCTTCTCCCTCTGACTACCTGAGACGTCTTCCCTTCCCTTACTGGCCTCCATGATACTCTCACAACATTGGATCTGTCTTCCTACTGCAGGATATCACTACTACCACCTCAAAGTTGACTATTAACACACCCAGTTCATCCATCCACCTTCCATCAAAGGTGTTCCCATTCTGGGGGCCCTACCTCATATCAATTCATCCAAATAGGGAGCTCAGAGTTCTGTTAGACTTTTTCTTAGTACCTACATTCAAAGACTCCTCATGTAAATTCCACTATGTACATACTTCTCATTTTATGTTCTTTCCACTTCCACTGTCATTTTAGCATAGGCCCCCAAAACTTCCCCAAATTTCCACAACAGCCTAACAACTGGTCTTTGCTGTCTCATTCTCTTCTAATTCATCAGCCATACAACCACCAAACTTTCTTCTGAAGTTCTGAATTTCATCAGTTTCCTTATTCCCTTGTTAAAATCCTGTAATGGCATGCCACTCCCTATAGGATAAAGTCCAAAAACCTTAGTATGCCATAAAAGGACTCTGCCTACCTCCCCAGCTTCATCTTGTGCTCATTCCTCATCTTCCTATCCATCAACTCTGTTCTCTCACTTGCTTATCTTGCAGAAGCTTCTTTTCCTTGGAAAGTGTTGCCTTTGCCCATTAAATCTAACAAACACCTACTTACCCTGTTACTACTCAATTTGTGCATCATTTCCTTATTCTACCTTCTCAGATGCCCCAAGGCATCTTTCCCTGTTGGGCACATCTCTAATATATTTATTTTATCAGTATTTTACTCTTTCTCTCCTATTAGATTATGAATTCCCCAAAGGGAGAAACTGTGTCTTTTCTGTTGTTGCTGTGCATCACTAGCACCTAATACACCGCCCAGCACATATCAAAGTTAAAAAAAAAAAATCTCCAAGTAAATCTTCACACACTACAGTTCCAATTCTTTCTTACTTTCATACATTTACATTTAAGATCGATACCAACAGTTTCCACTATTAATGGCAATGAATTAAGGTGGAGTGAAAGAAAATTAACCTGTTTCGTTTGTGAAAACACCCAAGTTTCTTACCAGTGAATAATAATACCTGCTCTTTAATTTAAATGTAGACAATTACAGTTCTAACCATAGTTAAAAGGATAGTGTTGTGTCACACAACAAAGTCACTAAGCAGTAATCATAAAATAAATGAGGAAAGCCATCAAACTAAGAGGCTGACTTTGAAAAAAAAAATGTATTGAAAAATTTGAAGAAAGTGAAAACTTTAGAGTTAGGGGTTAGCATAGTATTACTACAGTTCAGTAATAGAGCCTAAATAGAGGCAAATTTCCCTAAAAGAAAACTGGTTACACAATCCAATCTATAAAAATTATAGTAAGTAGGCATTGTTACCAATACAAATAATTACAAATAATTACTTTTTAGATTATATAGTTTAGGGCACTAGGTGCCCTCATTATGTAAGTGCAAAATACTTAATGTAGCTACATTTTCAAGAAAAAACTATGTTAAAATAATCATTTACATAATTCCTAAAAATAGTAGAATACTGTACAGTCAGATATTCGAAATTAATCATAGAGCTTTCAGAGCCCAGAATAGCTGAATTACTGACTCGCAACGCAAAGTAATTTTTATTGTGTTAAAAAAAAAATAAAAGAATTTGTTGGTTTGAACACAAAGGCTTAAAACTGCATTTTCCAGGTATCCTCTGCCAGAAATGTCAGTGATTCCAAGATTGATCCTTTATATTTGTGCTTCCTCTCTTTTCTACACCAGATATTACATGAAGTGCTTTCTTTGTATCTTCAATTCTATAGCCTGATCTTTTCAACAGTCCTCCCTAAAAATGCTAACTGGAATTATCTACAGTATTAACAAAAGAACTCTTCAAACACATCTATCTAGAATGACTTTCTTCCCTTAGGACTGAGATGGGAAGGAAGGAGAAATTTCTTGTGATAGGTGATAATCCAATTTTAGCATTCCACTCAGTATATGGCACTGAATTAATCTGCACAATTTTGATAGTTCCAACTATGAGATTTTCAACATTATTTAGTAATGAACAAAATTTGTAGAAAATTCTCCACTTAACGCTGAACAGAAAGCTGAATTTAGCAATTTTATACATTATACTTTAATATTTTTAACTCTTGGAAGAAACATTCTGGAGAATCGCTGAAAGTATAATCATCATATATAGAAAACCAGGGATCACTATTAATCTAGAAGAGCTAAATGTTAGGGTATCCAAATCAGTTAGCAGAAACAAGATATACTTACTAAAACAGGTGTATTATAAAACGTCACTCACCATCCCCAGCAGGAAGTCCTCTCTCCTTTTTTTCATCACATTTGTTGCATTCACTGAAGTAAAGCAGCAGGAACATATCCAAGAGTACCCAAATCAAGGAGGTGGCTAGGACCACCTTGCAATATGCAAATTTTCTCATGGCACTTTAAGTCAAATGCAAAATTTTAAAATATAGATTTTATATATATATATAAATATATAAAGATCATGAAAATTGTTCCAATCTGGTTTCATCAGAGATAATGTTCATAACCTATAAAAAGAAAAAAAAGATTAACTTGAAAATTCAGAACCTAGAAAATGAATTGTAAACATACACATGAAATTTTACTATGAGAAATTTATGTCAGGCTTAGAAAAATACATTACAAAAATTAATAGTATCAAAAATAAACAAGTAACTCCTATGAATCCATGTATAACCACCCATTAAAAAAATGGAAAAAGGATGTAAATAGATACTTTGTAGAAAGGAAATCTGAATAGTCAATAACTTTGGGAAATGCTCAATTTACTACACTTAGAAGAATGCAAATTAAAACAAGGTGAACTATTTTACAGGCATTAAATATATGGGAGGTTTAACTGTCTTCTATCCAGTTGTCATATGAAATGCAAAAGCAAAAGATAAGAAGGCAAAAGATATCTTCCTAAAAGGTAAGATTTTAGGAATCAATGATTCCAGTCTATTTCAACCACTCACATTCAGTTCCCAAGGCCCAAGGATTAATATGAGTTCTCTTGGAAGCCTGTATTACAGTATTTTATTGAGTAAATTCTTATTCCTCTATCCCACTGAATACCTTTCTAAAAATGCTACAGTCACCAGCCATTTAGAAAAAGATTCATGCAAAGTGTAGTGGAAAAGAAAAGTATCGTTAAGATCTGAGAACTAGTTTTGATTCTGACAATTCTATAGGATTTCCTTAAGATTCTATTTCCTACCTATTCCCCCTCTTGCACCCTGTCGTGTTAAAATATCATGAGAAATAACTGGAAGAACTGTCACCAAATTTGGAAAGCCACTGGGATAGCTTGACTTAGAAACATAAGGAGGAATTCATCTTGGGGCGCTCTGGAGGGACCTCAGAGAGGGAGAAAGTCATCCTGCTGAGCAGATGACAAGGCTCAAAGGCCTATAGGATTGCTAATCAGGAGAGAGATGAGTCAAGAGCATTCAGAGGAGGTGAATGGAGGAAACGCACACTTAGTACAGTACCCACAGTGAACACCACAAGAGAAAATAAAGTACCAGGCTGATGGGCACTGTAGAAGCTTTTTACAATGGCAACTTTATGTAGCATGTTCCACAGTGAGCAACAGAGGTATATTTACCTGAACAATTCAGAATAAGCCAGAGAGTTTAAACTATGAAAAAGACTTAATAGTTCTTGCCTACTTCACAGGACTGTTATACAACAACCTGAAAAGTACCTCAAAAAAACTGATACTCATAAGGTATTGTTTGTGCTCCTTTCTCTGGAAGTTTGACTTTTTCCTTACATTCCTTTCAACAAATCCACACCCGAACTGCATAGTACTAACAATGATGTTACTGTCATGTTCTTGTCTCAATATCATATTCAGTATCTGATACCACATCACGTGGTGAGCAACTACTGACAACTATGGTAACTGGGGTGAGAGGAGAAAAAGTGCCAAAAAGATCTATGTGCTGCATGCACCCTTGTGGCTTCTGGCAGCTAAGTGCAGACATGTAAAACCCAAGGATCGGGTTCAAGACCGGGGCTGGGGGAAAAAACCAAAATGAAATAACTAAATAACTACTCTCTCCCTTTCTTCCCTTTCTCTCTTTAAAAATAAAAATGAAAATTGAAAAAAATAATATCTCCTGTGTGTCAGTGTGGTGGAAGGTGGGTGGAAAGGGATGCACAGAAGCAGCGGTGAGGATGTGTATGTGGATGGGAGGACGGGGGCGTGGTGGGAGTGGGAATGGACAGCAAAGCTGCTCATCCAGATGCGCTGGGAAAGAACAACAGAATCAATGTGTGCCCTTGGCTCATATTAAGCACAAAGCAGAGGACCTGAGGTGATCCACAGAGGTCAGGACCCCAGCAACAAAGATGAAAGAGAAAGCTGTGTGGACTACACTCTCCCTCCGACAACTCTTGGGACTCTGTACTTGTGCTGTGAAGTTTACTAACAGTAAATAGGGAGCTGAGTCTCAGATCTCAGACCCCAAAGAAAAGGGATAATAGCAAGGACACAGAAAAGAATCAGGTCTTTTCCAGAATGTTGATGGCAGTGCTGGCCTCTGCACAACTCCACACCCGGTGTTAACAGCAGAGGCCCTCCAACATGCCCTTACGGCAGCCAGCAGTAATCTCCCTCCTCCTCGCAAAAAGTTATAGCACCACTTGCTGGAAAAGTAAAAAGTAAGCAGCTGAGTTTTAAGTTGCTTATCCATGCTTTATGAAAAGCAAGAGATAATTTAAAGAGTGGTAAAACAGTCTAATGGACAGGCAAAAACAACACAAAAGCAACTTCAGATCTCAAGATAATACACTATTACAAGAGAAAAAAGAAAGATGCCTCTCAAACTAAACTCAGAGTAGAAGATTATATCCTCTTAATGGCTAGCAAGTTAAAAAAAGCTATTATAAAGAAACTCAAAGAGATACAAAACTCAGAAAAGCAAATCAATGAGCTCAGGAATAAAATTAAAAAGAAGGTAGACAATGAAACTTTAAATAAGAAACTAACAGAAATTTGGTCTGTGAAGAACTCAATGCAAGTTCAAGAGTTCTACACAAAGCTATGAAAACAGAATAGACTTAATGGAGAAATGAATTAGTGAGCTCAAAGACAGAAACCTAGAAATAATTATGGTTGAATAAGAGAAATAAGATTTTAAAAAAATTTTGAAACACTACAAAAGCAATCTGACTCCATTAGGAAAGGAGAAACATAGGAATTATGGGCAGAGAGAGAGAGAGAAAGGAAGAAAGGACTTATTTAAAGAAAACATCATTGAGAATGTCACAGACCTGAACAAAGTGAATATAGAAATCCATAAACCAACAGAAGACCTGTCATCCGAATGCAAAGAAAATGACACCAAGACACAAATGAGTGAAACTATAAAGAGTCTGAGAAAGAATATTACCGGTGGCTGGAACGCAGATAACATACATAACACTCCATTACAATACCATGAGATTTCTTAAAAGAAATTCTATCAGTAAGTAGAGAGTTTAATGACATATACAAAATACACAAAGATAAAACTCGCCAGGCAAGAATTCTCTAACCCAGAAAATTCTTTCAAGTATGAGGGAAAAATAAAGGTATACACAGATGAAGAAAAGCTGAAGCTCACCACCTCTAGATATATCTTACAGGAAATGTTGAGAGAAGTTTTCAATTTTTTTTAAAGTTCACAAAAAATAGAAAAATTAATAGAACCAGAAAAAGAAGATAGAGTGGCAGTAGTAAGTCCTCATATATCAAGAATCACTCTAAGTGTAAATGGACTGAACTAATTAAAAAGCACATGGTGGCTAGACAGAATGAAAAACAAAACCCAATTATATGCTGCCCACAAAAGACTCATTTAAGTTAGAAAGACAAACACAGACTTAAAATGAAGAAATGGAAAATGGTACTCCAAGCTAACAAAAATAATTAAAAGGCAGGAATTGCTATAATTATAACAGATGAAACAGACGTCCAGTCAAAAAGGTAACAAAGATGGAAGTTATATAATGATAAAGAGATCAATACAGCAGGAAGATGTAACATTTTAATATGAATGCACCCAACATAGGAGTCAAAATATATAAAGCAAATATTAATCAACCTGAAGGGAGACAATGACAGCAATACACTAATAGTATGAGACCTTAACACACCACACACAGCAATGGATAGATCATCCAGACAGAAAATCATCAAGGAAACTGGACAAAAATAACAAATTAGATGAGATGAACTTAGTTACAGAGCATTCTACTCAGAAAAAAAGAATGCACATTCTATTCAAGTGCTCATGGAACTTTCTCAAAGACAGATCATAATTCAGGACAAAACTAGACTCAATAAATTGATAGAAATTAAAATTACTGGTGCGCCTTGGTGGACTAGAGGTCTATTATAGCCTGGGAGTAGACCTACAACATCCCAAGATCCCAGGTTCAATACATAGGGATGGGGTGGAGGGTTGTACAGGGACACAACCAATGAGAACAACTAAATAAAGCTTCTGTTTGTGATAAAAACCCATATAAAATGGAGACAAAAGGTATAAATCTCAACATAATAAAGGCTGTGTGTATAAACATATATACACACAATGGAAAACTACACAGCCCTTAGAAGAGATGAAATCCTGTCATTTGAATCAATATCGATGAATCTAGAAGGGATTATGCTAAGTGAAATAAGTCAAAAGAAAATAGATACCAGATGATCTCACTCACAGGTGAAATGTGAATAGAAAAAACAAAAACAACCCTTGGACACTTGCAACAGAACTGAGGTTACCAGTAGGGAATGGGATGTGTGGGAGTGGTGTGTGGTGGGGGGAAACAGGTTGTGGTGGAGCCCACAGGACAATGGTGTAGAACACTTGGTAATTTGGTAGAAGGCAGGAAGTGTTGACATACATCTGAGAATGGGGAAACTGCACATATAGGGAAACTACACATGAGTTTATTTTAATTTTTAAAACAAACTTATTGCAATAAAATACTAAAAAGTTAAAAAATAAAATATGGTGCTTCTTCCTGCCTTACCTGCCTACTCACCTTCATCTGTACCTGTACCTTTCTTTAAAACAATCAATCACATAAGCATCTTTTTGGATCGCCAACAGTATGAAACTAGAAATCAACCAAAAGAGGAAAGAAGGAAAATCATAAATATGTAGAGGCTAAACAAAATGCTATTGGACAACTATGGAGTCATTAAGGAAATAAAAAAAGAAAGTTAAAAAAAAAACATGAAAATGAAGAGATGACTTATCAAGACCTATGAAAATCAGCAAACCAGAACTAGGAGGAAAGATGGAGAAATACAAAAACACTTTAGAAACAAGAAAAATCACAAATTAAAAAATCTAAGCTTACATCTAAGGGTATTAGAAAAGGAAAAAAAATTAATGTCAGAAGGAGATAATTTAAAAAAGAAATAAATGAAAGAGATCAAAAAAGCAATCCAAATAAATAAAAGCAAGAGTTGGTTCTTTGAAAAGATAAGCAAGATAGAAAAACCTCTGCTAGACACAAAGGAGAGGACACTCAAGAAACATAGAAAGTGTTATAACACATAATATAGAAATACAAAGGATCATAAAGCATATTATGATACTTACATAGTAACAGACAAACTCTTAGAAACATGACATTCTGAGACTGAATCAAGAGAATATAGAAAATCTGAATAGACCCATTATGAGTAAGAAAAACGCAAACAGTAATCAAAAGGCTCCCCCAATACAAATCCAGAACCAAATGGCTCCATTAGTGAATTCTACCAAATTTTCATGGAATAATACCTATTGATCCTAAACTTCTCTCAAGAAAGTGATAAGGAAAAACTTCCAAACCTATTTTATGAAGTCAACATTACCCTGATTCCAATACCAGGCAAAGAAATCACACACACACAAAACTATAGACCAGTATGTCCAATAAACAGTGATAAAAATCTTCAATAAAATATTAACAAACCAAATTGACTAATACATTAAAAGAATCATACCCCTGAACAAGTGGGATTTATTCCAAGGATTCAAGGATGGTTCAACTTCTGCAAATCAATAAACATTAATACACCACATCAAGAGGGCAAAAATCACATGATCATTTCAATAGCTACAGAAAAAGCATTTGATAAGATTCAATATCCATTTATGATAAATATCCTAAACAAAATGAGGATAAAAGGAACATACCTCAACATACAAATACCATATATGACAAACCTACAGCCAGCATCATAATCAATGGTAAAAAAAAAAAAAAAAAAAAAAAAAAAAAAAAAAAAAAAAAAAAAAAAAAAAAAAAAAAAAAAAAAAAAAAAAAAAAAAAAAAAAAAAAAAAAAAAAAAAAAAAAAAAAAAAAAAAAAAAAAAAAGCTTTTCTTCTAAGGAACAAGAACAGAATGTCAAATCTCACTATTATTCAGTATTGTATTGAAAATTCCAGCAGACCAATTTAACAAGAAAGAGATATAAAAGGTAACCAAACTAGAAAGGAAGAACAAAACAACCACTATTTACAGATGATATGATAATACACACAGAAAATCCTAAAGATTCCAGCTGTTAGAAATAATAATAAATGAATACAGTAAAGTGGCAGGTTACAAAATTAATATAGCAAAATCTGTTTTATATGAAAAGAACAAACTAGCAAAAATACATCAGGAAAACAATCACATTTATAATCACATCAAAAAGAATTAAATACTTTGGAATAAATTTAACTAAGGAGGTGAAAGACCTGTACACTGAGAATTTTGAGATATTACTGAGAGAGAAGACACAAAGAAATGGAAAGATATTCCAAGCTCAATGGATTAGAAGAATTATCACTGTTAAAAAGGAACATTTTACCTAATGCAACAAACAGATTCAATGTACTACCTTCCAGAATCCCAATAGTAGTCTTCACAGAAATAGAAAAAATTATCATGAAAAACTGATTTGAAACGATAAAAGATCCCAAATAGTAAAAATAACCCTAAAGAAATAAGAACAAAAATGCAGGTATCAGGCTCTCCAACTTCAAACCATACTACAACAATCAAAATATCATGGTGTTGGAATGAAAATAGATGCAGAAATGATGGAATAAGATTAAGATCCTAGAAATAAACCCACAATATTTGGACAACTAAGTTATGACTAAAGATTCAAGAGTATACAGTGGAGCAAAGAAAGTACATATGACTATCCCAACACCATTTATTGAAGAAACTTTTTTGTTCCATGTATACTATTAATATCAAAAATATTTTTTAAAACTTGAGAACAAAAAAACAAACCCAATTATAAAATTAACACATCTGCATACACACTTCAAAGGAGATATACACATAGCCAAAAGACATATGAGAAGATACTCATCATGTTGTTATTAAGGAAACACTAACAGTGAGATAATATCTCATGCTTATGAGAATAGCTATTACCCAAAAGATGAGAAAAACAAATGCTAAAGAGGATGTGGCAAAGTTTAAAAGTTGGGGGAATAAGGTTATCATTTGGGGGTACCCTTGATGTAATTCCTATAAAATTTATCGGCCATGTTTCAATTTAGAGTATGCACTGTTGGGTTATCTTCTATGGAATGTTGGTTTCTAAAGTGATAAGCTGACTTAATAGCTAACAATACTTTTCCTAATTAATGCAAATAACTTGCAAATACTGAAAAGTGAAAGACACAAATCACTTATAAACCCTATTCAGTTTTACACTGGTACTGCTGAGTTGTGTCCCTCTACTCACTCAGAAGAAAGTAGCACGTCACATTTTAAAACAAATTTGCAAAACCTATTTTGACTCAAACATTTTTTCTCATGTTATTTAATTTTATTAAAGGAACATTACATCATAATATCATGTAGATTTAAGGTTTGCATCATAAGACTCTAACATTTTAATGTCTTAAATATACTTATGGAGGAAAGGAGAGGAATGACTATGACCATAAAAGGGTAATAGAATATAGATCTTTATAATGATGCTGTAGAGTGATGCTGTAGCTTGAATTTTTCTTAATTCAAGTACTATGTTCATTAAGTTACTGACTATCATGTCCTAGGAAGTATCAAATGTCTTAATGTAATTTTAAAAAAGCCCTGATATCCAAAAATCTATGTGAAAATGCACATACTGTTTTATACTAAAGAATAGATATAAACAGACAAGGTGGCTTCCTGGCTCATGATTCTCACCCTTGCTTTCATAGCCTCCCCTCAAGTTGTGTTATGTAACAGACTCAGCATCCTAGCCACAGGATAGTCAAATGGCCCAGCAAGTGGAACCACAAACCTCATCTCTTAATTTTCTTGAGTCAGAGAGCTGGAAAACATCTAGGGCTATGGTCAGCCACACTGCCCAACACATGGAGAAAGATGAAGTGCTATACAAGAGAATGAGCCCAAGCAGAGACATATAAAACAAGAGGCAGAGGGTCTCAATGGTGACTAACTTTCTGACTTTCTTCACTTTTGTGAATACTTAGGAATTGTTGTATTAATCCTCTTTCCTTAAGGGTTTGAATTAGTTCTGGCACAACCAGAATAAAGGTAAAATCAGATTCTGGCCCACCGACGTGGTTCCCCTTCTACTATTCATAACAATTATACTTTATGAAGCAGACTATGCTCTTTGAAAATAATCACAAAAACAAGGAATACCAAAAGTATGTATAAAACACATCACAAATAAAGGATCACAATAAGCAAAGGATCATGTATCCACCAGCCAGTTTAAGAATAAGAACATGACTTTAAAGTTCCCTCTCCAATCCTATCTTTTGCCCAGCTCCTCAAAGGCAACCTTTAGTCTGAATTTATTTCACCTTTTGTTGGTAGTTTTACTTCACTGGTATCTTCAATAATGCCTTGTTTACATTAGTCTGTTTCTAAACTGCTTATAAATGGAAAAATCTGAGATTTGCTTTTTTCCCTAACTCTGTTCCTAAGATACATCCATAGGTTGCATGTACTAAATTCATTTTCACTACTGAATAGTAGCTTAGCATGCCACAGATATTATTCTATTCTTAATGGACTTTGGTTCTTTCTAGGTTTGTTATTACAGCAGTACTGCTATGAACATTCCTGAACATGTTTCATGGTTCACATGTCCAAGAGTATTTGGGGAAGGAATTGGCAAACTTATTCTGCAAAGGGCCAGATGTTAAATATTTTAGGCTTTGCAGGATCTGGGATCTCTGTTAAAACTAGTCAATTCTGGTGTACTCCAAAAGCAGACAAAAATAATATCCTAAAAATTAAGTGTGACAATGTTCCAACAGAACTTTTTTTTATTTATGGACATTAAAATTTGAACTTCATATAATTTTCATATTACAAATCACAACACTTTATTTTTTTAACATTTAAAAATGTTAAAAAATCTTTTTTAACTTGTGAGTTGCCAATTAACCCTATCTAGAGTACTTACCTAGGGTTAATAGTCACAAAGTATGCATATTTTCAATATAATTAAATATGATCAATTTGTTTTCTCAGGTAGTTGAAGCAAAATAAGAGCTGCACATGAATTATATCCTTGGCAGCACTTATTAATGTCATACTCTAAAACTTTTTGACCATCTGATGGGTGTGTAGTTGATATTGTAATATAGTTTTAATTTGCATTTCCCACTATAGCTAACATTACTGGCCATTCCATTTCCTATTCTCTAATATGGCTATTGAAGTATTTATAGTCCACTAATCTACTGAGTGGGTTTTTTTGGGGTTTTTTTTTGCCTTTTTCTTTAGTTTGTGAAAATCTTTATATAACAAATAACTAGACACATGCCATTGATATTACAAGACAGAAACATCAACTCAGGAAATTTGGCAGGAAAAAGACACCGAGATAGGGAAGTTCTAAACGGGTTTTATCAGAAGGCAGTATGAAACAGAACTAAAGTTTTTTTGCTGTTTTTTTGTAACAAGTTATTCTTTAAAGTAAATTTTTTTCTATAGCTGTCTTGTTTGTCTCTCCTTTACCTAAAACCCTTGAATGGCTCCTGCTGCCCTACTTTGTTCATAGAACATTGTCACTGCAGGACCATGTCATACCTGAGAGTCCTCACTTAAAGAGACTGCAAGGTAAAGTAAACTGGGGAAACATAATATACGCCATACTCATAATATACGCTACAGTCTTGGGTTATTTGTCCTGCATATTATTACACTAAAGGTTTTGTGAAGCTCTGCTCATTGCCGAAACCTATTTAACTTAGTTAACTTAGAAGTTATTTTCAAGGAACCATCTACTTTGTCTATTCTGATGTGGCATAAGCAGGTTCCAAATAGCAATAAATAAAATAGTAAAGTTTGGCTGCGAATTCGGGAATCAAGTTTTAAACAACAGATTATTTTATTTCTGCAAAACTGATTATTTCTGTTAATCTGTAAATTCTGTGAGAAATTCTATTGTGTTTCAAAGTCTCTCACAAGGAAGACTTTCATAAATTGAAGCAAATTTTCTAATATCTTGAATTGTTTTAAGTTCATGTTTCTGTATTGTTCTTTAATAAAACAAAAATACATATACAAATACACACACACATATATATTTTATTGTGGACAAAAATGCGAAATCCAAAAGTCACTGTGATACAAATTCCTTAAAGAATCTACAAACTTTCCCTTGCAGAAGCAAATTTTGTCAACTATTTCTATCACTTTTCTAACTTTAGAGTATCATATTCTAAAGAATATAATATTAAATTTATATTAAGCAAATACATTATTTCATGTGGGTACTGTGGAGAGCGGGCTAACAGCAATTCTGTTTTACTAGGTCCTGATTTCTGGGGGATGCCTGGAACTACGGCAATGACCGCTTGCAAACTCTGAGAATCAAACTGGAAAGTCCACCATCATGGTTAGGAGCAGCGGGTCACAAAGCACCAGGTGTGTCGGCACTGTTTACAATAATCAAGATTTATTACATGCACCTGCCATCTAGTCTATGGTTCTGTTTCAGTTACCAGGGCTGGTCACGTGGCAGCAATGTACCTACTGACAAACTTCCTATGAGAACTCTGGACTGTAATAACACAGATGCCTTTCCTTGGCCAGAGACATCTTTGCACCTGTCTCTACCATTCAGAGATAAAATCGTGTCTATGTGATCCTGGAAGAGGGAAGAACTGGAGGTTCACGCCCGATCTCTTTGTATTCACCTGGATATATCTTTTTTCTTGCTGTCCTTCAACTGCATCCACTGCTGTCATAAAATTTAGCTATGAACACATTAGGTTGAGTTGTGTGAGTCTTTCCAACAATTAAAAGTCATGAGAACTACTCCCTACACACACACACACACACACACACACACACACACACACACACACACACACACACAAGACACAGCATTAAAGAATTTGGTTTTTCATAATATCCACTTCTATCATTTTTCAGAAGCTAATGATTCATAATCACATTCTCCTGAAACTAATAAAGTCAGTGTACAGGGTAAAAATTAGCATAGCAGGCTTGATATTGCTATCCTTAGTTAGGCAGTTTCATTGCAAGATTAGCTGGTCCTTGGCTGGCATCTGAAAACTTGAATGAAAAACAGCTTCCTACATGATACAAAATTTACCGCAAATGCTAAGTGTGGTTCACTGTGCCTAAACTGTATGAACAATATGGTTTATGCTAAGTAACTGCTTTCCTTCTAGAAGCCTAAAACTTTGGCACATGCTAGCAAAGGGTACTTACAAAAACAGTTCCAGTAAAAACTTTGGCACTGAGTCTCTGAGTTTCCCCAGAAGACAACATTTCATATGTGTTGTCACAATTCTTGCTGTGAACCCCCTGGGGAAGATTTTTGGAAGCTGGTGACTGTTTCCTCCAGACTTCACTTTTACCCTTTACTGATAGTGCTTTGCATCCTTCAACTATAATAAATCTTAGCCATTAGTATGATTACATGTTGAATCCTCTAAACATCTCAATCACTGAACCTACGCATGGTTTCAGATACCTCTAACACAATCAGTATATTCTAAGAGAAGTTATTGCTTTTTATGCCAAATGCAAAAATTCAATTTTTGATTCAAATTTCAATTGCAACACTAAGTTATATGACCCTGACAATGTTACTTTATTTTCCTAAGCCCTGGTCTATTCCTCTACATGAGAAAAACACCCCCACCTTAAAGTCTCATTGCACTAGATTAAATGTAGTAATGTTTAACACACTCATATACTACAGTACACACTCAGTAAATAATGAATCATATTTCTGGAGTCATTTTTTCCTAGGTCAAATATTTCATATGTGTATTGATGCAAAGAGAAGTCAAATGGTCATTTAAAGTACTGAAGAAAAAAATTAAAAACTCAGACAAACTGACTCTTTATCTTCGACCCTGGCTAGGTGAGTGATTTCCAGTCCACATGACAGGATTAGCAGGTATGCTCAAGCAGGTTAAACTCTATAAAATTAGTGTCTTTCTATTTCATTTAGTCTTCAATGAGAAGACACCTTAATAAGAAGTGAACGTACTAATAATTAGGGCTAAACTTAATGGTCACATTTCTGAAATTATTAAATTGGGATTTTAGTACGAGGTATTCTCTTGTATATGATGCATAAAGCCCAATCAACATAAATTTTAAACCTATGAAGCTGTAGGATCAAACCCTAATGTAAAGAAAAGTGCCCTCCTTTCTTAGAAATCTATCAGAATACTTTCTTTTCAGAAGGGAAGGTCAGAGATAACAGCACCGGCAGCAAACAGTTTGTTCTTTATCCCACTCCCAAACCCCATGTTTTTCATTGCATTATACCTCCAACTTATTTAAGTATATCTGCTCCCAGTACAGTGCCCTGGAGCTGCAGGACCCATCCACTGGAATACCTGCCCTCAGGCTTAAAGGAAAAAGGGAGTCTAACAGAAGGAGAAAAGAGCAGTGTTACTCACTAGTGCCACCCTCTGGGTGGAGGCAAAACTTCAGCCTAACTGCTGATTTTGGGTGAACAGCAAGATGTTCATTGCAGTTTGGACCTGCGATGCTGGAGAAGACTCTGAATTCCCACATGAACTCCAACTCTCAGGCAGCAACAGAAGGTCCATGTGAGAACACAACAAATCCAACCAGTAGGGATGCCATAAAACTCAAGAAGTCCCAGTGCTCAAACCAAGATCCAGGCTTACTCGGTACAAGTCGATGCCCTACACAAGGCCATTACTGCAGGGAAACCTAATCTTCAGACACATAAACAGAATGCCAAACAGAGCAAAAACACAGGGAAATATATGCAAAATGATGGATCCAATCAAAAACCCAGGGGAAAGTCTGAATACAGAGATAAAGGCAAACTACCTGAGGGTGAATTTAGGGCAATGGTTATAAAAACATACTCATGAAATCAAGAAAAACAAAAAGAATAAGAAATGAAGCAAGATATCAAATAAATCAAGAGTAACTTAGAGGAACTAAAAGAACTCAACAGAGGGACTCAACGATAGGATGGATGAAGCTTCTAATACAATCAGTGATCTGGAAGATAGAACAGAGGAATTCAATCAAAAAAACCAGCAAAGAGATAAAAAAAATTCAAAGAATCGAAGACAGCATTCGAGACCTCTGGGATACCATCAAAAGGAACAACATTCGCACCACAGGAGTCCCAGAGGAAGAGAGACAAAAGGGGGCAGAAGCCATATTTGAAAAAATAATAGATGAGAACTTCCCCAAAATGAAAAATGAAACAAACCTCCAGATGCAGGAAGCTCAGAGTTCCCAACAAAAGAAACCCAAACAGAAACACACCTAGCCACATTGTCATAAAAATGTCAAAAATACAAGCTAAAGACTATGAAAAGCAGCCAGGGAAAAACATGTCACATACAGAGGAGTCCCCATAAGACTGTCAGTGAACTTCTCAAAAGCATATACATTTGAATTACAAAGTGCTGAAAGAAAAGGAGTTTCAACCTAGCTTACTATATCCAGCAAGATTATCATTCAGAACTGAAGGAATACTAAAAACCTTTTCTGACAAGCAAAAGTTAAAGGAGTTTACCACCACAAAACCAGCTTTGCAAAATATATTAAAGGATGCTCTATAAAGCATAAAGAAATCACACAGAAAAACAGTATGACAGTAAATATTAAAAGTGGGGAGGAAGAGAAGAGGACAAAAATGTGGATAGTTACAATGAGTGGAAGACTAATATGCTTTCAAATAAAATTAGGTAGTAAACAGAACTGTGAATGCCAACTTCAGGGTAACCTCAAAATACATTCCAGGGGGGAAAGCAAAGAAAACAAAAGGGAATGAGGCAGTTGGGGGCAAATGGTGGTAGAGTCCACTGGACAATGGGGAAGAACACTTGGTGATTTAGTGGAGGGTATGGTGTGCTGAAATATATATTCTATGGGGAACCTATACACAGGAAATTATTTCAATGTGTAAAATAATTACTACAATAAAAAATAAAAGTAAAATAAACAATAACAACAAAAAGATGCTCCTACTCTCTGGCTATCAGGGAAATGCAAATCAAAACAGCAATGAGACGTCACCTTACATCTGAGAGATTGGCTATTATCCAAAAATCTGGAAACAACAAACGTTGGCAAGGATGTGGAGAAAAGGGAACAATTTTACAATTTTTGGTAGTGCAAATCGGTGAAATCCCTATGGAAACCATTGTGGCATTTCCTCAAAAAGTTAAATATGAAAATTTCATATGATCTGGCCACCCCATTTCTGGGTGTTTACCTAAAAGATACAAAAAACACTAATTTGCAGTGACTTATGTACCCCCATGTTTATTGTAGGCCTATTCACAATAGCCAAGAATTGGAAACTTACCTAAGTGCCCAAAGTCAGATAAAAATGGATAAAGAAGAGGTACGTATATACAATGGAATACTACACAGCCCTTTGAAGCGATGAAATCCTCTCATCTAAATCAACATGGCTGGATCTAGAGGAGATCTGCTAAGTGAAATAAGCCAAAAGAAGAAAGATACCAGATGATCTCACTCATAGGTTGTCATGAATTAGACAAAACAAAGTAACAGATGAAACAAAGCCAACCTCTGAACACTTGCAAATATAAATGAGATTATCAATAGGGAATGGGAAAGGGTTGGGGCAAATGGTGGCAGAGCCCATTAGGCAATGGTTTGGAAGAAAATATTGCAATATCTTATAAACCAAACTTAGTCTTACTATACTATCTAACAATTGTGCTTCTTGGTATTTAATCAAAAAAGTTGAAAACTGTTGGTCACATTAAAAACCTGCACACAAATTTTGCAGCTTTATTTACTGCCAATACTTGGAAGCAAACCAAGATATCCTTCACTAGGTGAATGGGTAAATAAATTGTGATACCTACAGACAATGGAGTATTATTCAGTGTTGAAATGAACTATCAAGTCATGAGAAGACACAGAGGAAACTTAAATGTATATTACTAAGTGAAGGAAGACAATCCGAGGAGGCTAGAGGATTCCAGGGTTGGGGTTCACGGTGTGGGATAAATAGGTAGAGCACAGAGGATTTTTAGGGCAGTAAAAACGCCCTCTATGATATTATAATATTAGATATGTCATCATACATTGTTCCAAATTCACTGAATGTCCAGCATTAAGATAAAACCCTTAGGTAAATATGGGCTTTGAGTGACTATGATTTATAGTGTAGGTTTATCCTTGGTTTAAAAATAAAAAGGTACCACTCTGGTGAGTTATGCTGTTCATTAGGGAGGCTATGCTTTCTCCCAATAAACCTAAAACTGCTCTAAGAAAACACATTTTTTAAAAAAGGAAACATAAGAGATTTACAGTATAGCCCAGTCTGGGCTACATCTTCCTGTACACAACAATTATGAATTCTGGTCAAAACATCAAAACAGTCATTTGAAAGCATGGAGAACAACCAAAAGTCAGAAACAAGGGAAAATTGGCAGTCCTTTAAAGAGGGTAACTGTTCAGGGTGAGATCTGCCATTATAGAGCTGCTTGCAGCACAGAGAAAAGTAGTAGGTAGAGGGTTGAAAGAATTAAGCAAAGATGTAGTTTAAGTATAGCCAGTTAACTGCATGCTAGAACAACAAAGAATCAAAACTCTTTAGGAGAAAACAAAATTATGGGTCACAAAAACATCTTGTCCACAATATCCAGTGCAATAAAAAAGATTGAGATGTGAAAATCAATAGGAAAATGTGATCCAGAATCAGAAAAAAAATAGTCCACATACGCTGAACATGTAAGATGACCCAAATGTTGGAACAACTACACACACACTTGGAGATATTCTGAGTTTGGTTCCAGACCATAACAATAAAGTGAATCAATCACACAATTTTGTTTCCTAGTGCATATAAAAGTTATGTTTGGCTTGCCCTGGTGAAGCAGAGGTTAAGTCAATCACCTCCAAAGGATGCAGGTCACATCCCCTGGGTTCAAGTCCCAGGTTGAGAGAAAAAAGTGTTAATAATCAAATTAAAATATAATGCTTCCTCCTCCTCTCTTTTCCTACTCACCCTCATTCCTGCCTGTACCTTTCCATATAAAAAAGCCCAAAGAAACAAAACGACAACAAAAAGATTATCTTTAAAGCACGCCCTGATGGAGTGGCAGTTAAGTCTATCGCTTCCAAAGGAGGGCAGATGACCATATCCTGGGGTTCAAGTCCCAGGTTCATGGGAAATCAGTGTGAACTAAATGAAAATACTTCTTTCTCTTCTTGCCTACCTGCTTGCTCACTTTCATTCCTGCCAGCACCTTTCTTTTAAAGAAAAAAAAAAAAAGGTTATGTTTAAACAGTGTCTATCAAGTGTGCAATCATGTAACGTCTAACAAATGTAATTAAGGTATAATTAAGAAACTTCATTGCTAAAAAAATGCTAACCATCATCTGAACCTGGTTGAAAATGGCACCAATAGACTTGCTCAATGCAGGGTTACCACAAACCTTCAGTTTGTAAAAAATGATTATCTGTGAAGCACAACTAAGTAAAGAGCAATAATAAAATATGTCATTAACAAGGGCTACAAAGCAGCTGAAATAAATGTTAAAAATTTAATAATCGAGGAGAGGGAACTCTCATCAGGCAAATAAAAACTTATACAAAGGAACCATACAGGATCATGCAGATGTGAGCACGCTCAACACAAAGTCTGAAATCAAAAATTCACCTGACAGATTTAGCTGATCAGAGACCACAGATATAGAGTCAGTCAACTTAAAAACAGATCAAAAGCTTGTAACAATCTGAAAGAAAAATTTTTCATGAACAAAGTCTCCACGACCTATGGTACAGTACCATAGTTTAACATAAGTGAAATCAGAATCCCAAAAGGAGACTACAGAGAAATTTGCAGAAAATATATAAAATTACAGCTAAAAATGCCTATAATTTGAAGAAAATATAAAATTGTGTATCTAAGTACAGTAAACCCTATGCAAGATAATTACAAAGAAAATTACAGCTAGAGAAGCATATTCAAATTACTAATAACGAAATATGCAGAGAACTCAAAAATAGTCAAGGGAAAAAAGACAACTTGTGATATAGAGAAAAAATAGCTGACTTTTACATGAAACAAACAAATCAAAGGCCAGACAACTCATCTACACTACAAAAAATGATAAAAAGTTCTTTGGGCAGAAGGGAAATGACACCAAATAGAAATTCATATCTTAAAGAGGAAATGAATATATCAGCAATGGTACATATGAGTAAATATAAAAGTCCATTTGTCTCTCTTGATTTCTTAAGAAAATATGAGTGATCAAAACAAAAATTTTAACTTTTTATTTCAAAAATTTATGGCTATGAAGGGCTATAAAGCAACCCTTGAAGATATAATATGTGCCAAAATTACAGCAAAGCACGGAATTGGGTAAAAATGGAAATACAGTTACAAGAGATATTTTATTTAACTCAGTATATTCTAGTATCCATTTATAATAGTCAAAGCAAAAACAAAAGAAATACCGGGAAACTAGAAATAGGGAGGTATTCTGTTAACCTGATAAAGGACATTTGCCACAAACCTGCAGTGAACAAATTACTTAGTAGTTAAGTGTTAGGAGCATTCCTTTCAATGTGAAGGGAAGACAAGCATGACTTTTATTGTTTCTTTCTGGCAACACTCCAGAAAGTTCTATCCAGAACAGTAAAACAGGGAAGAGAAACAAAAAAATAAAAAAACTGGAACCCCCCCAAAAAAGATGGAAAATATAAGAAAATAAATAAAATTAGAACTAATGAGACCTCTTAGCAAGGTTGCTAGACACAAGATCGACATACGAAATTCAACTGAATTCTTTTGCTAGTAACTTTAAAAATTTTAAAAATTTGCTCAGACACACCTAAAATATGGAGAGAGAGCATGTTCACATGCGGAAGATTCACTACAGTAAATAAGTTCTCTCAAAATTAATCTAATGTACCTAATTCAGTTCCAATCAAAATCTCAATTAAATTGTTTATTGAACTTTAAAAGTAGGTACTAACACCCTTTGAAAGAATCATGCCAAGAAAATGAATGTAATTTTGAAAAACCAGGTGAGAGAATATGTTATCTACTATGTATCAAACTATAGTAATTAAGTCAGTGTGATCAACAGGCAGGGTTAGATTATAAAACCAATGAAACAAATGGAGAGCTCAGTCAGACACACATGATATGCAAATTCCTCTTTCACAGAGGTAGTACTACAGATTACTGAGAAAAGGATGAACTACTTAAAAAATTTATTTATATGTAAAAATAAAATTCCTACCTTATATCATACCAAAAACAACAAAAAAAGAGGAATTAAAAGATTTGAGAATATGAATCACAAAAGCTCTAAAATATAGATATATATCTTCAACGGGTAGGGGAGAATTTCTTAAACAATAAAAGTATAATCCTGCAAAAACGAAGTTTTCTATTCTATGAAAATTAATTTTTAATCATAAACATTATAAATTACAAGCCAAAATGAGGAGAAAATATCCAGAACAGAAAGGATCAACAAGACTAGTACCAGAATGTACTAAAAACTTCTCTGAATCAAAATTACGTAAGTGAAAAATGCTCAAAAGGTATGAATGGGTATAGCCAATGAACCTATGAAAAAATGAACTTCAGCAGTATTCATGGAAATGAATCTGACTTCATCAGACTGGCAAAAACACAAATGTTAGTAAGGAATAAAGAAATAGAACAGTTATATAATGTTCCAAACTGTAATCTGGCACACCTGTTTTGGAGAACAACCTTATAATACCTAGTAAAGCTGAAGAAAACACTAGTATCACTCAGTAGAATCTACTTCTAAGTACATATCCTGGAAAAACTCTCTTGTATATATGTATAAGGAGACATGGAGAGAAGTAAACCGACTAAATTTACATCAAGAGGAAAACGGATAAACTATATAACAGAATGCTATATATAGCATTTATAATAAATAACTATGTGCATCATGATGGGCAAAAAACAATAGGTGGAATATGCAGAGTATGTTTCATTTATATACAGTTTTAAAGTACATTAAGACATGTTCAAAGATACAAGTATATACTGTAAAAACAGAATATGCATGAGAATAATATGCCAAATTCTAATATTATGGTTATTTTTGACAAGGTGGGAAAGGCTTCAAATATTGTAATTTTTTAATATAAAAGATCAAAATTGTGATAGTCTACTAATTGCTCACCAAAAATCTACCTTCTTTCTTAGGAAACAAACTGCTTATTACCAAGAGCGGTAATTTACACATCTTGGCATGCCCTGTAGGTTAAGGTGACCAATAAGTTAAAATCAGAAGTCTCGGGGTGGCTATTGAAAAAGGTACTGAAAGGTCACTGAGTTCACTGGGACATGGGCATTTTGCCCTTAACCCCTTCCTTTATCCTGTTGCCTAAAATGTGACAATGTAGGATGCTGCTACAAGGACTTATTTGCAACCATTAGATTACCTTGAGAAAGAAAGCTACAAGATAAGGATTGCAAAATAAAAATAAAAGGAATAGGATTCTTGAGCTGCTTTATTATGAATGTTCCTTATCTTCTGCAACTGCAGTTTTCTATATGCTTAGTATTTTTTATTTAAAAAACAATCGTCTGGGGCATGTCCTTGTGTTTCAGGCAGCTGAAACAGCTGTACTGTGAACCATGTAAAGCCCAACCACCTGGGTTGATGACCAAAATAAACAAAAACACTTCTTCCTTTCTCTCCTTCCCCCTTTCTCATTTTAAAAATACATTACAAAACACACATACATATATCTCCCGCTTCTCCGATTTTTAACAAAGATTCTCAAATGTTACCCTTAGGCCAGTAGATCAAATCAAAATGCAAAGCAATACTTCAGGTGGTCAATAAAAGTGGATAAAGAATACTGGCCAACCATCCTCTGAGAGTGCAGACAGTTACTACACCATTGCCAGCCATCAACACTGCTACAGCCCATTGGGATAACACAAAACTGTAAAAGCCGAGTTTCTTGGCTCTGGGTTAGGGATGAGAAAGACCAAAAACAATTTGCAGACTAAATAAAAACTTTGTCATTCCTTTTTCCCTATTTTTCCTTCTCAGTGAATTCCTCAGAGCTCAGCAAGGTATTTTTCCTCCTCCACAAGTGAACTAGGAAAAGAGAAGGAAGAAAAACATCAAAGGACAATAGAACCTTCAGATAAAATGCAGCTGTCTTCAGAATTGCAAACATGAAGGTTCTTTTGAGAAAGTCACTTAAAACATTCACAATACGTGAATATTAAGTGACATTTAGGGATCTAAAAAGTTTTAAAATATGCTCAACAGACCAAACAAAAACAGAAATTGGAACAGGGGTAGATTTTAGATTCTGGTTAAAGATAATGGCCTGAAATACTTATTTACCTTATGAAAAACAAAACAAACAATAAAACACCCCTTGTCCATTGATTAGTATGTTACAGATAGTGCTCTAGTCAGTATCACAGGCACCATGCATTACAAAACACATATTGTTCATTTTCTTTCCTTAATTAGTTAGCAATTTGGTCCATCAGTTTTTATTTTTGTAGATTGTTTTTTCATAGTTCAGTTTTTCTTTGATTTGGTTTACCTAAGGCCACTTCTTTTCTTAGTTTATCATTTTGGTGGTTGGTCTGCATTCTCTCTGGCTGACTGAACTCAACTTTCTGGGCTCTAGCCTTTTGTTTCCATGAATTGTTATTCTCAGCTTTACTCCCTCAATTTTGTCTTCTTCACTTCTAGTTCAAAATGCTTCTACATTGATACTAGTTAAAATCCATACTAAGAAATTAACATCCAAAAAGTGCCTTTTCTTAGAATTGTTTTCAGCTTTTTGGGAGCAGATTATAGGATTTGCTTCTTGCTCTAAGAACCAGGGGGAAAAGAAACAATGAAATTAACATGTTGAAAATGTAATAGAAAGTGAACAAATATTGAAAAAGTTCCTGAAATAAACCTACTTAATGCACATCAATAACTCAAAACATTTCTTCTGCATTAATTTTTAATTCCATATAATTCTCAAAACTGCACTCTGCTAAAACCACTGAAGATCGAGACTATCTTTCTTTCTTATAGACACTAAGTAGTTGCATATTTGTCTTTATTACTGATTAATATAAAACCTAAATTTTTTGCAGATGACATTTCTCTGCTTCAGTTTTAAAAAACTGAGGAGTTAAGTTCATCCATGAGCATACTTTTCCAAACACATTTGTTATATGTTATGGCCTAGATCCAGTTTCCTTCTCACAACCATAAATTATAAAGGATATATTTAAATACAAAGTATATGCTTTTTAATATGATATATTACAACTTGAGTGAAAAGTCCTAACAGTTAAGTACTACAAAAACAGTTAAAATGAGCTGTAACTTTCAGTTGTGCATGTTGCTGTGCTGCTAACTGTAGTATCCTATGTACACAAAGTACTTGACTACCAAAAAAAACACAAAAGAACAGCAGAGCATATGGAAAGATGAAACTTTTACAAAGTTTGTGGTTTTAAAAATAAAGAACCCTAATCCTGAGTTATTTTAAAAGAAGGCAAAAAAAGGGGAAAGGGGGGAAAAATAAAAACAGATATTTTATTTCTTCACAGGATTTTGGACAATTGAGAAATCTATGAACTGGGTATTAGATGATACCAAGGAATTATAATTTTATCAAGAATGCTAACAGTGTTGTGGCTATATTTTAAAATGTTCTCACTTTTTAAAAGAGGAATGTCAGAGGTAAAATGACATGTATGGTATTGCTGTAAAAAGCTTGGACTTGGGGTATGCGGGAGAGGGGAAAACTGAGAAGTGAAACACACGTGGCAAATCTTAACATTCAATGTACCGGGAGGCTTAAGGGAGTTCACTTTAATATTTCCTCTACTTTTATAGATGTTAGACTATTTTAACTCGAAAAAGTTAACAAAATAGCTTTTGTTTGTTTCAAATAGCTAAATTAAGATTACAAATGGATTAACATATTACTTTGGCAAGCCAAATATTACAAACACCATTGTTTTGTGAACAAAATCAAGGCGTGAATACATTAATTCACCTAACTTCATTCAATAGGTACTTGTTTACTACATGCCAAGCACTCTACCAGATCCGGGGGGAAAATAAAGATGAGTTAGACAATGTCACTGTCCTAGGCAGAAGAGAGCCAGCATGAATACCTGTGTTAAAAGATTCTAGATCGTCTGAAAGAAGGTATAGAGAAGACTAGTCAGACAGATTGATGGGGAAACTGAATGTCTACAGTGAGATTTTGTTTTCATACCAAACTGCAAACCAGCATAGTGAGTGAGAATCTATGGGCATGGGGATCTCTATGAATAATTATGTACAAGAAAACTGTATCATAATAGTAACCCTCTCAAGTAGGTTTTACATTCATTTTACAACTGAGGAAGCTGAAAAGCCATATGTTTTAGGGGTGGTCTAACAGTTTTTTGATAACAGAAAGATCAGAGAAAAATCTAGAGCATGGCACAAAAAAAATAAGAGAACAGAATTCTGAGAAAGGAATTGTCTACAGTGCTAAATGCTACAGAGGAAGGTTAAGTAACTCTAGAACTGTCTTTGTCAATAAATTAGTAAGTTATGGTAAGTTTGGTGACTTAAAAATAACACTAAAACATCAGGGTCAAACTGCAAAGTAGAAGAAATTAAACATTATTCAAGACTTTAGGATGAAAATATCTCAAGTCTTGATATTAGCCAATTTAACCATATACTGTGAAAGGCCAGATTAAAAAAAAAAAATGCCTAGAACTCCCAAAGTAAGAACTATTACCTTTCTTTTAAAGGGGAATGAAAAGCCTGCAACAATTGTCAAGCGCTTTTAAGGCACAAAATAACATAAGCCTCCAAAACAAACCAATGAGCAAGATCCATTCTGCTCACATTTTACGGATAAGAAAACAGTAACTTTTTAGTTAGGTAATTTGACCAGTCACAGGTTGTATGAAGGTCAGAATTCCAAATTAGATTAGTCTCAATAGTCTGGGCAAAATCTGTAAATCTGTACCCTTCACAGTCCATCTCTGCACTTTACATAAATGGTAATAATACTACATTCTTCTGCTACCTTTTAAATCCAACAGTATGTTTAAGATTCATCCATGTTGATACATTAAAAATTTGTTAATATTAGTGTCACAGAGCAGGGGTAGGCAAACTATTTTCATAAACACAAATTTATGGGAACACCCATTCCATTTGTTTATATATGTTTTACGGCTCCTTTTGCGCTCAGAAAGCAATGCTGAGTAACTGCAAATGGACTGCAGGGCCTGCAAAGAAAAAAACATTTACTATGTGGCTCTTTACAGTTTCCTCACCTCCGCCACAGAACACTGCAGAAGTCTACTTCATAATACCCGATTTTTATAATTTTCTCAATGTAGTTGACACCTGTATTTCCCAGTTGACAAACCTTAGCGGTTATTCATTTTTCTTTTACGAAATGGTTTTCCCTATTTATCCTTTTCACACTGATGTGTATATGACTTGTATATATTGACATATATACATATGTATGTATAAGGTACTGTGATTTTAAAAAAAAAGTCAACTGTATGTTAAATATATCTTTTGTGTACTTGTGACTAACCTTTACACTCTTTTCAGTGTAAATAAACAAAAAACCTAACTTTAGTGTTATTTATTTTTCCCTCTCCCACCCACTTTGGGTCTCATACCCAGGTTTCATACCCTACACTTTTAAAAACCGGGGGGGGGGGGGGGCGTGGCACACAGAAAAACTTCAATTTTAATACAGCCAAATTTATAAACCTTTTCCTTTAACATTTGTGCTTTTGGCATCTAGTTTAAAAAGCTAGTTAATATTTCATTCTGAAGGGTTAAATTTTGTTGTTCACAAGTACGGTTTTAATCCATCTAGATCTTTTTTAGTATGGGAGATAGAATGCTATTTGTTTTTATTTTATTTAGTTGTTCATATTGGTTGAACCAGGGATCTTGGGAATTACACAGGACTGCTCCCAGGTGCACTAGACCACTAGGCCATCAGAGCATGCCCCTGATGGACTTTTTTTCTTCATTAATGTAATGTAGTAACTTTGATTCTACACATTAAATAGACTCATGTGTAGGTTCCCCATATTCGCAGTTTTCCTAATCCTAAAATATATGTCAACAACCCTGCCCTCCACCAATTCACCAACTGTTCTTCACCACTATTCAGTGGGCTCCACCACCACTTGCCCGCTCCCTATCCCCATTCTATTCCATATTAGTAATCTCAGTCCTACTCCAAGTGTCCAAGGGTTAGTTTTATTTCATCTGTTCTCTTTTGGGTTTTTTTTTATATTCACATTGCACCTATAAGTGAGATTATCTGGTATCTATCTTTTTTTTTTTTTTTTTGACTTATTTCACTTAACATAATCCCCTCTAGATCCATCCACGTTGATTCAAAACAGGATTTGATCTCTTCTAAGGGCTGTGTAGTATTTCATTGTGTATATGTTTGTGTGTATATACATATATATCACATTTTCCTTATTCATTCCATTCACATGAAGTTGGGCACATAGGTAGTTTCCAGTCTTTAGCTATTATAAAGAGTTTTAATAAACAGGGGTGCAGAAATCTCTGCAAATGACTGTTCTGTATCTTTTGCATTAACACCTAGAAGTGGGATGGTGGGATCAGATAAAATTTTCATATTCAACCTTTTGAGGAGTCACCATATTGTTTTCCACAGGGGCTGCGTCACTTTGCACTGGGAGCCAACAATGTACAAGTGTTCCCTTTTCTCCCACATCCTCACCAACATTTGTTGTTTCCAGACTTTTGGATAACAGCCAGTCTCTCAGGTATAAGGTGATATCTCACTGTTGTTTTGATTTGTATTTCCCTGATAGCCAATCAATAGGAACATCTTTTCATGTGCCCGTTGGCCATCTGTATACCCTCTTCAAAATATATCTCTACAATTCCTCTTCCTGTTTTTGATTAGATTGCCTATTTTCCTGTTGAGTTTTATGAGTTTTGTATATTTTAGATAATAAGCTCTTATCAGAAATATGAAATACAAATATGTTATTCCAGTTAGTAGGCTGCCTTTTGGTATTGGTGATGTTTTCTTCTGCTGTGAAGTTTTTAGTTTGATGTAGTCCCAGCTGTTTGTTTATTTTTGTTTGTTTTCTTTTTCTTTTTGAAGCTGGAGCTGAGTCCCCAAAGGTCTCCCAGCTAAGGCTGATGTCAAGGAATGTCTTTCCTATGTTGACTTCCAAGAATTTTATGGTTTCTGATCTTATGCCGAAATCTCTAGTCCATTTTGAGCTAATTTTTGTGAATGGGGTTAAAGAGTGATCTAGCTTCATTCCTTTGCATGTGGCTGTCCAGTTATCCCAACACCATTTATTGGAGACAGTTTCCTTTCTCCATCGTATGCTTTTGGTTCCTTTGTCGTAGATTGACTATATGTGAGGGAGTCAGTTTTGATCACTATCACTTAGTAATATAGCTTAATGCCCAGGAGTGTAATCCCTCCAGGTTCGTTCTGTTTTCTCATAATGGCTTTGGCCATTCAAGCTCTTTTGTTGTTCAATTTTTTTGTTCTATTTCCTGGAAATAAGCCCGTGGAATTTTAATAGGGATTGCATTAAAACTGTAAGTTGCTTTAGTAAGATGACCATTTTAATGTTGTTGATTCTTCCCAAACAGGAACAAGGGATTTCTTTCCATCTCTTTGAATCCTCTATTTCTTTTAAGAAGGACTTATAATTTTCATTACACAAGTCTTTCACCTCCTTTGTTAACTACATTCCAAGATTTTTAATTCTTTTTATTTCTATTTTAAACTGTGATTTTCTTGATTTCATTTCCTTATGGCATTTCTTTGCATATAAAAATGAGACAGATACTTGAGCATTGATTTTGTAGCCTGATACTTTACTGTACTTATTGACTAATTCTAGTAGTTTTGGCCAGAGTTTTTAGGATTTTAGATATATATAATCATGTCATCTTCAAATAATGATAGCTTTACTTCCTCCCTTTCAATTTGGATTTCTTTTATTTCTTTTTCTTGCCTAATTGCTCTGGCTAAGACCTCCAGTACAGTATTAAATAGCAATGGTCAAAGTGGACAGCCTTGTCTTGGTCCTAATCTCAGAGGATATGCTTTCAATTTTTCACACATTGGCTGTGGCTTTGTCATATATGGCTTTTCATTATGTTGAGGTATGCACCTTTTATCCCCATTTTATGCATTTTTATCATGAATGGGTGTTGGATAGTGTCAAAAGTTTTCTGTGTCAACTGATGTGACCATGTGGTTTTTCTCCTTGGTCTTGTTGATATGGTGTATTACATTAATAGATTTATGTATGTTGAACCATCTTTTTTCATCCTTGGGATAAATTCCACTTGGTCATGATGGATGATATTTTTGAAGCATTGTTAGATTTAGTTTGCTAACATTATGTTGAAGAATTTTGCATTTATGTTCATTAGAGATAATTAGAGAGAGGTAATTTTCTTGGTGACATCTCTATCAGTGTGATAGCCGCCTCATAGAAAGTATGTGGGAGTGAGCTCTGTTCTTCAATATTTTGGAAGAGTTTGAGAAGAACAGGTATTAATTCTTCTTTGAAGGTTTGGTAAAATTCATTAGTGCCATCTGTTCCTGGACTTTTAATTTTAGGAAGACTTTTGATTATCTCTTCAATTTCTTTGCTTGCGATTTTTTTATTCAGGTTTTCCAATTCTTCCAGGTTCAGTCTTGGTAAAGTGTATTTTTCTAGAAATCTGTCCATGTCCTCAAGGTTATCTACTTTGCATAGACCTGTTCATAATAGACTCTTAGGATGTTCTTAGGATGTTCTATAGTGTCTGTTGTCATTTCTCCCCATTCATTTCTGCTTATAAGTTACGAGTTTTCTTTTTTTTTATTTGTGAGTCTAACCAATGGTTTGTCAATAGTTAATTTTTTTAAAGAACCAACTCTTGATTTCACTGATCTTCTGGATTGTCTGTTTGTTTTCTATTTATTTCTTCTCAAATTTTGATTATTTACTTTCTTCTACTGATTTTTTAGCATTATGTCTTCTTGCTGGATTGACACTTTAATCATCATATAATGTCCAGCTCGTTTCATTATGCTTTTTCGCTGGTTTGTTTTATCCGATACAAGTATAGCTGTTTCTCCAATTTTGTGGCTGCCATTTGACTACAGGAATGTCTTCCAACCACTGATTTTGAGCTTTTATCTTTCAAAAGGTGTTTCATGAATGCAGCAGCAGGTCGGGTTAAACTCTTTAATCCATTCAGTCACTCTATGTTGTCTGACTGGTGAGTTTAGTCCATTAACATTTAGGGTGATTATTGATATATAGCTAATTACTGTCATTTTATAATTTGTCTTCCGTGTGTTGTTCTAGACAATGACTTTGTTCTTTTTTTTCTCTTCTTCGGTGTGTTGGGTGTAGCTATGGTTCCACTGATTTCCCTTTTTGTTTTCTTTGTTTTTTCCCTAGAGATGTATTTTGAGGTTACTCTGAAGTTAGCATTAAAAATTCCAGATTCATTTCCTATTTATTTTTATTTGAAAGCAGGGAAGTCTTACACTGAATCTAACCATACACATTTTTTTTCCTTCTCCTCCCCACTTTTTATATTTGCTCTTACTAATTTTAAGTGTGGTTTCTTTACACTTTATAGAGCATCCTTCAGTATTTTTTCTGTAGAGATGTTTTTGTTTAAATTTTGCTTATCGGAAAAGTGTTTTATCCTTCCTTCAAGTTCTGAATGATAATCTCCAGGGTATAGTATCCTAAGGTGAAAATCCTTTTCTTTAAGTACTTAGAATATATAATTCCACTCCCTTCTGGCCTGTAGAGTTTCAGCTGAGAAATCGCTGATAATCTCATGGGGTCACCTTTGTATGTGCCTTGTCTTTCTCTGACTGCTTTTAAGACTGCCTTTATTTTGTATTTTGTATTTTTCACATTTTGATGACAATGTGCCTAGGTGTAGCTCTATTTTGGTTTCTAGTATTAAGAACTCTTTGAGGTTCCTAGGTCTGGAAGCTTTTTTCATTCTTCAAGTTAGGGAAGTTCTCATCTATTATTTCTTCAAATACTGTTTCTGCCTCCCTTTCTTTTTCTTGTTCTTCTGGGACCCCAATGATGTGAATGTTGTTCCTTTTGAAATGTTCACCCATAGGTCTCGAATGTTTCTTAATTTCTTTGCATTCTTTTATCTCTTGGTTTGCTTGAGTGCATTCCTGTGCTCTATCTTTAGTTCACTGATTCTACTGCAGTCTTCATCCATCCTATTCCTGAGTCCCTCTATTGAGTTCTTTAGTTCAACTATCATATTTTTCATTCCTTTGATATCTTGCTTCATGCCTTCTCTCATTTTTTCCTTCTTCCATTGTTTTCTTGATTTCTATTAATATGTTTATCACTGTTAGCCTAAATTCACTTTCAGGTAGTTTGCCTTTATCTCTGTATTCAGGTTCCCCCTGGATTTTTTATTGAAATCATCATTTTGCAAATATTCCTATGTCTTTGCTCTGTTAGACTTCTGTTTATATTTCTGTGGGTTCAATTTCCCTGAAGTGATGGTGCTGTGTAGAGTGATCGCCTTTTGATGGCCCACAACTGGCAATCAGGCTGCAGTTCTGCCTATACCCAGAAGGTGGTGCTAGGGAATATTGTTGAGGGGTTTATCCCTTCTGGAAGACTACCTTCTTCCTATAATCCTGGGGAAGGGATAGCCAGTGGGAGGGATATCTTGTGAGTGGATCCTGAGACTGGCACAATACAGTGATGGGAGGGTGTGGGGCTGGGGAATTTCCCTAGCTGTCTTCCGGTTATGGCAGTGGCCAGTGTAATTTCACTACCTGGGCTCTAGCCAGATCCCAGGGCACTGATTTTCTTTCCGCCCTGTTTCAAGTCATCTCCCCTGCCCTATGTATCAGTCCCACTTGGCCGACTCTTTGCTGCTTCTGGAGGGATTCTCCAGGAGGCCTGTTTCTTCCCATGGTTCCACCCTATCCATTGCCAAATCCCAAGTCCAGAATCTGCGGTATATCTCTGAACCCTGACGTTTTCGACTACTCTTTGCATCTCCATTGTTGCAATTATATATAACCACTATATTATATACAGCTATATATATATAATTATATATAACTATAACCACTGCACATGCTTTACCTCAGTGTTTGTTTCTGAAGAACAGGTGAATTCCTAGTTGATCTGTGAGAAGGATCTGAATCCCACCCCTACCAGGTCACCATCTTCTGATCATCTCAGGTACATTCTTAACATAACTATTAGTAAACATTCAGTATTTTGAAAAATTAAAAAGAGAACTGTGACCCAGCAATTCCATTTCTGGGTGTTTACCCAAAGGCTATAAGAATACAACTTGAGCTTATTAAATTCTATATACACACTGCACTTTTAATGCTATAGGTAATAAATAAGGTAGTAATAATTAATGCTCCAGCATAGTCACTTGATGTTGTCTGTCAGATAACACTTCCAAAGGACCTACAAAGCTTAGAGATAGAATTTACTTATTGAAACAAATTTTACAAGAAACTTGTGATCCTTTTTTCAAGACAAAAATTAAATATGGTTCCACGTAGTAACAAAATAGAGCAATCGCAAATGTTTCCTGAAGCAAATACAGCATTTCAAC
Source organism: Solenodon paradoxus (assembly GCA_004363575.1). Classification (NCBI taxonomy): domain Eukaryota; kingdom Metazoa; phylum Chordata; class Mammalia; order Eulipotyphla; family Solenodontidae; genus Solenodon; species Solenodon paradoxus. The sequence continues at coordinate 787,074 of RJWH01000321.1, read as the reverse complement.
ACAGGAGCACCTACAATTAGCTAGGAAGAATGATGCTTCTAAAAGCATTGTCCAAGCTCTAGTCTAACTCTTGCCAGCTGTGCTTTTCTTCAACTCTCCTCCTGTATTTGGCAAGGAATTACACGGCCTCCACCTCCTTATTTTTGTCTAATTTATACGGCCTTGACTGAATTTTATTTTACACACTCTCAGATGTGCAAAGATAGCAATCTGTCCTTTAAAAACTTGAGTTAGATGATGTTTATTGGCATTAATATTTCTATGACATTGCTGTAAATTTTCTTATGCAACACTGGAAAAGCAAACCACAGAAATAAAATTAGGTCTCTGTTTACAATTAATTCCCCTTTTAATGAAAGCAAACAATGATCATGTACTTAAAGGAAAACAGCATTGATAAAATATTAATGCTAGTATTTCACTGCTTAAAATGTAGCAATACCATACTATATTAAAAAGCCACTAAGTAAAATACTGAAAGCTGGTGCAACCTTGTGGCTCAAGAGGCTAAAATGGCTGAGGTACAGGTCATGAAAAGCCAGAGGACCCAGGTCTGAGACTTGGAGGAGGGCAGAAAAAAAAAAAATACTTGAAGTTAAACTATGTAGAGTGGGAAATCCCCATAGTATCCTCATCTCCCACCCCACAAAATTTCCGCATTGGAAGTATTAACACCTTGTTCAATTTAGCAGATTAGGAAAGGAATGAAAAGGGAAAATTTCGCTTCCTCTTTCTCCCTAACATCCAACACATATGCACTTTAATCCAAACAGCCCCATTCTTATCTATTATGTACACTGGAATTAGGTAAAAGATATTTGAAAATGTATTAGTTACTAAAAAATTTTAAAACCATCTACCTATAGCAAGAGATCTTAAGGAGGTAGTGCACGGACCCCTGGTCCCCACTCTAGGAGTTCCCCAAGATCCTTATCTACAAGGTCTGGGAGAGGGGAATCGATCAGTCTGAACAACTGCCTACCTGTCTACCTGCCTTCATTCTTGACTGTACCTTCTCTTTTAAAAAAAAAAAAAAAAATTCCACAATATTTATTAAATACCAGCTTTAAGCTACATTTGAGCAACCAGGGATACAGGAATAAACAGGACAGACAAGGTTCCTGCTCTCATGAACTACAGTCAAGTGCTGGGATATCGACAATAAACGAAAAAAAAACCAAACAGTTAAGTGTTAGCTAATAAGGGATCCTCGTAAATTAAGAGGGAGTTGGCATGTTAGCAAGTGACTAGGCAGTTACTTTACACCAGGTGCTGAGGGAAGACTTCTCTGAGGCAGCATCATAGTGAGGAGGAGACTGGGAGCCACAGGAAGACTCTGTGGAAGAGTATCCCAGGCAGAGTCCTTGGGAGTCTGTCCAACATACCCCGCACCACACTTCTGCATCCATCCACTCTGTACCTCTTCTTGCTCCCTGCTCTTTAGTCACAATCAAACATTCCTAGTGTCCCAAATATGCTATTCTATCTCCTGCTTTCATGTCTCCACATAAGCTGTTTTCTGTTTGAAATGAACTTTATTTGTTCATCTATCAAATTTGTACAAGACTCAGGTAAAACCTTGTGACAGCAGAGCCGTATTCCTGGGAGCCAGGCTGTGCCTGCTGAGATGTTACTCAGCTCTAGGATCTGTTCCTCACCTCCTCAAACTTACCCTTGATTTTTTTGGGTCACCCTTCCCAGAGCCATCCCCACATCAGGTCTCAAACCCAGGTCCTTAGGTTTACATGGCTGGCACCTCAGCAGCCTGAACTACAGGTGTTAATCACTAAATCATTTTTTTAAAAAAACCCATGGCTTTCTTATGTCCAATCTCTTAATTTTTATTATCTTTCACCCACTAAGTGTAACACCAAGTCTTATATATCACACACACTATATAAATTCTCATCAGATTACTGAACTGAATTTAATCTGTACAGTACTTCATAAATTTCAGTCACTTTGAAAAGGACAACATTCTCCAACAGAAATACTTCTGCCTTTTCCCAAATAATGCAAGAGATGGCTGCTATCTATCCTCCGGTCAGCATTTAAGAGACACAAATCCCCAAGTTAAGGGACTGGACTGGACTGGACTGGACTGAAAGGTAGATAAAAAACAAAAATTAAGTAAAGTGGATCGGCATTCCAGCTGATGAGTACTACCATAGCAAGCAAAACACCAAAAAATGATCCCCAAATTATTTAATTTAGAAGGAAGTTAGATCTTGCTGTTTCTAATCAACTGAGATGATTTCCATGTGAGGAACAGCTCTACTATGTGGTAGTTGTTTATATTACAAACTCCCTTAACCCATCATGTTCTTAATTTTCACCGCTACAGGGATAGTTGTTTAGTCATAAATTTTTCTAGTAGTTCTCATCTCTTGGCTATGCAGTGTATTCACCTGAGCCTACAGTGAGAGAAGACCAGGTTTATCTGCATTATATTTTCTGTGAGTTAAAACACCACAAATTGGGTATATTAACAAAATATAAAAATGCTCCCCCAAAAGCCTAAAAGCAACTATCAGAAGGTCAACATACAAGTTTTATACTGATTTTACTATAAATTATGCTTTAGTAGCTAGCTGCTTACATTTGTTTCTATCAAAAGCATCATTCGTTTAAAGTGATTTTACAGTAACAAAACAAAAATTTGGTAACTGATTAATAAAAATAATTTTAAAAGCTGTACAGTGACAAGTGTGTCAACAGGAACTTTCCAATGACAAATACATGTAACCTATTCTTCCATCTGTCCCATGAATAGGGTATCTGCCACACTTATACCAGCACCATTTTAGTTATAAAGAGCTTATTCTCTACACTATAGATTATAAAAGCCCTTTCCTTCTCCTTGTCCTTCCTGTCAGTCCTTTTAAGTTCCATTAAGATTCTCAAAGAATTTACAGAAAAATAAAGACATTTAAATCTAAGCCAAAAATGTTAGTAGCGGAACAGGAACTACGACAGAGATGAAAAACAAAAACTTGTTGAAAAATTGGGAAATAATTCAAGATAAAATATTTAGAATTCTTTATTTCAGCTACCTATGCCATTATTTTCATCACCACTGTAAATAATTCAAAGTAATTTTGATTACAATGTCTTTAAAAAGTCTATAGATCTGAAGGCAGCAAAACAGTTAAAACCTTCGGAAACATCTAAAAATGTTGAGGGTTTGGTCCTGCTATATAGTAATAATTTATTAGAATCTAACTGTGTCACACACCCTCATCTCTATGAGGAGGGGTCTGCAGTAAGCAAATACTAAGAATTCCTTGCAAAGTAATTTTCATAAGTCCATGACCTGACCATTTACAGAGCCTCCCAATTTAAAAGGGCCTCACTTTGGTTTAATGCTCTGTTGTCAGTCCTGAAATTCATAACAGTTTATTAATAAGGGGTCCTATGTCTTCATTTTGAACTAGACTCATAAACTATGTAGCTGGTTCTATTCCTTGAAATTCTAACACTATGATTCTACAAAAGTACACCTCCGTGATTAAATGCACAATAAACATTAAAGAAACAACAAAACTGCAATGACCTGTGCTCCATGGGTTTGGAATACTGAGTTTCAAAACTATTTTCTACCTCTAAAGAATCAACGTACAGTAGACATAATTCAAATCCTAGGAATTAATTTCTTTTTTAAATATAAAAAATAGTGATTCAGGCAGCTGAGATGGCTGGGGTAGAAACCATGCAAAGTCCAAGAACTGGGACTGGGCATGGGGGCACCAAAACTAAAAATGCTTCTTCCTCCCCTTCCTCTCTCCTCTTTCCTCTCCCTTCATTCCCTTCCCTACCTCTCAAAAAAAAAAAAAAAAAAAAAAAAAATCCCAAAACACACACATACATGTACACATATATAAAAATAGTATTATTTGGATGTCATTATTATAATATACATATTATACATATATAATATATAGAATATACATGAGAATTTAAAGGGATTAAATACTAAGCAAAATTCGATCAGCTGAGTATAATGAATATCAAAAAAATAATTATCTTTCTCAGTCACTGTTCTCTCCCAAGTGCTACTAATGACATCTATCTTTCCTACTTTCTAATTTTTTAAATAATTCTTTTACAGGATAACATTTCTGTTGACAATCCCAATAGTATCTATGATGTCAAGATAGCAAAGAATTAAAATTTAGAACTATCAATAATCCAAATAATTATGTATAATAATGCTTTCAATTTTCATATTTAATACGTAGTCTAACAGAGCAAACAAAGAAGCTCAATGGTAACAAGGGGCTCAAGGTAAAATAATCAAAGAGAAAACATCATTTCAGAGAGGTCCAAAAAGTAAATCTATTTTCACATCTCAGGAGATGGGTGAAAAAAATACTTTATGAATATCATTTTACCCCATTCATTCTGTATAAACTAATAGCCCTTTAACAGACCTGAAATTTTTTGTATAAAAATTCCATTTCAACCTAAGTTCACTGTATAAACTTTCCCTAATATCAATCAACGCCCAGCTTTCTAAAACAAACAGGAAAAAAATAAAGGAAGATAAAATTTAAGGTATCTTATTTTTGCTGAAACTAGGTAAATGGATTTCTGGAAAAGAGATCTGCATGAGAAGAATTTTATATGATAAAAGCACTGTGCATATAGTTACATGTATACTGAGTATGTATACTGCTCTTTACTATGGTAGGTTTAGGTTATTTGTTTTTAGAAAGCATTTTATTCTCTTCACTGAAGTTCTTCTAAGAAAGATTATCTGACTGTATCATAGTAGCTGATACTGGTCTGGCTATCTTGGGTATGGTGCACTTTTGAGGGATAGAAAATATGACCAACCAAGAGGACATTTGAGCTTGAATTGCAGAGGTCAGGTAGTATCTTCCAGAAGGTGATTTAAGTATGACCAGTGCTATGACAAATATGAGTGGTCAGAATCTATTTGTTTAAATCCCAGCCTCCAAAAGCAGAAGACACAAATTAAAGAGATTTTATCTAGTATCTTGAACCCCACCTGAAACATTCCAAAGGTCTGATCTGGGATTTTATTCACATCAGAATCCAAACCCAAAATCCTATTTAAAAAGGATGAGACAGGGATAGGGAAGGTCAAGAGACGTGAAAAGTCTGTATCTTCCAGAAAGAACCAGAGATCCAATCTAGAAACTGGTATTTCCTCTCAAGAGCTTTTTCTAATTAGTTGGTCTCAAGTGGCTTTAAAAGAAAATCAAAGCTAACAAAACAATAAAGTTAATTAATACAATTACCTACACTAATTCCATAATGGCTAACAAGTATGGATGCCTTATCTGCTACATAAAGCCAAAAGGCAGTGAGTTTTTAATTGCCACCATACTGTGATAGTTATCACTGCTATCTATTCCCTGTTCTTTTTGTATGTGATGGTACCAGCAATATTCCAGATAATAACTGCTCCCTCAGCTGGGACCCAGAGTGGGGAGAGGCAGAACAGAGTCCTCAACCAACAAATAACAAAGCCAATGAAGTTATGCTGTTTTAAATTACTGAGATTCTCGGGTTGTATGCTAGTACAGTATTATTCACCCTACCTTGACCTGTACAAATATGAATATGTAAACAGTCATCGTTGTCCAACCACAACTGCTAATAAAAAAAAACTGTGTGCACACTGCTATAACTTGTATTGATGCTAAAAATATATATTAAATAAACATAAGCAGGTAACTGATGTTTTAAAAAGAGACCAAAGTTAGCTCTAAAGTTTAGCTGGAAAAAAAGTCCCTTTCTAGGAGTCAAATAAAAGCATTTGTGGAATCATAAAATAGTAAAAATCTGAGCAGGTCCACTGTTTTTCAAAAACTGTCTCCTTAATTCCTAGTTCAATTTAACCAGATATTTTTCATGGATTCCAACATTAGAGGATATTTAAGATGAAAATACATTACAGCATGGTCAGGTCAACTTCCTCATTACTGATAGGGAAACTCAGGTCTACTGGTAGTAGTGATAGGTAGTAGCAAAACAGAAACCAAAAGCCAAGTCCTTTAACTGTCATTTCTACCTTTCGAGGTAAGGGTACTAACCTGTGAACGTTCAGGAAAAAGAATCTTGTTACCCTTACCCCTTCCCATTGCAATTTTATACTATCAGTTGGGATACCATTAGCTATAAGCTAACAGAAATTACACCTCAAACTACATGAACATAAGGTAATATACTGGCTCACCTAACTGGTATTCCCCGGGTAGGGCGGAATTCAGGGTTGGCTTTACCTCGCAGCTCCAGCTCCTCTGCAGTTCTCTCAGCTCTGCCACCTTCTTGAGGCAATTTCCTACTTGGGTTTGATAACAAGATTACTGCAGCAGTCAGAGCCTCACTTTCATAAATGACAGTTTCTATACAAAGAGAGGTGGCTTCTTTCCATGTCTCTGAAAAGGAAAGTCTTTCCCAAAAGCTCCTGAAAACACTCCTCAGCCTTAAACGGCACATTCCTATTTCTGAATCAACCCCTCAAAAAGGAAATGGGACTGCCTTGACTGCTTGAAGTTATTCAGTCCACACGAACTGCCACACAGTGGGAAATCAGAGAGGCTATGATTGGGAAAATATGATACACTACAAGGACAGTCAGTGACTCAAACTAACTACAGTCAAATGAGCCTTGGGGGAGCTGAGAAGTTGCCTCACTAACTCTTCTGAATAAGCTATATAACATATGTGTATATATGGGGGGAGGGGAGATACATGGTACTAATACTTAAAAAGACGCATACTGTAAATATTAATAAAATCTAAATTCATTTAAAAGTATTAACTAATTTGGCATGCCCTGGTGGAGTAGTGGTTGGGCATAGTCTACGTGCATCCCAAGGACCCAGGTTCATGTCTGAGGGAAACAACCAAGATGAACTACTAAGTAAAATAAAGTACTTCTTCCTCCTGCCTGCCTGCCTCTACTCACCTTTATTCCTGCCTGCACCTTTTCTTAAAAATAATAATAAAAAAAAGTATTAACTAATTCGTGGTAATTTTTTAAACAGCATAGATAAAGTGTAGCACCATGTAACTGAGCTTTATGCCTGGCTCTGACCCCAACCATAGGTAAGTTCACAGAAGTGGTTACCAATCACAAAACTGTTGTGATCATTAAGACAGCGGTGTGTAAAAGGCTGAATCACACACTATATAAACTGCATTGAGCAAAACAAATTATAGTTATCATTTATCTCATACAAGCAAACTACTCTGATGCAAAGAATTGTGAAATTTGTTTATGTTGAAAGGGGCCTACAAGAGATATTTCCATGTAGCTGTTCTCCTTGTTAATTTCCTTTTGGAGAATTACCTCTCCCTTTCCTTGTACAATCTTGTGAGACTACAAATCCACATGTCTGCCTTCCCATTCACACAGGCCAAAGAGATTCCTAGAGGTTCCTGCAACTGAATTCCTCCTCTCACCACTGGTGGGTAAACTCAACCAATTAGATGTAAAATCTTAAACAAATAACTTGCAAAGAGGAAAGAAATAGGTGGTTCATTCATGCCAATGATGACATGCTGATTAGATTATTCCTAAAATCTTCTTTCTAACTCCCAGAGCCGCCTTAGTTGCCATCTGTCTCCAAGCTTGGCTTTCTTGCATCCCATCAATTCTGTCTAATTCCTTCCCAATAAGTTACCCCTGACTTAGGTAGAGTTGGATTCTACTGTCTGTCATCAAAGAACCCAACTGTGAAGTTAAAGCCAGTGGAGTGCAGCAGAAGGTCCTATGCTGGGACTCAAGACTGGAACTAGGGCTGTGTGTGATTGGAAAAGGCAGGTCTTGGAAAGATGTTTTAGGAAATTACAGGAAGAAGGCAGAGAGGTTAAGCTATGATGAGCAACAGCGTAAGTTTTCTTCCACTGAATGGATGTGAGGGCCTACCCTACAGATCTCAGTATGAGGGGTAAACTTCATGGGAGAAAGAGAGCACATCTGATTCTGATTAAAACTTTCTGCCTATTGAAATTCAAAGGTAAGCAAGTAGTCCCTCCCACCCCTACCATGATCATGAACCTAGGTCCTTGGGCTATACATGACCTGCACTTCAGCCACCTTAAATCAAATATTTTAATGAGACCTCTTTTCAGAGAACTGTGTGGTAGAGTATAACCTCCTCAGGTGCAACAGTGCTATCTACACAAGGATACAGAGGGGGAGACTTTCCCTCTCTTAATCTCACTTTCTGGTGGAAATCTTTTTTCCCTAGATCAGCACACTTTAGCATACAGAAAGTTCAAGTTAATAAAGAAAGTATTATAGTTTAACAGTTTTAATGGCAGAGATTATTCAGAGGTGAGGGAACAGTAGAAAAAGTTATCCAGCTGGCTTGGTACAGGTTTAAAGTTCTCAACAATATTTTCCAGGAATTCTACTTATACTACCCCAGATTACATCACTAGTTGCCAACCTACTTTGACTTACCTACCTATTTCCACCTTCCTGCCCAATCTGAATCAAGCTACTGTTTTAGCTCCCATTTCAAGTCTCTGATGAAAAGACTCCAGTTTAGGGCTCAGACAGACACATGCTAAGTGACTTTGTGCTCCTTTTTGCTTGGACACAATCTATCCTAAAGTGCTCTAAGTTCTCCCTAACACTCTCCTATTTTCCCTGCTCTACACACCATCTAAGCTCTCCAAAATAATACCTACCTTCTTCCGTTTCTCAAAATACACCCCAAATTGAACTTAAACTGTGAGTGTGCCCAGTAAAGTAGCAGATAAATCAACTGCCTCTAAAGGATGCAAGCCACATAACCAAGTAGGGGGGACAATGACTCACGTAGACAACTAAATAAAAGTGCTTCTTCCTCCTCTCTTCCTGGCTACTTGCCTTCATTTTTGCCTGCACCTTTCCTTTAAAAAAAAAAAAAAATTCGGTTTCTTTCCCGTCTAGTTTAAGTACCATATCACTTGATAATATTCCCATTTATAAAATACAATTGAGGCAATTTTCATCTGGCCCAGAAATATCTATTACTTCTATTTATAACATTTAAAAAACAAACACTGGGATGGAAGAATGTACTTCTACACTGTTACCTTTCAATATTATTTGTGTGGATATTTTACCACATAAACATTCTACTAAAGAAAGCCCTCATTATTTAATATAAAAATTATCTTAGTCTCCTTACTCTCCCAATGGCATTTTTCCACAGAAACATGTGGATATCAGATAAGTAGAAGATAGCATCCCTAAAATCAAAATCCATTTGGTTTAGTTTTATTTACAGGGTAGCAAGTAGACAGGCAGCAGCTTGTTGCTATAGATTTATGGTCTGGTTACTAAACAAACCAATGCTCTTCCATTTTGAAAGTTAAGAAAAATCCAGACTTTTTTCAAGTCCCTGAGAAAGTGCCATTGCCAGGACTTTCAGGTGCCCAAGTGATGGAGTGAGCGGGTTAGCCACAGTTACTTCTCACAAGTCTGAGTCACCAGTAAATCAGAACAGAACAGGTCCAGGCCAGCAGGGGAACATTTCTTGGGTGTGGGTACAGTGAATCCCAGGAGGTTGTGATCTTTTCTGTCCTAAGGAAAACATATCAGTCCGAATCTTTAAATGATTATTTAATTACCTTTTTATTATATGTGATTATCAGAATATTTTTCATAATAGCATTGTGGATTATTCAAAATCTACTGCTTCATTAGGACCGACCCTCAAACAATTCATCCTTCTATTGAGACTTGTCTTCCGGGGCACCATCCCACCTTCCCCAGTGAGTTGATGACAATACTGGAGTCACCATATTCCTTCTCCCTTCCAACTCCTCACAGCCCTCTGTCAGCTAAAACTCTCAAGAGATGCCTTCTACCACCGTGTTCCTCAGCAGTCTAGATCCTGGTGATTCTCTTCTGCCTTGGGACCAAATATCAACACTTTTCCATCTATTTCCTACTCACCTCCTGTACCTAACCAGGTTTCTAGTTTCACATGCTCAGTTAGCAACCTGGAAGTCACGCAACCTTTGGTTACACAAAAATCCCTCACCTGCTAGACCTTCCAGGCATTCAGTTCCTAACTCTTGACAAGTCCCATGTTTCTTTCTTTCAGCTTGGACTTCCAGGAAATTAACATTACAGACAAAAGTCTCAAAAGAGGTTGGCTGAGTTCACTGTAAACCTATGCCAACCACAGCCCTTACTGTTCTTTGTAACTCCTCTCTTGAACTCCCCTTTCTCCCTCCCAGAACTCATGACTACTAGTACACTTAACTGCACTGCTTTCTATAGCCTTGGAAGCCTGTTCCACAAATATTCCTCTTTCACACTAACCAACCTTCCAAGGTAACTTTCAGGACTGACAGATACCAGAACTTCTTATCCAGAGATGATGATTTTGTCCCTGACCTACACTCTCAAAAAAAAAAAATCGAATTAACTGCCAAAATGTAAATATCAGGAAATTTCATTTGGGAAAAAAAAATCAGGATTTCTGGCTTCGCTACTAAAACACAATCCTCTGCCACCACTAAGCAAGCACACCCAAAAAGCAAAATCCTCGATAATTACTGGCTGCACCCTTTCAATGGGATATTTGCCCTCTCCACGGCACCACACTCTCATTCCTTGCCCCCTGCACTCCCACACTGACTCATCCACCTTCCTCGGCTCTCGTATGCACACCCTACTGCTTATATATAGGCTCCCTCTTTCCTATCCTAAAAACCATTCCCAACTACTCCCAATAGTTCCTCAAAGAACACTTTACATTTACTGTCACCTCTTATCACTATGCACTCACTCCTACCCACTTGTAATATGATTTATGCTGTTACCTCTTTGCTGAGACCATAGAGAACAGAAAAAGGAAGCTATATTTTTACCTTCCTTCCTGCTCAACACTGGATATCAGTGCCCATCATTCTTCATAAGGTCTCCTCCCTTGGCTTTCTTTACTTGGCCCTCTTCTAATTCTCCTACTGAGAAAATAAAGTGTATCTTGCAATGATTCCACACCTGAAACATCTCTGAATGCCATACAGGCCCCAAACATTCAGCACATCCTTTCCCTGCAACAATGCCTCCAGTCAACCCATGTCTGAGTTTCTCTCACGGGAAAAAAAAAAAAACAGGAAAAAAGCTCCAAAACCTGATCAGTCTTATACCACTGAAAATATAAGTACACTGATTTATTCAACATTTACAGATCATTTCTCAAGTAGTAAGCACTAGTGCTTAAGAAAACAAAAGATTCATTCCCTTGCCTAAAAAAATTACAGATAGAAGGGACACAGATAAGCTGCCCAGGTCAACATGACACATGCCATGACACAGGGAAAAGGAACCACTCAAGGGAAGTCTAGGGAGGGACAGAGCAGCTTGCAGAGAGAAACACCAGAGTCAGCAGCCTCAGACAGATCCACAGTGCCACCCTTTAGCCCAGGCCTCCTGCAAAACTCCTATCTGGTCTCCTTGCCTCAACCTATCCTCTTGCCCAAATCCAGTCTCCATATGGCAACAGGTGATATGCTTAAACTTTGAAACAGCACCCTGCTGCTTTTGACAGCTGAGTAAAGTCCAGCAGCAATGGTCCCAGGCAGATTTTCTCCCTTCATTTTCCCTCACACCAGTGGACCATTACCCACCCTAATCTTTCAATTCCTTAAACAGAATGAGTTCTCTTCTGCTACATGGCCTCTGCATATACCGTTCTCTTTACCTGGAATCTTGCTGCTCTCTTCTTTGTACTAACTTCTTTAGGACCTTTGGCTCTCGGACAAAATGTCATTTCCCCATCATTTACTTAAGCGTCTCTCTTTTTGTCAGCTCAATTAGGCTGTATAATCAACAAGGACAGGAACTATGTTGTTTGGTTCACTTAGCATTCACAGCATCTACAACAAGCAGCAGGTAACACAATAAATATTTGCTCAACTGAGTATATACAGGACCCTTTCCTCCCCTAGTGTCCTCATTGTAAGCACTGTCTCAGGTTTATTTCTCAGTCCTCTCTACCACTCCCTGTTTTCATCATCTCAATGCTTATGATACTCATCTCTACCTCCAGACCTGACCCCTCCTCCCAGGATCAAGTTCCTCAACTGTTATGCCTATAGGTTAGTTGTACCCAGAGTCCCTTTCTGGCACCTGCAGCTAGACATGTCTCAAGATGCACTCCTTAACTATTACCAAACAAACTCTCCTATTTTCCCATTGCTGTTATTGGTGACATCCTCTTAAGAAGCCAAAAGACATTTCTCTCTTTCCTTCACCGGCTAACAAGAACATCTGATTCCATCTCTAGAAATTCACCTTTATGTTCCTGTTAACATGGTCAATTGAACTAGCATATTAGCCTCTTTTCCTACCTCTAGCCTTTCGAAACACCACCTACCTCCATGTACATTAAAGCCTAATTCTGATCATGCCAACTGAAATTCTCATCAAAATTCTTCATGGCTCCCTAGTTCCTTCCAAGTAATGTCCATACTCTTTTGCTGTGTGTTTAAAGCTCCTATCAGACTTGCCCTATCCTAGCAATGCAGTCTAGCTTGGTGGTTAACATCATAAACTCTGGAGAGGAATACCATCCTCTCCAGACATAGGGACAAGAGCAGATCTGGTTTCCCCTCTTGGTGCCACAGTTCTTTGTCTACACAATGGGAAAAGGGTAAGAGTATTTACCTGTGAGGGCTGATACAAAGATTAGGTAAATTAATCTAAGTAGAATACTGAGAAGAGTGCTGTACACACTGTTTTTTATTTGTGTTTTGTAGCTCCATCTCCAACTATCAATAGCCTTTATCCCAAACCATCTGAACCAATTCACAGTTGCCCCAGTACTCTTCAGACTTCCCCTTCTGAGGTAAGAGTCCACAACAGGGTCAGCACCAACTGATAAGCTGTCAGTACTGCAAACCCTCTTCTAGCTGAAGGACATTTCCAGTCAAAAACTTCTGCCACAAGCTTTCTTTCCTTATACTTGCACACTGAAATGCCCCAAAGATTACTCATTGAAGGATTTTTCAGCCATTTACCATCACAATTTACCATGCTTTTCTTTCCTTTCTCTTTCTCCTCCCAATTTTCAGATCACAGACCACTTAACCACCATTTTCCACACCCATTAACAATGCTATTTTATTTTTCTAATGCCCCTAATCTGTGTAAAAGTTGACACACTCATACCTATTCTTTCTCCAATAGCCCAATTACTTCAGATAGTGTTCCACTTACATTGAAACACAGCAAGTGAAATTTGTTAAAAGCAGGCACAGACTTCAACCTCTGAAGCAGCCAGGCCCCACCACTGTGACAGTGCTGCCCTCTTAACCTCTCCAGTTCCTGCTACAAGTGGGGACTTGTAAATGTTAGCAAAGTTTTTATTGATAAATTGCTAATTCCTAGAGATGGAAAAATGAGTTACTACATTTGCTTCCTTTAACTTTAAAGAAAAAAAAAATTATAAACTATAATGTATAATTTCCAAAGAACAGTCCAGTAACTTAGATGTGTCTCTACCAACACAATGCAAATTCTACTCATTTTTATTATAACTGCACTGATTTCTTTATAAAAAATGTTTCAGTGGGAAGGAAATCACAAGTACCTAAGACAAAAAAAAAATCTAGCAAAAACCATGGTATAAGAAACTGTCTTCAAATCACCTCATGGCTCCCTAGAAGGAATTACCTAGTGTCCCCTTGTGTCTGCCCTATAGCTGAGACTGTCAAACAAAGATAACATACCAGAAGTCTATAGCTGTTATTTCCTTACTAACCAAAAAGAATCATATGGTTTTTATGTAACATGTGAAGTCTAAATTATAATGATCACAAAGGACATGGAAAAATAAAGAACTTATTCTATAATGTACAACAATTGGTAAGAATTCTAAAAAAAAATTAAAGGAGAATGGCTCTCAAAATCAGAGACGCACTCTCAATCTTGTTGATTCCTTCTCCTTCAGGACTAAAAGGGTTTCATACTGGGGATATTGCCACAAAATACAAGGAAACCAGCAATGGAAAAACTAAACTGAATGGCTAATCACTGACTAATATTGTAAAAGGAGTCAAGTATCAATATTTAGGCAGAGCTAGCCAAAGCATATTCGTCCACAACAAATAGTACCACTCTATGGGGGGCTAAGTACAGGAATAGAGAGTAAGCATTTAGAAGCTCTGAAAGTAATTTGAGAGAAATTTTACTTCTATAGAAACTAATAATAAAAAATTAGGAGTTATATTTTGTAATTTATTTCACTTTCCTTATCATTCATTTTTACATATTTTAGAAAAGCGTCACTCCATGAAAAGAGGAAATGTTAAAAATCAGTCCTTCAGTGATATTTGCTTCTAGGAAGACGGAATAGATGTACTTTTTTCTACTTTCCCACTAAATACGACTAAGAATTGTAGGCATTACAAATAAAACAAATATTAAAAAACTCAAGTGTGGCAAGAAGGCAGAAGATTGGCTAGGGAATCTCAGGTGCCAAAGAACAACACAATGTTAAGATCCCTGGGTTAATTTTGTTTTGTCTTGTATACACCAGACTTGCAGATGAAGAAGCTAGCAACCTGAAATGCCAACAGGAACAGATCAAAAAAAGCCCCAACAAAAACCTGCTCTCTAGCCAAAAGACCAGAAAAGTGGTATCCTAGGCAAGCCAAAAAAATTCTTAGGAAAAAAGAAAAAGGTTAATTCACTCTACTCCAGATAAGCATCATTTTTAGACAAAACTGTGGCCCCAAAAAAGGCCAGCAAAGATCAAGTGGATAGCCTAAACTTCCTGACACTCACAGGCTATAATAAAGCTCTACAACTACCTCTACACTAGGGTGATGTTAAGAGGTCAGTAGGGAGCCTAGGCTTTCATCCAAGTTAGTGAGTAACAAGTCACCCCTCCACAGTCTCCTCCTGGAATCCCAGACCTGTACCCCTTACCCAGCAGTAACAAATCACTATTATCTCAGATCAAGGGAAGACAAGTGGTGAACATATACTTCTAATTTCTCTAGCAGTAATACAAGGCAGCTCCACACCTGCTGGAGTGGTGTTTTGTTTTTTGTTTTGTTTTGTTTTGTTTTGAATCTAAAACAGACTTTATGATCCAGAGTGTCATAGCATAATATAAAATGAAAATGCCCAGGTTTTAATAGAAAATAGCTTATCATGCCAAGAGTCAAAATGAACCCAAAGTGGAAGAAAAAAACATCAGTAGACACAACAGCAAAATGACAGATGTTGGAATTACCTGACAATGAGTATAAAGTAGCTATACTGAAACACTTCGTTCTTGAAACAATTTTAAAATAAATAACCTCAGCAAAGAAATAAAAGATATAAAGAATGAAATATAAGTTTTAAAGCTGAAAAACACCAAATTAAAAAACTTAAGTGAATAGACTCAGTAGCAGAATGTAAGAACAGAAAAAAGAAACTAGAAGACAGAACAACAGAAATTATCCAATTAGACCAGAAAGAGACAAACTAAAGAAAAATTGACAGAGCCTTGGAGACCTGTGAGATCATAACAAAAGATCTAATATTCAAAAAGAGTTGGCTAAGAAAGTCCTCAAAGAAATAATAGTGAAAAACTTCACAAATTTGTCATGACACATAAACCTGCAGTTTAGTTGAGTGAATAGGATAAATCCAAAGAAATCTACACCAAGATGTATCATAAACGAACTTATGAAAAACATCTTAAGAACGATAACAGAAAAATAACACCTTAACAACAGCAGGAAAACTACTACTTGAATGGCAGGGATTTCTCATCAGGAATCATGGAAACCAGAAAAAAAGTACAATATTTTTCAAGTGCTGAAAGAAAAGATCAACATAACATCCTATACCCAGAGTAGACATCATTCAGGAATGTAGAGAAATCAAGACATTCTCAAACAAAAGAAAATTAAAAGAATTTATCACAGCAGCTCTATCCTAAAGAATGGCTAAAGGAAGTTCTTAAAACAAAGAGAAGTAAAAGGAATCTTAAGACACCAAGAGAAAAGAGTAAAATTGCAAAAATACAAGTAAATAGACTTTCTTTTTCCACTTGAGTTTTCTCATTTATGATTGACTCTGGAAGCAAGAATTTTAACAGTCATTTGTGCTTCTAAATGTATATAAGAAAATATTCACGACTATTAAAATTGGAGAGTAAAGGGATATAAAGGAAAATTTTACACTTCACTTGAACACACAAAACGATGACACCTATAGAGAAAAAGTTATGTATATATAATATGTAGAGCAACCAGTAAAAAATTTTTACTTAAAACTATATAAAGAAATACATAAACAGTACAGATAAATAAAAATGGATTAATAAAAATTGTTCAAGTAACTCACAGAAAGTCAGGGGGTTAAAAAACAAACAAACCAGGGGATGGGGAGGAAAAAAAACCCCAAATACATCAATAATTACATTAAATGTAAATGGTCCAAATGCATAAAACAAAAGAAAGATTGGTAGATTTTTTTAATGACCCTACTACATTCTATTTACAATACAAATATTTCAAGTACAGCAAGTCCTCAGTTTAACTTTGATGATCAGTTCTTGGAAACTATGACTTTAAACAAAATGACATCTAACAAAACCAATTTTACTAAAGATTGGTATAAATAAGAGTTAAGTTTCTACAGCATATTTCTGATCACAAAACATCACCAAACTTCTAAATAAAGACTCAAAACACTTCTAACGTGAAACAGCAATCTGTAATCATTCATTCATTCATCTTCCAATCCCCTTCCAGTTCAGGACTGCAGGTGGCCATGACCTATCCCCGTAGTTCTGTGCAAAGCAGACACCAAGCCTGGGCAGGATGCCATTCCAGAGCAGGACACACACATACCACACACACACTTACTCATATGGGGACAATTAAGACACACCAGTTAACCTAACCTGCACATCTTATTACAATGAGAGAAAAGGTCAAGTCATAAGAAAACACAGCAACCCTAAATATGTGTGCATCTAAGAAAGAACTTCAAAATATGTAAAGCTAAAAGTCATTATAACCTGAAAGAAGAAACAGACAAATGCTTAAATACAGGGGAAGATTTCAACACCCCGTCTCAATACGTAATAGAATATCTAGACAGAAAACCAGTCATAGTATATATAGAACTCAATAACATCATCAACCAACAGGATCTAATTGACACTTATAAAATACTCCACTCAACAGGAAAAAAAAAATATTCAAATGTCCAGAACACATAACAAGAGAGACATAAAACAAGCCTCAACAAATTTAAAAGAACTAAATCATACAGTGCATGTTCTCTAGTCACAACAGAATCAAACTAGAAACCAAAACAAAAACTGGGAAAACAACTGGATACTAAAATATACACTTCTAAATCGACAGGTCAAAGGAAAATAAAAATAAGACAGTGATCACTGAATGAAATACTCAGTAATAAAAAAGAATGAACTATTCATAAACACAACCTAGGTGACTCTCTAGAGAATGATGCTAAGTGAAAAATGTCAATTCAAAGAGGTACTTACTTTTATTACAAAACAAAACTCTGAAATGACAAAATTATAGAAATGGAGAACAAATTAGTCATTGTCAGAGCTAAAGGACAGAGTGGAAGTTGGTGTTGCTATAAAGAAAAAACATGTAAAAACTTTGCGGTAACGGAAATGTTCTGTATCTTGACTGTTTTAGTGACACTCATGGATCTTATGATACTTTACTATAGCTTTGGGATCAACCGGGTAAACGGCAGATGGCATCTTCCTGAAGTATATCTTATAACTCATATAACTTCATACAACATGTATATGGATCACACATCATTATAATTATGTCACAAAAGGCTCAGTTCAAAAAAAAGGACCTTCACTCTGCTCTAGGCGCATCTCTCAAACCTCTTAACAATCCTTTATTTATTAAGCCTAGCTTTGTGCTAGACTTAAGGACACACATAGATATAAATTTAAAATATTATTCTTACTCTCAAACACCATAATACTTAAGTAGAGTGATAATATAGGTATAAATCAACAACGAAAGACTTCACAGAGGAAATGAGATTGACCAAATCCTGGAACAAGAGGTAAAGTGGGTGTGAAGAAATCATATACAAAGACAAAGAACTAGAAATAAGCAGAGCCAATGCATGTGCTGTGAAATAACAGAAAGACCGGATAAGCAGTGTGAGGGCAATTACCCAGGTCCCCCACAACCCAGAGGAATTCAAATGTCATTTACTCGTCAACTCAACCAACCAAAAGTTCTCCAGTATCCTTCACATTTTTCATCATAAGCACTAACTACTATATACTTATCTGTATATCTATTTAATGAAATCTCACCCAGTTATACTGAATATCCAGCATAAGGTCTAGTATACAATAAGGACTCAATAAATATTAATTGAATAAGTGAACAAACAAAAAGTATTCACTTGCAGTTCTCTTCTATGTAACTACCCCAATCCGCTTCCTCCATTATTTGTCCATGGTCTCTCTCTTTTAATCAATTTCTCCTTTATCCTTGCTCCTCTACCTCAGTATAGCTCCATCGTAAAAATAAAAACTCATTATACTATTTTAAAAGGATTGTTCACAACTGCAATGTTGTAACACTCCGGAATCTCAACCAATTAGGAAATGTACCCCTAAGTAATTAGGAAATGTACCCCTAAGTAATCTGTTACTGAATACAAAGTACTAAAGGTGTATGTGGTTACATAAACAATAGATATGTATATTACGCAAACAAATAAGTGCAGAAATAGCTATCCCTGCGCCATCCCTGCGCCATCCCTGCTTTCTTGACTGTGAGAACCTTTCCCATCTAGCCTACGGGAAGCTAATGTCAGAAACAGAACAGTATACCCTTGGAGGCTACCAAAATGACAAAAAAAAAAAACAAAAAACCAACTCAAAAACAAGGAAAGACTGAGAAACTGTCAGACCAAAGACCAAGGAGACAGAGCAACTAAATATAATTTGGCACCTGGATTAGATACTGGAGCAGAATGATGCTAGTAATGGAAAAACTGGTGCAATTCAAATAAAATCTGGAATTTAGTTAAATATATATGGTACTAACATATGCTTAAGATTCAAATGTATTAATATCGGCTTATAATAATAAAGAGAAAAACAGGGCATGCAAGGGAGTTCGGAATGACTCTCAGGCCAAGGTAGTCAGAGGTTAAGAGCTGAGAAGCTACAGAAAGGTTTACCTTCTTTTTGACTCTGGTCCCAAGTTCTCACGTGATGCCATGAGAATTACCTTGACTCTGAGATTAACAACCAGTTTTGACTACTTAGCAAGGTCATTCATATACTTAACAAGCATTTATGGAGTGCCTACTGCTTACTGGGTACAGTGTAGTGTCTGTGGATACGTAGCTGGAAAAGGAAGACTACACAGTCCCTCCTCTCAAAAAAGCTAATACTCTATTGGAGAAACCAGGCATTTAACAAGTATTTGCATAAATGGTGATCTCATGAGTTTTACAGCTGCTTCTTAAAAGGCCTACCAAACAATCCATCAGAACACAATTATCACTGGTGTTGAGTAAATCCTTTAGTAAATCACCTGGGAATACTGTTAAAACAGACACACTCATTCAACTGTAGATTAGGACCAGAGACTCTGCATTTCTTCCTAACACAGGGGGTAGTGCTGCTGCTGGTGGTCCACAAACCACACCTTGAATTAGTTAAGTCTCCTAAGTACCATGGAAACATCCTTCAAACTATCTTCTAAAAACTCCCTGAAGGCAAGGACATTAGGTGGCTCTTGTTCACCACTGCAGGCTGAGGAGTTAAAATTGTGCCTGAGAGAAAGACGGCACTCAATAAATATTTTCTGAGTAAATAAATGGACGCATGGTCTACGGAAGTGCTGTTCAATAGTAGCCCCTGATTACATTTGGCTACTGAACACTTGAAATGTGGCTAGAGCCAACTGTGGATTTTTTTTAAATCAATATAAATAGCCACATGCAGTAAGTGGTTCCTACAAT
Source organism: Solenodon paradoxus (assembly GCA_004363575.1). Classification (NCBI taxonomy): domain Eukaryota; kingdom Metazoa; phylum Chordata; class Mammalia; order Eulipotyphla; family Solenodontidae; genus Solenodon; species Solenodon paradoxus. The sequence continues at coordinate 767,090 of RJWH01000321.1, read as the reverse complement.
ATAAACAGTAGGTCCAGATAGAGAAGTGATGTAAAGAGCACTAGTAAGGCCTGGGTTTGGAAACCAGCTCTGCTGCTTGCTTAGCTGTGTGACCCAGAAAGTTAGAACTTCTTGAGGCCTCAAGTTCTTTAATTGCAAAATGAGGACAAGACGCCCTACCTCTCAGACAGAGTTCTTGACAGGAAGTGCTATAAGTCAGGGTATTAAACATAAGATAGGATTAGGTGGCATTCTCTGTCCTCTAGAAACAGTTCACAGCCTCTTTGCAAAAACTACTTAGCCTACTGTCCACACTTGCCAGCAAAGGCCAAGCCCGTTTGGCTGAAGAATTGGTTAGCTCATCGGCTTTGAGAATGAGGCCAAGGTCATAAGTTTGGAGGAGGACCCTCACTTAGTAAGGCTGTCTAGGTAACAGGGAGTGACAAAGCAAATCATCAGGATTCCCGGCAAATCTTTAAGTGGGCACTGTATTGATTATCTATGAGTAAACGACATTTCATTCATTCATTCTTCCAGTAAGAGCTGCCACATTAGCTCGAGCCCGCTACTTGTCAGCCACAGACATTTGCTGGCACCCGCCAGGTCCTCCGCGCGGTGGGCCGAGAAGCCCCCGCCCCGGGCCGCCCGCGTGTCCTCCCCTCCCCCGTCACGCCGGCCGACGAGGGTCAGCCTGGCACCGCGGCTCCGAGTACCACACCGTCGGCAGAAGCCAGGAGCCATATTTAGCTGTATTTTTGGTCAATTAAACAAACTTCCGTCTTCTAGCGAAAAACGGTTCTAGCCCAATGTCAAACTAGGACGGAAACTCGCTGCTCGCCGCAGTTGCCAACCGGAGACGCCGCGTGTCCAGCGCCGCGGATCCCGACCCGGACCTCGCGCCGAGCGCGCCCGCGCCCCGGCCACGGCCGCGCCGGCCACAAAGAGACCGGGGACGCGGACGCGGCGGGGCCTCCTCCCCCCGGCCCCGCGCAACCGGCCGCGGCTCCGGGACAGCCCGGGCGCGAGCGGACACTCACCGTGGTCGCGCGCGGCGGCGGCGGGCGCTCCTCGGGGCCGGCCCGGGCTGTCGCGGCGCGGTCCCGCGGGCCGCAGCGCGGGCGCTACTTTCGGGCCGCGGTCCGCCGCGCCGCCTCCTCGGCCACTGCCGGCGGCTCCCCCGGCGGGCGGGCGGGCCCGCCGCGGGCCCCGCCTCCGCCGCGCCCGCCCCCGCCTCCGCGCCGGACCTCCGGGACGCGGCGCACTACTCCGAGCCGCCTGGCATGACGCCGCCACCGCCGCTGCCGCTCGCTGAAGCCGCCTCAGCGCGGCGGGCCGGGGCCGCAGGCCGCCCGCGCAGGCCGCTCGGGCGCGGTCCTCACAGCGCGCGGCGTGCTCGGCGGCGGCGGCCGTGCGGCTGCGCGGGGGAGGCGGGGGCGCCGTGCGCTCACCGGATGCGCCGCCCCGCCCCCGCGCCCGCCCCGCCCCCGCGCCCTCCCCTGCGGCGAGCCCACCTGGGGGCCGCGGCGCTACCCTCGGGGCCCGGGCGGTTCCGGCGTCGTGGACCCCCCGCCCCAGTCTTGTCGAGCTGCGGGGAGCCACAGAGCGCTGCGGTCGGCCTGGCCCCGGGGAGAGGCTCCATCTGCGACCCGCTCGGCCGAGTGATCTGGCCCAAGTGGTCTCCACCTGAGCGGGTGGACGGACAAAGGGGCTACTGTAAGGAGTAAAATAAAACGCGGGCCGTTTCACGTCGAGCAGATGACCGGGTGGGAGGAAAGGGTGGCCCCCTCACCGCGCCGACGAGGTCCTCGAGTCGGCCCTGGGACCGCACAAGACTTCTCGGGACCCGAGTGCGGCTGACCAGGAGCGGCCTAGCGGACTGGGAGCGGGAGGACCGTCCGGCCCCATGAGGCTTGCGCCAGGCGACGACGATGCCGGAGGTGCAGGACCCGGAATGGGCGGTGAGCGGGAAGACCACCGAGAAGCACCGCCGGAAGAGGCAGCCGGGCCTCGAGGGCACGAAAATGCCCTGGGCCACGCGGGGTGGGGACTGCTTCGGGAAGTGACTCCTGCCCAGTGTCGAGAGGGACCATTGCACCATGCCCTCTTGGGAAGCATTCATTGGCACCAATTCCAATACCTAGCCCTACCTTACTCTGAAGAGAAGGCAAAACCCTGGTTCTCTGTCACTCACACGAGCCATAACCAACGTTTCTTTTACTAATTTAAATTTCTGGTTAAGTCATTGAGATATCTGCCTCTGGCTTGCATATATAAATATAATACACACACACATATATATATACATATATATATATATATGTATGTCTCTTAGTCTAAAAAGAGACTAAGCAAAAAACGTTACGGCGATTATGGAATTTTACTATCCCTTTTGGGTTTATCCACATTTCCCCAATATTCTAAAATAAAAGTTAAAGCTTGCTTTTTTTTAAAAAAAATAAGTCATTAAAAAAAAAAAAGTCATTCATGATTAGCCAGTTTAGGTATCACAAGGAAATTTTACTTTGGATCTCTTTTTGGATCTTTGGATCTCTACTTTGGTACCTCTTTTAAATAGTGTATGTTGGGGGCAAATAAATTTGCAAATCATGGCTCTGATAAGAGCTTCATACTCAGAATATATGAAGAACTCTTGCAACTCAGTAAAAAGATTAAGACAATTTAAAGTGGGTGAAAGAAATGACCAGTTTACCAAAGAAAATATTTAAATGATCAATAATAGCATGACAGATGTTCACTGTAACTATTCAGGAGGAAAATGCACAGTTAGAAAGCATTCACGCCCACTACAGTGACTGTGATAACATTTTTAAAAAGACAGACAAAAATAAGTATTGGTAAAGAAACAGTGAAATTAGAACCCTGATACATGGGTGATGAAAATGTGAAATGGTTCAGCCACTTTGGAGTAGTTCGTTCCCGTCTTTAAAAGTCATATATAAAAGTACCGTATGACCCAGCAATTCCACTCCTAGGTATATCCAAGGAAATGGAAAGCATATCCATATAGGAAATTTTATGGAAATATTCATAGCATTATCCATGATATCCCAAAAGTTGAAACAATTCAAATTTCCCACAGCTTCTGAATGAATAAACAAAATGTGGCGTATCCATAAAATGTGATACTGTTCAGAAATAAAATTATTCATTGAAGATATAGAGGAACCTCAAAATCATTAAGCTAAGTGAAAGAAAGAAGAAATGCAAAAGAGGACATATTGTATGCTTTCATTTACCTGATATGTCTGGAAAAGGCAAATGTTTACAATTAATTAGTTGTCTAGGGCTTTCAGGTTGGAGAGTGATCGATTACAAGGAGTACAAAAGATCTTTTTGGAGTAATGAAAATGTCCTAAAATTGGATTGTGTTAATGGTTGCACAACTCTATAGATGCTAAAAACCATTGTATTGTGCACTTGAAACTATGGAATTTTATGGTATATAAATTTTACCTCAATAAAACATTTGAAAAACTATGTGCTATTAAGTAGCCCAGGATAATAGAGTACCTTACCTAGTTGCAATGAGTTCTTTGCAATGAAAAAGACCTTTAATAGGAACAGAAAGTTATGTGCTGTTTGCTTTGTACAAGGTAATCAATTGCACTTTTGCAATTTGCTATATGACCAAACACAATTACTATTCAACACCTTCCTATTTATTCAAACATGTTTCTGCACTTTACCCAATACAAGAACAAGACAAGGAGTAGAAAAGCATGCTTGAGAGCAGGAAAGACCTGGAGGTCTTACAACAAAGAGGGGTGTACTGGCACAGATTGGGATCCACAGTAAGGACACTGACACAGTCTTCCCCAATGTTCTTTCTCTTTAGTCCTGTGCCCTGGACTCACTGCCTTCCTCACATGTGTGCTTCAGTGGGAGAGCACTACCTAATGAGCTGGATAATGGTACAACAGGATTTTTTTCTTGTTTTTATGGCTTTTTCATGGTTTCTATGATTTTACCATAGAAGAACTTAACCTCTAGAAGATGAACTGGTGGAGATTAATCAGAAGTGGACTGTCCCACAAGTGACTTTCTTCTGCGCTGACATTCCTCACCGAAGCCCAGGGGAATCTCCTCTTTTGAGTGAATGATTAACCCAGTGCATTGTTTCTATCACACCTTTAAAAAATTGTTATCTGAATAGTGTAAATGTTATTTTAACTTATGAATAAAGACTAGTCATTCCCAATTAGCCAGAACTCAAGAGAACAGCACCAAGATTGGACTCATTGTAATGGGAAGAAATGGAAAATTGCCTAAAGCAGGGTAAACTGCCCATGAATAATTGATCCATATGGTAGGCAGGAAGGAGGAGAGAAGGCTTTTATTAAATAAAATTGTGTGTCAAAAATTCTGACAAAATGGGGGAGAACAGAAGAGGATAACATTGAAAGAGGGGAAGGTACACACAAGCCCACCCAGGAGTCAAATGACATGAAGTAGGTGGTAGTCATGCAGAATGTGTAAATTCTGTTCTTTTATGGTTTTTACCAACCATAGGCCTAGAAGCCCTACCTGTGTTAAGGCCTCAGGAACACGGATGTACTTCCTCCTCTCCCCTGCCCATAGCACATCACTACTGTCGTGACCACTACACTGCCCTGAAGCCCAGGACCAAGATGGGGCAGAGTGGATGGAGTTCTGAACCCTGGTCTGCTCATCCACTGGGTGGTGATCATGGGTGCAGTCAAGCAATGAGGGTGTATTATATGGTGAGGGCAGTTTTAGGAGTTAAATGTGTATTACAAGCATTGATGAGAAAGTGCCTGGCCTTGGATCTAATGATAAGAGCAGATTTTTTTTTTTTTTTTTTAAATGAAAGATGCCGGCAGGAATGAAGGCGAGGAGACAGGTAGGCAGGAAGAGAGAAGAGTTGTTCATCTCAGTCCCCAACCTAAGCCCTGCCACCTCCCAACCTCATCCCAGAACTTGGGACCTTGGGATATAAATGGACTACGCCTGATGTGCTAAACTTCTAGGCCACCAGGGCACACCACGCAAAGTATTTTATGCATTTGTGAAAGATGGGCAGATAATGGTGACAAATAATTGTAATAGTCATAATAGTCACTAATAATTGTAATAACTTTAATAGCTGCCAGGGATGTACCCGAAAGCCCCAAATCCTGCTGACTTAAAACTATAAAAATTCTCTTCTGCCCCATATTCCATGTCCTTTGAGGGTGAGTTCAGACTTCAGCCAAGCTGAAAAGGAACTCAAAACAGCACACCATCCTGCTTGGCGGGATGGTAGAATGGCAGGGATTGTGCAACTGGGTTTCTTAACACTTCTTCCCAAGTGTCTCTTTTATGCAAGCATTTCAAAGGCTAAATCAAGCTACATGCCACAACTAATTTCCAAGGAGGCAGAAAAAAGGAATCAATTCCAACACTGTCCCCAGAAAGAACTGCAAAATTTTGGATTATAACAATAAGTGCATGAAAATTGGAGGGTAAATTTCTTTTCAACTTTTTATTCAAATTAATTATATATTCATAGGGTGTTATAAAAATTATAGAGAGGTCCTTTGTACTCTTTATCCAGCTTCCCCCAATAGTTACGTCTTACAACTACTACTTGCAAAAAACGTCTATTAACTCATAGGAATAGCATATCAAATTGATATAATGTGTATGTATAATTCTGTGTCATTGTATTACAATTATAGACTCTTGTAACTACTACCAGAATAAAAATAGCAATACTATTTGACCACCACAAAAATCTTCCTCACATTACATCTTCATAGTCGCCCTCAACGCCACCATTTCTAACCCCTGGTAATCACTCTCCGTTTGCCATCTCTTTAATTTTTTCATTCCAAGAATGGTATAAAAATTGATCCATACATTATGTGATCTTTTGAATATGGCCTTTTATTTTTTTTAACAGCACAATACCCTCGCATATAGTAGGACTATTTTGTTTTATAGTGTTTGTGCTAATCACTCTGTCAATTGAGTTGGAATGAAAGTCCTGGCTCTGCCCATTAGATCTTGACATTGCTTCAGCAAAAGTTACAGGACTCAGAAGGTGGTATCTTGACACAACAAGGTCAAAATAGGAATCCAGGTTCTATTTGTCTTTTGCCCAAGGGGCCTGGGGTGAGGTTATATTTTCTTTCTGCAGTGTTTGGCTGGACTAGATTAATTTCTGTCAAAAGATTTTTTAAGTTGCCTTTTTCCTGGCCCTTTACAACAAAAATCTGTTCCCATGGTGTTTCTGAGTGGCCAGCTTCTCCAGGACATACAAGGCAAAGAGACAGCTCGGGAAACTCATTGCGCTGTCATTGCTCTGACTGTGAAGTCCTTAGTAAATTGCCTGCTCCCTTTCAAATTCTTCTCATATTTGTTATATATACACTGTTAGAACTTGTATCTGTTCTTAGTAGAAAGTGTACAGCATCTACTTTTCCATCTTGGTCTAGAATTACAAATTAAGAATAAATTTTGAAATAAAAATTAGAGACAATTGCAGATTATTCCTATAAAACTGTCTCTCAACTTCTGTCATTTCAATACAATGCCTTGAGTCAGAAAGCAAAGGAAAGATTTATTGAGAACACACACACACACACACACACACTCTGGATATATATATATATGGAGATTATATATATATGTGTGTGTATATGGACTGTAATAGTTATCATATGGGAAAAATTCTAGGAAATTATAGATCAGGGACTCACTGGAGTCTGAGTTCAGCAAGTATTGAAAAGCGGAGACTGAAACATCAGTAAGAAGGACAGGCCTAAGGCACTGCAGGTGGATAGATCTGGCCTTGGTAAGGCTCAGGACATACCACTTGGACAGATGGCCAATGAAAGTGAAGAAGATATTATACAGAAATTAACCTAATAAACTGAAGTTGTATAAAGTCATATAAGTCATCTGTATGATTTTTTTAATGATAAAGAAAGAAGGAATCAAAATAGAAGGAAAACCTAAGTCATGTGACAACAGTCATGACAAAGGTATTGGAAAAAAGTCTTAATTGACAGTAGATTTGATTGTTACTTTAAAAGAATGGCATAACCTGAAATAAAGAGAAATAGAAATTCTTGGTTCAAAGAGGTGCTATGGAATAAGATGACCAAAATTTTAACTGTGAATGGTTGTGAATTCATAATATTATTAAAGGACATTTAGAAAGACTCAAGGGGAAAACAAGTCACAGGGTGAGGGAGACCACTGCAGATCTTTTTCAGTTAAGAGTAGCTTTTAGAGGTTTCTAAAATATATTTTCTTTGTGTCTTATTTCCCCAAGTTATAATTTTCTGGTCCCACAGGACACCAGTCTATCTAACTAATGATCTACATATTTCTAGCTTTTTGTAAATTTAGGTCCCAGCAACATGGTAACGGAAACTTAACATTGAGCAATATTTTGACATGTGCCTAAATGGCCCTTGAGGTTGTTTTAATCAGCTCTAATGAATCCGTTTTTACCTAATGCAATCCATCCTATACAGCCCTGCTATATGGGTCTTCTGAAAACACCACGTTCATCCAGTTACTCTGCCTGTTATATTTCAGTAGAGCATTCTAAGACTTTCACAGTCTTGTCCCATTCCCATCTATCCAAGACTGCTTTCCCTGAGCTCACCCATAAGCTTTCTCTGCACCAGCCATATCTTCCATCTCACTCTTATCCACTCTCCACATGATTTTTATGCTATCTGTTTCTTCTGTGCCTACATTCTTCCTCTACCTATATTCATCCTTGTAAGGTTTCTGTTCCAGTGCAATGACACCCTCTTTTGTAAAGATGATCTTTTCTTTTTCCTGAATTCCTATAACTTTTTCATCTTCATATTTTCCAATAAAAATAGGCTGCATCAACCTATTGTTGCTACATTTTGTGTGTGTATATCAGGCTTTTATAAACTCCTAGATGGTATGCACTATGCTTTGTACATTTTAAATATATAAGTATATATGCCTGTGATAAAAAAAAATCCCAACAGGAGAATATGAATACAAAACTTAAATTCTCTCCCGCAAAAGTATTTCCAAAGGTGGTATCCTTAATTAATTCTGTTTGGTGATTGCTGCCCCTTCCTCTCCTGATGAATATCCCCCCTAACTTTTAATAGTACACTTATACTTCCATTGATTGATTTATCAGCTTTAGAAGATGTGTTTATGAATTTTGATACCATACAAACCATCTCCAGATCATGCCTTACAGCAGAAACACTTTTATTGCAAGGTCATAAGCCATATGCAATCATCAGGATGGACACGACTGGATGTTTTGATCATGATTTTAACCAATTTGGTCTTTTCTTGTGGATGTACTTCTAGGTTACTTAGAACACTAATGCCAGATTCCTGTCATCACCTTGAGTAATGACAAGATCTTTCTTCAAAGCTGGTGACAATAAATGATACGTGACTGGAAATTAAGACCCAACATGGTTCCCCCTCCAAAAAAAAAAAGAAAAAAAGAATAAAGTGAGAATACAACCTCCAAATGTCTATATTCTCTGTGTCTCCAATAAAAGAAAACAAACAAGAAATATTTTAGAGAAATTGGCATTTGGAAGTATGGGAAAAGAGCTCATTTCTTTTATACTAAAGCTTGAGATTCCTTAAATGTATGTTTCTCAATCTCTAGTGTTCAGAATCCTCTGGAGATGCTTGTTAAAAAATAGCACTCCATGGCTCAGTTTCTCTTCCAGTCCCTGAGAGCTTCCAGGAAAATCTTTGAGACTTTTCTTTTTAAATTGATCGTGATCTGGTAGTTAAAGCCTGAGGATCTGTATTGCAAAAGAACAGTAGATGCCATTGCCAAACTGTTGCCACCCACCCCACCCTCAAAAGGTGGTGCCATATTCTGAAGACCTTGAAATGTTTCTTTTTCTTTGCAGATCTGTTAGTAGCTCAGACAACTAACAGTTGTTGGTTAAATTAGATAAGACAGAACATTAAAATCTCTCTCTGGGAGTTTTCTCAAAATACCTTCTCAGAAAAATTGTTGGAAAACAAATCTTAAAGCTGAGGGAATTGAGGTCCTAGCAATGGGGGTGTGTGTACACATATGTTAGAATACATGTAAGTACACACGTGCACCAGAATTTTCACTTTAGAGATGACAGGTCATAATGAGACAGGAATATCAGAGATTTCATTAGATACATGGCTAATCAGAAAATCTTCTAGTATGAGAGAATGAAAGAATTTGAAAGAGAATGGAAAAATGAGGGAAAAAAATACCGAGGTTTCAGGATAGAGAGAAAGTATATGGTGATTAAGATCATTGTTTCTCTAGTGTTTTAATGTCCTCCTTGACACACTAAGTGATCATCGTCTCAGATTTGAAGTTCTTAAGAGATGGAGAATTCAGTGATTTCAGAAGTTACTCATTCCACTTTTCTTTTCTTTTTTTTTTTTTTTTTTAAGGAGAGGTGTAGGCAGGAGTGAAAGTTAACAGGCAGGCAGGTGGGAAGAGAGAGGAGGAGGAAGAAGCATTTTACTTGTTTTATTTAGTTGTTCATCTTGGTGGTTCTCCAATTTCCCCTGTGGCTGTGTCTTATATAACTTTAGTATAATATCAAAAAGAGGAAATTGATATTGGTACAATTTGTATGTGTTGTTTTATGCCATTTTATCATATATGTAGATTCCTGTAATCACCATTAGATTCAAGAGATAGAGCTGATACTGGCAAGAGTCCAGTAACTCATCACCCAAAGCCGAACACAGAGATGGAGGATGGATGTCCAGAGGAAGATATATTCAATGGCGGGCCACCTGAGGAGAATGATGGACTAATGTCCTAAAAATCAACTCCAAATCTCAGGTGAAGTCAGAGCTTTTTAAGGAAGAAAAGGTAAGGGACTTGCATGTAGGAATGTAGGAAGGGGAGGGGTGGACACGCATGGTCTAGGAAGCTGTTTCTTGTCACTGCCGATGGTTGCCTTGGTTGGCGCTAGGTTCTGAAAAAGAAATGTTTTGACCTCAGGTTCTGTGGGCCTCTATGATTTGAGCTTTATTTTCAGCATTCTGGAGTAGATCCTGAGTCAGTGAGTTTAGACGGGAAGGATTTGAGAGAGAAGAAAGGCAAATCAGTTTATTTTCTGTTAAACATTTAATTTGTTGAGACCTCCTTCAGAGATATTCCCCTATGACAAAGATACCCTTCATGATACCCCTTGTAGTAATGCCCAACCTCCAATCCCAGAATCCTTAATTCCTGAAAACCACTCTTCTCAATATCTATAATGTTTTATTTTTTTTAAGTGTTACATTATAGGCATCATATGGTATGTTATGGACTGAATTGTATCCCCTTATATTTTGAAACCATAATTTTCAATTCACTGTATTTGGATACAGGGCCCTTAGTAGGTAAAATTTCAATGAGGTCATAATGCTGGGACCTTAATTTGATAAAATGAGCATCCTTTTAAGAAGAGAGAGGGAGCTTCTCTCCTCTACCTTCTCCTGGCAGCTATCTTGAAGCTATGCAGAACAGCTTCACTAGCAACCAACCCTACTATACCTGAAATTTGGGAATTCTCGTTTCCAAAACACTAAGCAAATACATTCCTGTTGTTTAAGTTACCCAGTTTCTAGAATTTTGATATGGCGCTAATGTAGTGTATGTGACCTTTTAAGATAGACTTTGTCCCCTTGAACTCCAGCTCAGCTGTTGAGTGTACTGATAATTTGTTTCTTTTCATTGCTAAGTAGTATTCCACCTAGCTACTTTGAAGAACTTTCACTTGTCTTTATTGTTCTGCAGATTAGATATGATGTTAGGTGATGATTTTTGTGTGTTTTTTTTTTTAATTCTTCTTGGGATTTGTTCTGCTTCCTGAACCTGAGAATTGATGTTCCTAATCAATTATGAATAATAATTAGTCATAATCTCGTCTGATATAGTCATTCTCAAGGTTCTCTTTTCTTTCCTCTAGAAGTCTTACTAGATGTGTCAGATATTTGCACCTTATCCTCCATGATTCTTTTCTTGTATCTTTACCATCTCTCTGTATTTTCATGTTTTCTTTTGAGTTTTATCTTCAGATTTATATTCTAGTTCATTCTTTCCAATAGCTTAACCCATCTATTGAGTTTTCTGTGCCAATTATTCTTATAACAATTTTATTATAAATAAATTACATACTAAAGAATTTTTCCTTTTAAAGTGCAAAAAACGTTAGTAATTTTTATTTTTTAATTGCCTTTAAAAAAATTTTTCTTTACTTATTTTTTCCCCCAGCCTTGGGTCTTGAACTTAGGTCTGTTGCTGTCATAGACTACTTGAGCTACAGGACTTAATTTAGTATTTTTGGTATAGTAACAGAGTCGTGCATCCACCAACACTATCAGTCACCAGAACGTTGTCCTCACCCCAGAAAGAAACTCCATACTCACCAGCAGTCACTCCCCATGCCCCTCTCTTCCCAACCTCTGAAAACTTCCAATCTACTTTCTTCTCTATGGATTTACCTATTATAGACATTTCATAGAAATAGAATCCTTCAGTACGGGACCTTTTGTCTGTTTTTCCCTCACTTAGCAAAATGTTTTCAACATTCATCTGTGTTATATCAGTAGTTCATTCCATTTTATTGCAAAATAATGTTTCATTTTACATACCATGTACCAATCTTTTGATAACTATTATAACTATTATTAGTCAATGGACATTTGCACTTTTTGACTATTATAAAGAATACTGCTATGAAAATCCATGATAGGTGTTTTTTTTTTGTTTTTTTTTTTAAGAAAAATACTTATCGAAGCAGCTTTGATTTGCAAAGTATAAGCCCAAAATGTGGGTTCACCATTCACCAAATATATGACAACATACCACATCCACCACCAATTACTAAAAGCTCTCCATGATTATCCATTAGACCTGCACCATTCCTTGTTCCCACCCTTTCCCTGCTTGTAATCTTTGTTCTATTGTCAATGTCCAAGTGTTGGTTTTGGTTAGTCTGTTCATTTACTTTGTTTCTTTATGTTCTACATATGAATCAGATCATCCAGTATTTGTCTTTATCCTTCTGGTTTATTTCTCATGTATAGACTTTTATGTGGGCATATGTTTTCAATACTCTTGTTTCCCTACGTAGGAGAGGAATCACTGTATGTGTCTCTATTCTGGATCATCTGAGAAAATGCTGAGTTGTTTTCCAAAGTGGCCGCATGATTTTACATTCCCACCATCAATACATGAGTGTTCAAATTTTCTGAAATCCTTTACAGCACTTAATGTTTCCATCTTTTTTTTATACAGTATCCTAGTAGATGTGGAGTGGTGGTATCTCCTTGTGGTTTTGTTTAGTGATTTTCTAATGACTATGATGTTGAATATCTTACATATTTTCATGTACTTATTCGTGCATTTCTTCTTTGGAGAAATCTTTAGTCAAATCCTTCACTTGTTAAAAAAAAATTGGGTTATTTATCTTTATGTTATTGAGCTGAAAGAGATTTTACATGTTTGGATAAAGTTTCTACATAGATAGATATAAATAAGATTTACGAATATTTTCTCCCATTCTATGGACTGTCTTCACTTTCTTGATGATAGCCATTGAAGCACAATATATTTAGTTTTGATGAAGTCCAGTTTATCTACATTTTCTGTTGTCATTTGTACTTTCCCTATCATATCTAATAAACCATTGCCTAATCCAAGTCACAGAGATTTGCTCCTGTTTTCTTCTAAGAGTTTTATATTTTTAACTCTAGTATTTAGGTTATAGATGCATTTATATAGAAGGGTTTGACTTCATTCTTTTCCATGTGGATATCCAGTTGCCCCAAAACCAGTTTCTAGAAAGATTTTTCTTTTTCCTGTTGAACTGTCTTGGTACTTTTTATAGGTCAAATATTTGTATGCTCTTTAGGATATAGTAAAATCCTAACCTCCAGTTTGATAAAGATGAGACCTCTGAAAAGTCATTAGATCATGAAATTAGTGGCTTTATATATATAAAAAAAAAAAATCCCAGAAAGCTCTCTTGCCCCTTGAGCCATGTAAGGACAAAGTATGAACATAGCTGTCTTTGAGCCAGAAAGTGGATTCTCACCAGACACTGAATCTATTTGTGCCTGGATTTTGGACCTCTAGCCTCTCTCTGACAAATAAATGTGACTCCAAATCCATATGATGCCTACTGAGGATTAAACATTACTGGGGCAGAATTTCTGACCATCTACCCAGTTCCGCAGTGAAGATCACAAGTTTTTTGCTTTCTTTTTCTTCAAGATGAGTTTACTTGTAATTTATCATTACATTTACTTATACTCCTTGGAGTTCCCAACTTTATGCAGGGATATCCTTTTAGATTCTTTGCTTTGGAAAAGCTTTGTGTTTTAGCTCCTATTCTTCATGTCCTGAAGGGCCATCCAATGAAAGCTCAAGGTCAACAGGAGTGGGCAGATGGGCATCAAGATGGAAGCCAACCCCAGGGCTCTCTTTCTTAACTGGATTTTATTTTCATTTCATTTTTGGCTTGTGATGCTTTCTTACTGTAAGCTTAGTGATTCATTTGTAAATAATGTATTTTAAATTTTTATTCAGCAGTTTTAATTATTTCTTTGGTTTTTATATGGTTCATCATATTGCTCCTTATTACCCAGTGGTTCTCAGAAGCACAGCAATTTCTGTCCCACAATGTGAAATGTCACAGTGATGATGCCTCTCACAATCCGAAAAAAACACTTCTTGAAGAGGAAGCGCTTGGCGCCACAACCATTCCCACTGTTCACCCTTGGTGCCTCTGCTCTTGGCCACCTGGCCTCCTGACATCAAGCTCTTGGATCAGAAGGAGAGGGTTCCAAAAGCAGAAAGCAACAGAAAGAATCATTGTGTGACGACAAACAGCAGGAACTGAATGCCATGCTGAATGCTGGGAATAGGAAGGTAGTCATACAAAAGAGAGGAGTGAAATGCGAGAGGCAGAATGAGGCACTGTGCTATCGCTGTGTAGTGTTAGCCCTCCCATTGGCTAGCTCTCCATTATTTGAGGTCAGTGTCATGTCTCCACCAGGCCTCTACATGTGTCTGTGTCTTTCACACTGTGGCATGAGAACCGCCATCCTGGACATTGCCAGCAGACCCATATGCCCTTTATGGCAAGCACTGTGACAGTGAGAACTGCTCTAGCTTGCCCTTTTGACTTATTTTGAGTTGTCACCTAAAGCATCCCCATTCTTTCCCACAGTCATGAGTCGCTTAATGACATGGATACATTCTGAGAAATGTGAGGCAATTTCTTTGTTATGTGAACATCATAGAGTGTACTTAAACAAACCTGAAAGATATAGTGCACTATAGACCTGGCTATGTGGTACAGCCTATTTCTCCTAGGATATAAACCTGTAGAGCATGTTACTATACTGAATACTATAGGCAATTTTAACACAAGAGGGTGTGTGTATTTAAATATAGCTAGACATAGAAAGGATAATTAAAAACATTGTATAAATAATTTTTAATGGCTTGCCCATATAGGGCACTTATCATAAATGGAGATTGAAGGAGCTGAAATTGCTCTGGGTGTGTCAACAAGTGAGTGGTGAGTGAATGTGACGTTCTAGAACATTACTGTAGAGTTCTGTCGACTTTATCAACACTGTACATTTAGGCTACACTAACTTTATCAAAACATTTTTTACTTCAATAATAAATGAAACTTGGCTTACTTCTTTTACTTATAAACTTAAAAATGTTTTATCAACTTTTAGACTCTTGTAATAACAGATTAAAACACAAACAACTCTCTGCATCCCAAGGAGAATAAATTGATTCTCTTAAAAACCTTTTTTTTATTTTGACATAACTTCACATTTTCAGAAAAATTTCATGATGAAGAAAACACTTTCATACTCTGTCACTCATTTTTAACATTTTGCCACATTTGTTCTGTGACTCTCTGCTCTGACTCATTTAAGAGAACACCTCGTGCATCCTTACCTACCAACACTTTAGTACAGAGTTTTTAAGAAGAGCAGCTGTTATCAACTTCCGGATATTTAATAGTGACACAGTATGTATTCTCATCGGATCATAGTTTTGTTCATTGACATAACAATGTCCTTTTATAGCAGCCTTTTTGAAAGAGGGAAGAAATGACTCAGATCCTTTCTCCCTCAATCTTACAAACAAAAGTGTGTGTGTGTGTGTGTGTGTGTGTGTGTGTGTGTGTGTGTGTGTGCATGTGTGTGTTTAGGAGATGGGGGAAAGAGGGCAATGAGCACACTTCCTTGGGGTTTGGAGAAAACTCCCTGCAGTGAGGAACAGGGCAAAAAGAACACCCTAGTGCAGGAGGGCCAGGGCTGTGCACGGCCCACAGCTATCGCAGTGAAAGGGCAGGATATGCGGGGAAGCCTTCCATGCCCAGGGATGTGGTGCTTGGTAAATTGAGGCTCAATTAGACCAACATAGAACACTCTCCCTCTATGACCCCGAGGACTGTGATAGCCAGTTTTAAAAAGCAAGTATAAGCAGAATCCTGGGAAAGGGACAGGAGAGGACTAACAGTGTTCAAACAGACCCTTGTAGAGACCAAGCACAAGGGGAAGAGCTAAAGCTCAGAACTGAACAGACATTACTCAAATAAACCAGTCTTCATCCTAAACACAAAGTGTCCCAACTGGAACTTTCTTGTGATACACAGAAGGTGACCATAGCCATAGTCCATCTCAATCCCAGTCCAGTTCCCATCCAGTTTCCCCCAACCCCCCGCCCAGTACTGAAGGCTCAGCAAAAGGAGAGACATGCCAATTGCCAGGCATAAAAATGATGACCTCAGCCTTTATGGACACAAGATATCCAGCTGCCAATAAAAAATTATAAGGCATTTGGAAAAAAGTATGGAAGCCCATACTCCCAAAAGACGAAGCAATGATCAGAAGCAGACTCAGAGGATGCAGTAGTCGAAAGTGAAAGTATCTCTGATTAATGGGAAAGGAAGCATAAACGTGGGGTTACTTGTGCGTGGAGCCAGAGCAGGGGAAGGGGCTCACACTGCAGTCTCTAGCGCACTGACTGCCTCTGCCGCCCGCCCGCCTGCGTGCGCAGAGCTGCACTCTGTGCACATCTGAACCGCAGCCGTCGGACGACCAGCGCGATCACTGAGAGGTCAGTGCAACATGAAAACGCAGAGCTCCATGTCCAAAAATGATTAAGAATTTCATGAGGAAAATGGGGAGATGGTCAAAGGGTACAGACTTTCAGCTCAAAACTGAATTAGTTCTGAGGCTCACAGGATGGTGATCAGAGTTAATGACACTCTACGGTGCACTTGAAAGTTGCTAGGAAAATAGAACTTTAATGTTCTTGCCATCACACAGCAACAAAAAGGTTATGTGAGGAAAAGGATGTGTTCATTCACATTAAGTGGTAAGCATTTCACAATATACAAGTGTATCACATTGTCACATTGTGCCCCTTAAACTGAAACTATGTTCTGTGTCAGTTATAGCTGAATAAGCTTGGAAGGAGAAAAAAAAAAAAAGATAGATGTGGCAGGAAAAATGAGCCAACTCATATAATGGTTAATGTGGTAATAATATCAAATCTGATTTTAGACATTTTTAACCCAAATACTTACTGGTAAGAAATAAGCGTTGCTAAAAGATCAGGCTTCAGAAATGATTGAAAATGCCTGGGCATTGAGAAAAGGCCTTTATGTCTGAACTTTTTTGAGTGAGAGAATATTTTAGTCAGTTCCATTGGATGAGGGGATTTACTTAACATGCAAAAACAAAAACAAAACAAAACAAAAAAACGGAAAAAAGGAATGTGAGCACGGTAATAGCAGTTTCAGTCCATACCTTCCAGGAACATGAAGCAGGTGTAACAGCAGAATCTCCCTGGAGAATACCCTCCCTGTGTGCCCTTTGAGGAAGATGGTGCGGGTAGGGACAGGGAAAAGGAGAATCAGCCAGGCGGCCCCTGTACCCTGGATGCATTCCGCTCCAGCCCTGTGGTGTGTGAGGGTGTCACACTGGAACCTGCTGAGGCTCTGGGTGAGTCCTCTCTCTTCCTGTCGCTAGGCATTCTGCAGCCTCTTTCTGGGTGTTCTTAAATTAATTCTTCTTTTTGCTCATCATTTTTAATAAATGTGTTCAAATTTCTCATCCACTGCTGTCTTTCCTGTTCCTTGATCTGTGGATGAGCATCTTCCTTGTTTCTTTTCCTATATTTCAGCGGCATTTTAGAGGAAGCAGAGTGAGGTGCAGAGGGTTGGTCAGGCACTTACAACCTTAAAGAGACATCCGTAAAGACAGACCCTGGGCCAGCAGCAAGCTCCTGATGGTCTTCTGGGGAGTTGTTGACTTTAAATCTCGACTGGGCCAGATCCGGAGCCAGACGGTCAAGCCTCCTATCCCAGCTCAACCACTCAACAGCTGCATGATTCGGGCATATTCCTTCTTCTATTTATGCCTTTGTTTTCCTACCTGTATAACAGGAGAATGGTGATAGCATCTACCTCAGAGCATTGTTACGTAATACAATGTGTTAGATGAGCACATGACATGAGTTAGTACCAAAGAACCGGAAACATTTGTGACTGAGAGGAGAGTAGAAGGTGAGTCTCTGAAGGTTGGAACAAACACCTCTGTGGAGTGCTCGCTTCTAACAGGAATATCCAATGAACTTTGAAAAGAAGGGAAAGAGTTTGCCTAAAGCTTGGGTACTGTGTTCATTTCACTTTCTGTGGATGCTGATAACTTGGCTTCCCAGGGTGACCTTGGTACAGAGACCAGAGAAAGAATCCGTTACTTCCATATCTGCACTATCTAAGTGGCCCTCTTTTCTCCCCTCCTTTCTGTTTGGGTTTCTAAGTCCAGGCAAGTAGGTCTAGAGTATCCACATTCCCAGAAGACTAGTTACTGACAAGGGGTACAGTCCCACTTGTATAGGAGCACTCAATCTTCTCAAGGCATTTTAGGTTATGAATGACAGAAATCCACATAATATAAGGTTAAGAAAAAACGTTTTGAGGGTAGGTGCTCGTGACTCGGATGACTGAGACACTGGCATGCAGTCCATGTACCACCCAAGGACCCAAGTACATGACCTGGGGCAGGTGAAAAACCAGAATAAACTATTAAATACAGAATGCTTCTTCCTTCTTTACCGTCTTGCTTTCCTCTTAAAAAAAAGAAAGTTCTAGAAAAATTTTGACTCAAGTAGATAGTCCATGACATGATAGGGCGGTCGGTCTCAACAAAAGGCTGATCTCATTCCATTCATATCCCAGCTTCTGCTTGTTGCATGTGGCTCTCATTCTTTCACACTGGTGACCACACCAGAGGCCAAAGCCACTGTAATTTTAGGACTCAAGTCACTCCACTGTCTTCTACACTAGCATGCTTATGGCTTTGCTTGTTTATGTAGGATTCTGTTCACTCACGTAGAGGCACATAATGCTCAAGGGTTAGTGTTTTCTTTTAAAAGATAAAGGCTGACTTTGCAACACACCTAAGAGAGTTCTTATCTCCTTGGACCTTAAGTGACAACAAGCAAACACAAATGAAATCCAAAAGGAAAAACCATTGTAAAGCTGAATTCCCTCTGCATGGACCTTTGATCTTTGTCCACCTAGGCTAACTTTGAAATAAATTGTGTAATTCATAAGCACTGGAAATATTCTGCTGCAGAAATAATTTACTATTCTGCACCTGAATAAACAAAGAGCCATGAGATTGTTTCCTCATTTCCCCCTTCATCAAAAGCTGACCCCTTCTCAAAAGGAATACTCATGTTTCTGAATTCGTATTTTCTCTGTAAAAGAGCGATTTAATATTATTTTATGCCACTTGAGAAAAGAGGTAAAATTCTACATAAATTGGAAGAAATAACATACACTCCAGAAAGAAAAGAAACTAGAAAATAGATGATCTGAGGAAGTGAATAGAAATAAAAACTAAATTAAAATGTTGTTGACTAGAACAAAAAATAGTAGAGAAGAAAAAGAAAGTTAATAATCAGGGTTATAACTAGAGAAAAACAGTGAATGAGAATCTACAAACCTAGAAAAGAAACACAGGATGGAGGGATGAATAGACAGATGATGGATGGATAGATGGTTTCAGACATGGCCAAAGACCTGTTCTGCTTTCTTAGCTAGCATAGAGTTGGGTAAACTTTCCCTCAGACCCACTCACAGATCTTTTGCACATTCTGATTTATAGACAAAGGGCACTTCTTCAAAGAAGTCAAGAATGTTAAAAAAAACCAAAAACTGTTAGGCAAGAGACTGAAGATCAGAGGATTAGAAATGATTTTGTTGCTATCTCCTGTAAGCTATCTGAAAATTTGGGAGAGAATATGGGAGGGGAATGACTTCGTACCAGGTGGCATGGGGCATTTTAATATTTTAGATTTAATATAAAGGGATGAAGTGAGGAGTTCCCAACTAGAGAGGAAGTGGATCCCACACAGATAGAGAAGAGTCTTGCTCAGAGGTGAGTTGAGCTGCTCAGAAGGACTTTTTAAATGAAGTGCATTAGTTTCATCTTTTAAATAAACATATATGCAAAGATGAAAATGAATCTAAGTCAAAAGTGTGCAATTTAGAATAAATATTAATATCAAAGAACAAATAAAATAACCAACACATATGTGAGAAAAGTTCTAACAGTATACCTGGGAGATTTTTACACAAAATATGGAGGGCGGAGGAGAGACAATCCAGTAGGTAATGGAATGAAGAATAAGAAGGCATGAAGCTTGCAGTGATTCTCATGTAGTGGACTGAGAATCAAAATGTTTGTGGGTAAATGGATGGATAGATGGATACACCAATGTACAGATCATGCCAATAAGTCAAATTCACAGTTTAAATTAACTAAGATTGGTATGTTGAAGGCATCCAAAAGTAGAATATGAAGACCTCACTTTATTCAAAAGAGACACATTAAGCTGTACACTGAAAAAAATGTGCAGCAACCTTCATGAAGTGAACGGATATTTATCAAGCATGTGTAATGTGCGAAGAACTGTTCTGGACATTGGAATCCAGCACCTACTATCAAAGAACAGATCATCTGCAATCTCAAATTGCTTCTCAATTCAACCTGATATAAATAACTACAAATTGTGCCAGTGAGTAAATAAGGACATGCCCACAGGGAAGTTGTGTCATTCTCTGAAAGCTCTGAGATACACGCAGACGACAGAAAGAATGGAGTAGAACCAAGGATGACTTGGCACAACAAGACAAATATGCAAAGATGGCATCAGGAAGAGTAAAACCCAAAAGGAGACAAGGCTTTAAGTAACCATATTGAACAATAGCACACGTCCCAAAGGTACACCACTCGCAATTGTACTGCTCAATAAATTTCACAAACTGAACACATAGCCAGTACGATATCAGAAACAACTGCCAGCATCTCCAGAATCTCCTCATGGCTCCTTCGAATCATGATGAACCCCAAGTCCCCACTCCTGAGCAAGACTGACCATTTACCTGACTTCTTAGTTTTGTCAAAAGTATTTCAATTTCTTAAAACACTTTCTTAGGAAATAGCCTTCACATAAAGTGTAACATTAAGCAACATCAAGTTAAGATATTGACATTTACATCCATCACACCTAAAACTTAACCCATGTTCATTTGCAATCTATCCCTCCTTCTACCCCTGTCCCTAGAGGATCTCTGATCTGTTTTCTGTCATTTTATGTTAGTTTTCATTTTCTCTGATTTTATACAGATAAGATCAGGCAATAAATGGAATCACATACTCTTAAATGTTATGTTTGTTTTTATTGTCTATTTTTACTCAATGTAATGATTTTGAGATTCATCCACATTGTTTCATGTACCAATGGTTCACTCCTTTGTATAGATGAATGGCATCCTGTGCTATGGATATACTGCAATTTATCCATTCACCTATTGACAGATATTTGGGTTATTTACACACTTATGGTTATTACAAATAAAGTTGCTGTGACCATTTCTGATCAAGTCTTTGTAGAAATACACACTTTCATTGTTCTTGAGCAAATATCTGGAAACGAAATGCCTGGGTCGTGCGGTAGGTCTATGTTTATTATGTATGTATGTATGTATGTATGTATACAGAGGAAGGAAGCAGACAGGAAAGACAGCAAGTAGTCAGGCAGGCAGGTAGGAAGAATGAGAGAAGAGGAAGAGCATTTATATATTTATTGATTTAGTTGTTCATTTTGCTTGCTCTCCCCAGCCCTGGGCCGCAAACACAGGTGTCTGAGCTCCAGACCTAACATCTGAACCATCAGGGTGTGCCAAAGACTAAACTTTGAATGTTTTTCTTTTGATTCCCCTGGCTATATATCTCAAACCAGATCCATGGCTTTACCTGCATATTAGCCATCTGAACCACAGGAAGGCAGGTCATCCTTCACTTTTTCTAATCCCTGTGCTAGGGTGCCAAATTCAGGTCTTTGGACTTTACATGGTCTGCACCCTAGCTGCCTCAGCTGCTTGAGCTGAGGGTATGCCCCTAAATTTGTCAGATACTGCCAACCTGCCTTCCAAAGTGGTGTTGCATTTTACACCCTCAGTGGTAATGTGTGAGAGTCCCAGTAATGCCATATCCTCACCAAGTTTTGCAATTATTAGTCTTTTTAAAGTTTAGTCATTCTAAAAAGGCACAGTGGGACCTCACTGTAGGTTTAGTTTGCATTTTCCTGATTAATACTGATATTCAGCTTGTATTCATGTGTTTCTTGGCCATTTTTGTAAATTTCTTTTGTAAATCTTATCAGCGTCTCTTTTTTAATGCCAAGAACAGTTAAAAAAAAGAAAAAAGAAAAAAAAAGACTTACCTAAATGTTCAAAGATAAGACAAGACAAAAGAAAGTGGATAATAGATATAGTGTTGGCAAATAATGACAATCTGAAGACTCTTTAACATCTATTTTGCTTCAGTCTTCTATTTCAAAGAGAAAATTCTTTGGACTAAAGAGAGGAAAAGCAGCCCTATAAATAGAAGAAATTGGAGAGTGAGGAAGAGATCTGATGGTTTACCAATGGCCATATCCCTCTTCTTCCTTTAGAACCTCCAAACTTTGTTTCAAACATAGGGTAAATAACCTCTCTGTTTGCCCAGGATGCAGTGGTTCCCAGGATGCAGGACTTTCAGCACTAGAACTGGAAAAGACTTGGGGAAACCAGGATGAGTTGGTCACTTTAGCGAGGTCTGTGGTTGTCCAAAATGAACAGCTTCCTTTCAACTAGGTGTGGCCTAACTAGCTTGGTGTGGTTAAGTTATGACCAATTAAATAAAAAATGATGCATGAATCTTCTGGGTTTTTCACACTGAAAGAAAGATCATGCCTTTCTTTCCTTTCTTTCTTCCCCCTGGCTCAAATAAAGAACTGGGAATGAGAGCAGAGGTAGCTGCTTGACTAGTGAGCTCCTGGGAATAGGACCCTGATTATTAGGGAGTTACTATACAACCAGAGGTGCCTACTCATGCTTCATGGAAGAAGGAAATAAACCATTTTTCTTAAGCCTCTGTATCTTAGGCCTCCTTTCACAGATGCTTTTCTAATACAGAATTCAAGAGCACAGTCAGGTGGGCTAAATGATTTCAATGGAAAGTTGATTTTTCTGGCTGAAGTGGAGAAGGAAGAAGAGAACTGGTATTTGTTGAGCATTATGAGTGCTGAGTATTCTGCTGTTAGCTTCTGTACAGAGAATACTTCATTTGTTCTTCACAAAAGCCTTACTGAGAAGGTTTATTAAAATATACCGAGTTGTCAAATGGTAAATGTTCAAATTATTGACCTTCAAAAGAGGGAATAAGGCATAGCACATGAACCCCAAATAGGTGCGTTTGATGACAATGTTGGATAATTTTCTAGAGTGGATTCATTCAAGGGTGTTGCTGAGAACTGAAAAAGGCAGTAGAGATTGCGGGACAATAAAATGAATGCACCAAGAGCAAGTCTTGTTAAACTTGTCTTGGTTTCACCCTCTCGAAATGGGTTGCTATACTGGTAGGTCAGCAAAACGTGTATTTGTAACAAGACTATTGACAAGAACATACATGACATCCATGCAGGCTTGTTCTAGCACAAGTACAACTAGGTGGATTAATAACTGGTTGAACAATCATACCCAGAGGGTATTGAGTAATGCATCAACATTACCTTGGAAAAAAATTTTAAAAGATAAGCCTTGATCTAAATATTTTTATCAGTAATTTGGATGACTAGGTAGTGAAGTACTCATCAGTTTGGCAGATGACAATAAAAAAAGTAAATACTAAAGAAGACAGAATGAGAACTAAAAACTCTTACTGGCCGGAATGGAACAAGGAGTGATAGCAATTTTTAAGGCTTATTACTGAGAGGACCTATGTCTATGCTATTGCTGCAACCAAGCAAGATTCTGGTGCATTTCTGGAAAGACGAAAACACCTGTGACTACATCAACAACCTGACTTGAGCTTGGGGTGATGCCACCAGAGTTTATGAGTGGCATCTGGATGAAAACACTTAAAATATTTATCTATGACTTCAAAGGATTTGCCAAAGATGAGCAAAGTTGTGGTTGTGGTTGGGATGGCAAGCAATTTTAACCAGGGTTTCCAGGAGGTGGCATTGAGAAGCTCCTGAAGGCAGTTCCGGAGTAATTAGCTAACGAGAAGGTGTTGGATCTGGAATAGGAATGTATAGTTAAAGAAGAGGCAAGAGAAAAGGAAACTACAAGAGAAAAAAAAGAACCCCAAAGTAATTTCTCAGTGAAAGGTTCAGAGGAAGCTTTGGAAGACCGCGACAGGCTCCTTAAAAAGTTGAAAACATAAAGTCCAACACCAAAAGTTCTTCATTAATTAGGAAATGTACATGAGGCATTATCTGATTATAAGCAAATCCATAAGGAAAAGAGAGACACAAACCAAGCAAACCACCACAGAAATATTTCTGTAAAGAAGACGCATCCTCAAGAAGAGCCTCAGGCAGGTCCTTCAGAATGTATTGCAGAAGGTATTTTATCACAAGGATGAGAGCTCCATGGAAGTTATTACCCTTGAAGACTCTTTAGTGGGATGAGAGACAGAAATGAAAGACTTCGGCTGTGTAGGCCTAGGCTAATACTGTCTTTGTGTCTTAGTTTTTCACAAAAAAAAGGAATAGTAGAAAAAAAGCATGACTATGAACACAGACTATGAACATAAAGAAAGGAAATATTTTTGTGCAACTATCTATCCGTCTGCTTCACTCAGGCATTTCTTTCAGTCATGTTCCCAGAAAATAATGACATCGGCAGCAGCAACAGCACTTACCTAGAAAGAGTGGCCAGAGTTCGGGGATGGTTAACAGCTGGGGCAGTCACTCTGCTGAAGGGAGCTCCTTCAGAAGCCAGGGGTGGGAGGTGAGGCTGCGAGCAGAGCCTCGCGGCTGGAGCAGAAATCGGGATGTCTACAGACACAAGGTCCAATGTGTCTCCACAGACTTCGGAAGGAGGGCGCTTGGAAAAAAACCCTGGGATTCATTATTTTCCTTCCTCCCTCTAAACTCCTCCTGACCCTTCCCTGGTTACTGGACCCAGAGAACCGGGGAACTGGTCAACATGGGCTGCCTGTCTGAGCACACATCTCAGGGGTGGGTTGGGGAGGGAGCCAGCAAAAGCTATCCATGGTACTTCCATGCTGGCAGGTGGAAACAGCGGAGAAACACAGGAATGTAGGTGATATTTATAAGTTCTGACTTGATTTCTTATTAACCACATGCCTTTGGGCGAGCTCCTGCCTCTCTATGATCTTCTTGCAGATGTGTGGATTTTAAACGAATTTAGCTTTCCATAACTGGTATCTTTAAACAAAAACTTAAAAAGTACATTGTGCCCTAATGGATTAGGGGAAGGGCTCATTCCACATCCATCCCAAGGTCCTGGGTTTGTGATCTGGGGCCTAGGGGACAACAAAGATGTACAACTAAATAAAATAAATAAAGTACTTCTTCCTCCTCTCTCTTTCTGCCTCCCTACTCACCTTCAATCCTACCTGTCCCTATTTCTTAAAAAAAAAAAAAAAAATACAGTAATCATTACTTTTTACCTGTTCATGTATGAAAATATTAGTCTCTTGCTATAGAGATGACAGAGAGATGGATACCCACAAAGTGAATGAACGCTCATATTAGAATGAGAGGGACACTAGGAGTGTTCACCAGGAGTATTAACATTCTCCTACCCTTCAACCCAGTAAGTTCTATGTCTAGAAACTTATCCAAATGAAAAAATCATTTGACAGATGGATAATGAGGTGCTTTATAATGTGGTCTGCAGCAGAGAGATCTATACTGAAATTCCAGCTCTGTCACTAGTCAGGTGACTTTGGGTAAATGACTCCACTTTTCTCAGCCTCCCTTTATTCTTCTATACAATGGGTACACGGACATAGTACCTACTGGATAGTTCTTAGAAGACTGTATGTAAAATCTTAATGCAGAGCCTGACCCATATAATATAATAAATATTAGCACTTTTACTCATATTAGGGGAAATAGGGACTAACCTAAGTTGTTCTAAGTATCTAAGTATCCTAAGTATCTAAAAGTAGGAAAAGGCAAATTTATGAAATGAAAATTATGAAGCCATTAAAAATGATGCTCTAGGAAAATATCGTTATAACTTTCTTGTAAACAAAGTTTTTTTTTAAAAAAAACAAGGCATGAAAGTCACAAACCAAAAAAGAAAAGATGGATATATTGAACTTCATTAAAATGAAGAACATTTATTCCTAAGCATTCACCATTAATTGTTTCCCATCTTACAAGACAGTGGGTGAAAAAGCTGAGAAACTAGCTACTAAAGAGAAGAAACTTGAAGTTAAAAAGACTGATGCTGGTGTCAAGGTCAAGGTTTGTCATTGTCACTGCCTCCAAAATTAATATCAGTGGTTTGAAAATCCCTCAGCATCTCACCGATGCTTTCTTTAAGAAGAAGCTACAGCAATCCAGACACCAGGGAGGTGAGATCTTTGACACAGAGAAAGTGAGGTAGAAGATTATAGAGCAATGCAAGGTTGACCTGAGAGCTGACGACTCTCAGATTCTGCTAAAATCAAAACTGTTCCTCAGCTTCAGAGCTATCTCCACTGTTTGCCCTCACAAATGGAATTCATCCTCACAAATCGGTGTTCCAATTTCACAGAGAACCTAGTTAAGTAACTGATCCATTTTAAAAATCACTATTGACAGAGTGTAAAGGAAAACTACAGAGTGGGAGGCTTATAATCAGGATATAATATAAAGAACTCCTACAAATAAATAAGAACAAGGCAGACAACCCAATAGAAAATGTGTTAAAGGTTTGAACAGGCACCTCACAGAAAGGCTATCCAAATTGAAAAGATGCTCAACATCATTAGTCATGGGGTAGTGAAATTAAAACCACACTGAGCAAACACTGCATAAGGAGAGTGACAAAAATTGAAGAGACTGACAATGCCAAGTGCTGGTGAGAATGGGAATAACTACAATTCTCCTATAATGCTGTTAGGAGGAAAAATTGGAATACCGCTTTGCAAGATGTTTTAGTAATATCTACCAAAGCTAAGTTACCTTTGTCATCTGATGTAGCAATTCAGTAGATGTTTACCCAAGAAAATGGGTGTGTATATCCAAAAAAAAGATAGATATAAGAATGTCCATAGTAGCTTCACTCATAATAGCCCCAAATTAGAGGGGAGGAGAAACCAGAACATCTGTAACAAAATAATAAACAAATGTTGATGTCTTCAGTGGGATACTGCACAACAATAAAAAAGAATACATGGAAACACTCGAAATCATACAGAATTCTCAGAGAGTTAATATGTAGTGAAAGATGTCAGCTACAAAAAATGCTTGTCGGCACGTCCTGGTGGCTTAACAGTTAAATCCATACCCTCTGGCTGACAAAGTCCACATATATCCTGAGGACCAGGTTTGTGTCCTGGGGCTGGGAGAACAATCAAAATGAACAACTAAATGAAAAATAAATAAATGCTTCTTTCTCCTCTCTCTTCTCTTCTTGCCTGCCTGCCTCACCTTCATTGCTGTATGCACCTTTCCTTAAAAAATAAAAACAAGCAATCAAAAACCAACAAAACAATGGGTACCCTGATGGAGCAGTGGTTAGGTCTGCTGCCTCTAGCCTAACGCAGTCCACATTCATCCCAAAGACTCAGGTTTGTGTTTTAAGACTGGAGAACAAACAAGATAGACAACAAAAGTGATAATAAGTAAAATGGATTTTCCTCCTCTCTCTTCCTGCCTGCTCGCCCAACTAGTGTTGTCTGCACCTTTCCTTTAAAAACACAAAAAACAAACCAAAAAACCTTGATAATTTGAGATTATAGATCCATTGAAATCAAGCTTAATAGGAGGCAAAATTGAAGGGGAGAGCAGGAGCCTATTAAATTTTTGGAAATATAAAGAAATCTGAATGGTGGTTTTGTATATATGTGAAATTCCATTGCTCTGTGTATACTTAAGATTTGTGTACTCATTGAATATAAGAAATACCTCAGTAAATAAGTAAATCAAAATAGAAATGATATTTACAAATAATTCTAAAGTTATGGGGAAAGACTTGCCATGATGCTAAGTTGGAATCAAAATATTATATAGAGAAGAATCACAACATTAAATAGTTAATGCACAAATGGAAGAAAATAGGCTGAAAGATTAATGGGTCTGAGGATGAGAATCAATATTTTCTTTATGTCTTTTTGTTTTTTCAAAATGTTCTTCATGCAGGTGTATTACCTTTAATTAGCAAAAATGTATTTAAAAAAATTAAAAATTGCAAACCTGAATTTGAAAACAAGGAAAGAAGAAATAGTCTGGCAAACAACATTTATCCTAAATGCTTCAATATTGCTATAATTTCTTAATTTTGAGGATTTAAACATAATTTTTAAATAGATCTTATCTTCAGTAACTTTGAATTAGCTAATTTTCTCTTATTCTTTTACATCATAAGCAATAATCAAAGGAATACATGGATCTACAATTACTTGAATCTATTCAAGACCAAAAGGACTTGATTTTGTATTCTTTTATTACAGATCTGTTCTTGTTTCACTTTGGTTATAGATGTGTAAGTCTGCCTTTAAAAAGCCTTATTGTCTTTCAAGCATTTCTGTTAGTGATATCTTGTGTCTCCCTTCACCTTCGCGGGAAAGAGCTCGGAGTATTCATTAGTTTGAGGTTAAATGGGTCATTGTGTTTGGAGGAAGCCTGGAGCCTGATTGGACCCTTAATTCCTCTCTGAGACAATGTACTCAGTCTAGTCTGATTGTTTTGCTTCCAGCTGAAACCTTGTTCCCAGTAAATCAGAGACTATGACAACCTGTCAGACCTGTGGTAGTTATAAACTCAGCCTATGCTGGTTAACCCACCTCCATTTTCCCAGCTATCCCTCCACAGTCAAAAACTTAGGTCCACAGGCTAAAGGGAAAAGCCCCATATTATTAAAACTATAGCAGGAACAAGACATTAAGGAGAGGAGAGGATTTGGGTGGCATTATCTTGCTATTCAGTTGCTGTCTTCTGAAAGTCATTGTTTCATTCAGCAGACAGTTAATGAGTACCACTATTTTCCAGGTACAGTACCAGGTGCTGGCAATAGATGAGTGTTAAGAATTAATTGTGTCCCCTGACTCTCTCAAATATGAATTAAAATCCTAACTACAAGTACCTCAGAAAAAGTGTCTTTCCAGAGGTAATTAAATCGAATGAGGTCATTAGTATGGGTCATAAACCAATATGATTGATGTCTTTGTAAGACAAGGAAGATTTGGATCCTCACAGAGGGAATATGTAAAGATGCCAGAAGAAGAGAGCCATCTATAACTCAAGGAAAGGTCTGCAACAGATCCTTCCCTCATGTTCTGTAGAAAGACCCAGCTGTGCTGACATCTTAATTCTGGACTTTTAGCCCCAGAACTTGAGACAAAATATTATGTGGTTTAAGCTTCCCAGCCTGTAGTACTGTCATGGCAGTTCTAGGGAAACCAGTAGAGAAAAACAAGGAGATACATGGTCCCTATCCTCTTGGAATTTGCTTTTAAAAAAGAAACAAGCAATAGAACAAAAATTCCTTTTATTATAGGTATTTTCATCATATATAAAAGCAGAGAGAAGAGTATAGTGAACCCCAAGTTACAGGTGATCCAGTTTCAACAATTATCAATGCATAGTCAGTCTTCTTTCTTCCATGCCTCTCCATTTCTTCTGGATCTCCACCCATTATCTTAAAGCAAATCCCAATGATCATATCTCATCTGTAAATATTTCCATATGTATATCTAAGACAAAAGAACTCTGTTTTAAAAACAGAACAGCAATATTATTATCATACTTTCTAAATTAACACAAACTCATTAATGTCATCTAATATCCAGTGTTCAAATTTCTCAGATTGTCCATAAATAGTTCTTTATTTTCAATTGATATGTTTGAATCAAGAGCTGAAAGAATTTTATCTACTCCAATTGGTTGCTGTAGCTTTTAAACATGTTTCTTGTTTTGTTTTTTAAGGAAAGTACAGGCAGGACTGAAGGTGAGTAGGCAAGCAGGTAGGGAGAGGAGGAAGAATCATCTTAATTTCATTTTTATTTAGTTGTTCACACTGGTTGCTTACCCTTTGGTTCTGGACTTGAACCCAGGGGCATGTGACTTGCCTTTCAGAGATTTACCTAGCTGCTCCTCCATCAGGGAGTACCTTAAATCTGTTTTTAATTTCTAGATATCTCTTCCCCCTCTTTTAAAATATTTTTCTTGTTACTTGTGAAAGAAACCAAGTCATTATCCTGTTGAATTTCTCAGATTCTGGATTTGACTGATTACATCCCTGTGGACTTGTCTAACATGTTCTATTTATTATATTTCTGATAAGCAGCTAGTTTGGTCTCAAGTCTTGGTTAGATTCAAGTTGACTATATGAGAAAAATTCTCCAAAGTAGTGCTGTGAGTTTACTATCACATCACATCATGAAGTATGTAATGTCTGCTATCTGGTTTTTTTTTTGGTGATATAAGATTGATTGCTAGGTTTAGGAGGTATTATCCTGATCCATTATTGTAAAGTTTTTATAATATTGTAGAGGAAAGCATGTTTTTAATCCACTGGGGCTTTCTGAACAAATTATAACTGCAATTTGTTTCCTGACCTTAGAATCAGTTTAGAAGGCAATTTATGACTGATCAGATGATTAGAGCATTCCAAAAAGATTTACCTAATTCTAATAGTAAGAGGTCCAGGGCCGTGGAAAGTCATAAAACCGGACATGCTGGGATTATTTTTCTCCTCAGAGATTTATTTTTATACCAAAGGCTTAGGGTAAGAATCTCTTCCACCTGATCCCCAAGGACACTTTCAGAAGGTAAGAGTGGGTAAAGTGATGTCTTTGTCTTTCATAGCAGAGGAAATTCTTTTCTGTACTGAGAAACCCACTGAACGAATCGGCCTCTGACAGAGAGCATTTTCTCCATCTGGATCTCACTTGGCTCTTTACAGGGTGCTGAGTATGGGGCAACAATGTTAGCATGCCACCCTGGCAGTGGATCCTGCACTGAGTATGCAAACAAGTCTGTCTCTGATCTAAAACCTCATGTGCACATTTGGGATAAAATTAATATTAAAACCCTAGAATTTCTCATGACTTTTTATCTAGTAGTTTTTAGCAGATATCGCTGATCATTGCTTAAATCTATTTTACCAGTAGAGTTTTCAAAATGGCAATAATCTGATGACATCATTTATTTTATATTTAATAACTTGAATTGCTTAAAAGGAGAAATTTCTTTCAAAAACTCTGTGGTTGCCATGAAAGTCAACTAGGAAAGGCAGGATAAACAATTCCTTCCATTTATTTATGAATTTTCAAAATAAGTTAATACCCTAGCACCCTCCAAAGATGATCAATAGGGTTTTAAAATATTATTATTAAAATTATTATTGTAAGCACATGGACTTTGACATTTTTATGTATCTCAGTCTACTATAGGAGTTTGTTTTATTTTGTTTTGTTTTTGAAGTGCAAATTATCCCACATTTAGCCAGCGAAACTCTTTAAGTTGGCTGCTGAGTCCTTTCATATGAGCTGAGAAGCACTTGTTTTTTGGTATGTAAGATGTCCATTTCATACAAGTTATGTACCAGATTTGAAATCAGCACTTTCTCCATGGAGACTTAGTTCCTTGTAGTGAGAAATGGTCTTTAGACCGTCAGTGTGAGTGTTAGAGTTGCTCATAGATATTGGTTTACTTATTGCTTTAATAATTTTTTGTGGGAAAAACTGGGAGACATTTTAAGAGTAAAAATCATCATGATTTATAATATTCCCAAGTTTAAGATCACAGAATTTTCCCTCAGCTTTCGATTTTGTTTGTTTCTTGTTTGTGTGCTAAAAATCTTAATTCTTAACAATATTAAAATTTACTCACTTGCTTTATCTTTCTATGTGTTCATAATAGTTTGTACTGTGTTAGTCAACATAGTAATGGAAGTCTTAACTAAGACAATTAAGTGAGAAAAAGAAACAAAATCTGTACCAATAAGAAATAAGGAAGTAAAACTGTCTGTATTTGCAGATGAATGGTATTATATATAGAAAACCCTAGACTCCACCAAAAAACATGTTAGAACTAGTAGACTAATTCAGTAAGGTTGCAGGAAGCAAATCAATATACAAAAATTAGTTGTGTTTCTATGCATTAAAATAATGTACCATAAAGAGAAATTAATATCATTTGCAACTGCGTCAGAATGAAAAATATACCTATTTTAACTAAAGAGGAGAAATAACTGAAAACTATAAGACACTGACAAAAGAGATTGAAGAAGACATAAATAAATATAAAGATAATGTATACTCATGGGTTGGAAGAATTAATATTGCTTAAATGTCCAACATATTTCTTAGGAACAGGAAAAGTGCACATATGGGAAACCTGAACACATGAGTTTATTTTAATGTATAAAATCAAATTTGCTGCAATAAAAATATAAAAAAACAGTAAGATGTCCATGATACCCAAAGTGATTTATAGATTCAGTGCAATTCCTATCAAAATTCCAATGCCTTCGTCACAGTAATAGTAAAAATAATACTGAAATCTGGAACACCAAGAACTCCTGTAGCCAATGCATTTTGAGAGAGAAGAACTAAGCTGAGGCATCACATCCTCTGATTTCAAATTATATTACGATACTACAGTTATTGAAACAGTATGGTATTTGCATAAAAACAGACTATGGATCAATGGAACAACATACAGAGCCCATAAATCCACACATATCACAGGCAATTAATTTGTGACAAAATAACAAGGAATTTACAATGAGTAAAGTATAGTCTCTTCACTAAGTGCTGTTTGGAAAATTGTACAGCCAGGAACAAAAGAATGCAATTGGACCACTCTCTTATACAATACACAAAAGTCTATTCAAAACAGATTAAATATCTCAAACCATAAAACTCTTAGAAAAGAATATAGGGGGGACGGTCCTTTTTGTGTGTGGAAGAAGCATTTTATTTTTCAGTTGTTCACCCTCCAGCCCTGAGCCTTGAACCCAAAACCTTAGGATATATGGGACGGCTCCCAGGATATACTAGACCCCAGGCCAGGAAGGTACCTGAGTAAGCTCCTTGACATTGGTCATGGCAATGAGCTTTTAGATTTGACACCAAAAACAAAATCATGAAAGAAAAAAAAAGATGAAAGAGAACGAGTGGTATTATATCAAACCAAAGTTTCTATACAGAAAAGGAAATCATCAACAATGTGAAAAAGCAACCTATGGAATGAGAGACAATATTGGTAAATCATATATCAGAGGGGGTTAGTATGCAAAATATATATAGAACTCACACAACTCAATAGCAAAATAACAATCTAATTTAAAATGGACACAGAAGCTGGATATATCTTTTTCCAAAGAAGACATATAAGCAATCAACAGGCACAGGAAAAAAGTGTTCAAAATCAATAATCATCAGGGAAATTCAAATCAAAACCTCAGTGAGACTATAATCACATATCTGCTAGAAAGGCTATAGCAAAAAAAGGTAAGAGATAACAAATGTTGACAAGAATTATGGAAAAGAGAACCCTTGTGCACTGCTGCTAGAACTCTAAATTGGTGCAGATACTATGGAAAGCAGAATATAGGTTCCTCAAAAATTTTAAAATAGAACTAACATATGATTCAGAAATTCCACCTCTGGTTATGTATTGAAGAGTTATATGTACCCCCATGTTCTTTGCAGTATTATTTACAGTGTTTAAGATATGAAAATAACCTAAATACCCATCAACAGAAGATTGGATAAAGAAAATGTGGTGTATTTATTCAATGGAATATTATTCAGCCGTAAGAAGGAAATCCTGACATTTGCAACATATGGATAGAAGATGAGACATTATGCCAAGTGAAAGAAATCAGACAGAAAGACAAATATTTCATGCTCTCATTTATATGGAGAATCTGAAAAAAAAAGTGTTACTGATACAGAACAGATTGATGATTGGCAAAGACAGGGAAGTAGAAATGATGGGTAACAGTGGTCAAAGGGACAAACTTTCAATTATAAGATAAAAGTTTATAAATAACACAGCAACATTATTGTTAAAAGTATGATTATTGAATACTGCATGATTTTTTTTTCAATTATTTGACATTGGATTGTATCTCACTAGGAGAATATGAACTAGTGTGTCTCTCATTATGGTTAAACCACAAACAGGAAGTATAGTTAGCTTATTTGTTTCATTTTGTTTTTATTTTTATTTATGTTTTTCAGTTTGTTTTATAGGTACACAAAACATATATGTGGTCCCAAAGTCAAAGCTTTTATAAAACAAGATTCAGTCAAATCTAGTTTCCATTCCTGTATTTCTCCACTCTGTAACCTCCCTCTTCTATTAGTAATTATTTTCAATTTGAATTTATCCTTTATTTAAAAAAATCTGATAAGTAACACTGATATAATTGCAGGATAAATAATGGGCTCGAACAATACCCAGGTTTAAGCTCCTAATTTATGGGAACTGTGAGTGTTATCTTTTATGGCAAAAAAAGAACACTGCAGATGTGATTCAGGTAAGAAATTTGAGATAGTGAAATTTCCTAAATTATAATCCAGCTGGCTTCTAAGTGTGATTACAAAAATTCTTATCAAAGGAGACAGAGAGAGATTGGATTCAGAAAAGAGAAGATGATGTGATAATGAAAGCAGGGATTGGCATGGCACACTTTGAAGATGGAAGAAAGGGTCACAGGCAGCCCCCACAAGCTGAAAAAGAAAGGAAATGGATATCTCCCTCGGAACCTCCAGAAAGCAGCAGTCTTGTTCACAACCTTGATTTTAGTGCCACAAGATTCCTTACAGATTTTTGGCCTCCAAAATTCTAAGAGAATCCATTTATGTTGTATTAAGTCACTAAATATGTGGCATTTGTTACAGCAGTAATAGGACAGCATGTGCTTGTACTAACTTAAAATCATATATGTGTACATATATGTTTATATTTTCATATTCTTATACCTTTGAAGTGAAGAATAAGTTAAAAATGTATTCAAGATATTACTTATGAACAAGGGAGGAAGCAGAATGGAGAGAGTCAGGGATGGAAACTAGACCTGCATGAAGGTGTCTTGTCTTATTATTGGACTTTAGAACTATGTATACCTATATATTTTGCACCTTGATATTATCCACTTAATGATATATCCTAGTGACCAGTCTAGAACATTTTGTAAATTCTTCATTCCTTTTTTATAGCTGAGTAGTATTTCCTTGCATGGGTAAACCATGTTTTGTTCATTCTAGTCCCTTCTTGACAGAAAATTGTGCTGTTTCTAAGCTTTTGTTATTTATCACAAGCTGTGCTCTTATTAACAGTTTTATGCTTATGGTATTTTTGTCAATATATCAGTGTGAAAGATTCTTAGAAGAGGCATTGCTGTGTCAAAAGATACTTGCACATATAGTTTGCTAGATATTCCAATTTTTCTATCCCTTTCACAGGAATTGACTTATTTCTTTTCCATTCCCACCCACAATGTATGAACGTGTCTGTTCTTCCACTGCTTCACCAATAGAGCATCATTTCCAATTTAGGTGGCTTTTTGGGGGAGGTCAGTCTGACAGGTAGAAAAGGTATCATGGTTTTTAGCTGCTGAGTCTATAACTGTGAATAAGATAAAACATCTTTTCAAATGTTTAAGAACCATTCACATTTCTTTGTCTGAGTTATCTTCATATCACTAGACTATTTTTTTCTACAGGGTTATTGTTTTGTTTTTCTTCATGTTTTAAAGTGTGCTTTTAAAAAAGTAAGAATAATAGATAAATAAGATGAATTTGACTCATGCTAAATTTTAAGAAGGATATGAATAGACCTAGAAATGACAGTGAGAAGATTAGGAAGTACACATTGAGCCAGAAAGGTCAAGGAAAGTCTATTAGGAGAAGGTGAATTTTTAAGATGGGATATTAAGAGAAGCAGGCATGTATAGAGTGAGTAAGTCTGGAGGCAGACTTTTGAATAATTCAGGCAAGGAAAATATTATATGTCAAAGTCTTGAATTAAGAAAGAATTTTTAATGTTCAAGGAGTAAACAGAAAACCAGACTGTTTAGCTTCAAGAGATTTTTGCTTTTGGGGGCAAGTGAAAGGATGATAAGGGGGAATTCTGAGGTTATAGCTTGTTTTTTGTTTTTGGCGGATACTGGTTATATGTCTGTGCTCCCTTTGTGAGAATTTACCTTAGTTACATATTTTTTCATTCAGCATAATTTTGTGATTCATTCACAGTGTTGCATGTCTCTGTATCAATAGTTCATTTCTTCTTATTACTGCATGGAATTTCATTATATAAAGACACCACAGTTTTTTTATTCTCTTACCTGGTGAAGGACATTGATTTGTTTCCAGTTTGGGGCAATTATGAATATAAT
The DNA here is from genome assembly GCA_004363575.1 of Solenodon paradoxus. Classification (NCBI taxonomy): domain Eukaryota; kingdom Metazoa; phylum Chordata; class Mammalia; order Eulipotyphla; family Solenodontidae; genus Solenodon; species Solenodon paradoxus. Next base: position 731,148 of record RJWH01000321.1, on the reverse strand, counting down.
TGTGCACAGGTGTTTGTGTGGACATAAATTTTCATTTATTTTGAGTAAATAATTAGGAATTCTATTGCTGGATCATAAGATTAGTGTATATTTAATTTAATAAGAAATTATCAAACTGTTTTCCAACGTGGCCATGCTATTTTGCATTCCTATCAGCAAAGTATGAGCATAAATTAACCCTTACAGTTGCTAATACTTGGTATGATCTTTATTTTTCTTTTGAAGTCATTAAAATTAGTATGCAGTGGTATTTCATTCTAATTTAAATTTGTATTTCCTTAATTGGTGAGTGGTGGTGAGCATAATTTTGTGTGCTCATTTGCCATTCTTATATCATCTTTGGTAAAGTATCCATTTAAATATTCTGAATGTAAGTACTCTTATCAGATGTTTTCTTCTAAATGGTTTACATTTTTCTGTTTAGATCTGTGATACATTTTGAGTGAAATCAGTAAAAGCTATAAAATTTAGGCGAAGGGTTGCTTTCTTTTTGCAGAGGGTTAACTCACTGAACAATACAATTCAGTTAAACATTATTTGTTCGATACAGTTTCTGAGTTTTTTGTTTGTTTTTAGAGGAAAGGTGCAGGCAGGAATGAAGGAGGGCAGGGAGGCAGGCAGGAAGCAAGAGGAGGAAGCAGAGCACTGTTTTATTTAACGATTCATCTTTCCTCTGATCTTTTTTCTACCATTGAGGACTTCTGGTGAATTTTATCTTGGTGTATGTAGTTTTTATTTCTAAGATTTGTATTTTATTCTTTTTGCAATGACATTTATTTTCCTTCTTATATTTTCTATATTTCCAGTCCTCTGAAGGTGTGTTTACATATTTATCAGAGTTATAATAAAGTTATAGTTATGAAGCTTTTGTCTGATAATCCAGGCTTATATGTTATCTTGAGGTTGATGTTTGTTGATAGTCTTAAAATTTGTGAGTGGTTGAGACTTTTCTGGTACTTCATTTGGGATATTTTGAATATTGTTTTGAGACCCCAGGTCTGCTTATTTCCTATGGTGGGTGTTGGTTATTTCAAGCAGGCAATGGCCTTGGTGGGGCCTTAAGTTCCAACTTGTCTTCAGTGGGCTGTGTTAGTTTCCCCAGTCTGAGGATATTTCTGACTATTTCCCTCCAAATCAAGTGGTTGAAGGCTAGCTAGAGATTAAAAATTAAAAAGCGATGAAAGTTATTATACTTTTGGGGTCACAGTCCTTTAATCAGAGAGAAGGATTCCCTACCCTCTAAGTTTTTGGTGTCTGTTCAGCTGCTGCTGCAGATGACTCTTCCACCATCATAGGGTCATCTTGGAGGACAAGGTAGAAATAATGGGAATAACTAAAAAATATTAAATAATAAATAATACCAAGACATGCATCTTTCATCTGTATTGAGCTCTACTCGTGATTAAGGCCATGCGCAGTTATAAAATGTATAGTGGGTGTGAATGACTCGTCCTTCCCTCTTTCTCCATCTTGTTCCCTCCCACTCTCGCATCCTGCAACCAGGCTGCCTCTAGCTTCTTCGGCATTGTCGCAAGGGAAGACAAAGGGAAAAGTTATCCTCTGGCTTCGCCACCTTCTGCATAACTGATGTTCAAATGCTAACTGTCCTCCTCAGAGATCATTTCTGTAGGTTCTCTGGGATCCCTCCAACTAAAGTTCCTGCCCTGAGCAGTGTTTCTTCCAGTTGGCTATTGATGGCTCTTTTCTGGCTCCTAATTTCACCACACACCGACTCTCTTTTGGGGTTATCTGCTGGAAGAGCCTCTGGGTAGAGTCTGTTCAAGATTGTGCAGTTGGCTCCCTCTCAGGCAGCTCATGGTTTGCCCTGGCTGTGCAGTTGGCTGACTTCTTCCTCCACCATCAAAGGAAATGACAGTCACAATCTCTCACCCTTAGATATTTTTAAACATCAGCCCACCACCTTCGAATATGCCAAATTCTCTCTCTCTCTCCCTGCTACCTCTCTCTGGTAAATAACTCTCAAAAAAAAGCAAGGGCATCACTGGCTTAATTTGGCTCTCTTCCAGCTCTTCTTACGCATCCTAGAAGGGGATCTTGAGCTACTGGTGACTTTAGAGGCATAATTTTTTAGTATGCACAGCACTGCTGATCGGGCCTTTGTTCTTAGAATCAGGAGATATCTCACTTACCAGCTGGCTAGGTCCTTGTAGTTTTGAAGTTGAAGAAACAATTCTTGGAGCCAACTCTCCATTCACGAGTTCTTTTAACCTGACCTGGTCAAATGGCGCCTTCTCTGTATGTTGAGCTTGATTTTCTGGACCCAAGCAGGGACCTAGCTTCGGGTCACAGCTGGCTTTCCAAATAGAGTAAATGCAAGTTATTTCCCTTATGCTGCACCACACCTGTTAATGGCGTCCCTAACACACACTCCAGCTGCACTAGGCCAAGGAGAAGGAAAGCAGCCAGAATGTGACTGCTTTGCTGGCTCAGTTTCCTCCTTCTGGCAACTGTAGGATGTTGCTCTTGTGATAACATCTAATGAGACTCGATGCCTCAGTTTCTTTTTTCTGCTTATATCTTGAACCATGCTGTGTTCAGACCATGATTTCAAGTTTATCTGTGCAGCCTGATTATCTGGTAACCTAGGTTCTGCCTCTTGTGCTCCTCCAGGCTGCTGTGGAGGACTTTGCTGATGACAGGAACTGTAACTGAGTGTGCCCAGAGCTGCATTAGGCCCTTTCGCATGCATTAGCCCATTTCTTCTCCCAGTACCTCTGATAGCTGGTTCAGAGAGAGTAAGGGACCTGCCTGAGCTCACGTGGTGCAGCTAGTTCAGACAGAGAGAGAGAATAACACGCAACGCTGCTGGATTTTAATCTGAACCAGATTGTGACCTTCTGCTCTGCAAGGGCTTGGAGGGGATGCCGAGTTCTGGCTGTTTTTGTGACTGCATTTTTCACCCTGACCTGTGAGAACTGGACAATTTCCTTGGAGACGTGTTCTGGTTTACTCTGCCTTCCCTCTGAGACACCAGTGGCCCCACCTGAACCACGTCCCTGCTCAGTATTCACACTTCAGCCACTCCCCATGCCTCCGCTTAAGTACAAATTCAACTTGTCCATCCCTCGTTAAGTAAGCCAGGTACGCTCCATGGCGAAAATTGTATTATTTAGAATTAACTGAAGTCGACATATATGAAATTATTCAGAATATATCAAAGTTAGTTTAAGAGATGTGGCTGTTTCAAGACACTGGGAAATCGGGAGTGGCAGTTTCACTATACTGATGACGGCCACTGGGAAGGGCAAGAGGTAGACTGCAGATTCCCTATTTAAAATATAGGGGTGAAGTGACTTTGCTGAGAAGTTTTAGTAGCAGTGGGTTGCCATGGTAACACGGGAACCGCTGCTGAATTAGAAGGCAGCAAGGTTAGACCGCCTTTCCTGGGAGAAGGAGGGGTGTGCAAAGCCAGGAGCAGAGAGCGAGGAAGGAAGGACTGAGGAGCGGAGAGAAGTGACTCAAGAAAGCGGGGCGGGGAGCACGGAGGTCAAGGGGCTAGGTAGGGAGAAATCTTTCCAGGTTTTTCTCCTTTTAAAAAAAATATCTATACCCAAAAGTTGCAAGGACGGTAGGTGAGGCTGTCCCCATCTCCTGGATTTCGAGAGCTGCACAAACATGAAAACTCTTTCACTCAGCCAGAGTGACAGCTGTGGTCAGGCGCTGGGACAGGAGCACCAGCAGACTTCTCAGCTTCTCCCCCAAGTCACTTGCAGCCTGGCCCCCAGCTGGTGTCAGCTAAGTGCCCCCCGACAGTTCTAGAAGTTTCTCTCATTCAGAAGCTGGAAGGAGCAAGCCAGTCTCTTGTTTGTGCTGCGCTTTAGAAAAGATAAACCAAGCAAGAAGCCAAGAGATGTGGGAAAAGCTTCCAATCCTGTAACAGCTAAGATAGCATAAGGCCAGTTATCACCCAAACTGCCGAGCGGGGGAGTGACAAAGCTCTGGTTTAAAAGAAAGGAGACAAACCGTCTCCTAACCGTGCTATTGAAGGGTCAGGACTAGAAACGGGGCAAGGGATTTAGGAAACGAAAAAACATAAAACCCTTGAGTCCAGGACCAGATCTGTTACTTATTATTCATGTAACCTTGGACAAGCCACTTCTTCATGGGTCAATTTTCTCAACTCTAAGAAAGAAAGAACAGTGGTTTCTCAGGGGTTGCTGAGAGGATTAAAAAGGATAAAGTGATATTCAATACCCAATGACGAATGATTGAGCATGTCACTGCTATAGCCATCCGGGTTTATAGCCATCCAATTTCAGGTCGTGGGGATCAAGCAGGTGTCACAGACCCACTGGAGAGCAGCAGGTTGCGCTGCCTATGTTCTTCGACTGCGCAGTGTGAGGTGTCGGTATTAGATAGGTGGGACACAGACCCCAAGACGCAGAGTTCTGTTGCCTCGGATGGAGTCAGGTAATGTGATCAGATAATTCTATCTATCTATATATCTATAGCTATAATTATATATATTATCTAATAGATAAGTAGATAGTTATGCAACTCACTTTTACTTGTTTTCTTGATAAATGTTCAATCTGGTTAAGAAAAGACAAAGGTATAAATTCCCATAGGCAGTGGTAGTAGTCAAGTGGTAACACAGTCAATGTAGAACATGTATTTTGACACTTAGCAGCTTATCTAGCTAACCTCTCTTCTTGTGGAACTGAAGCCAGGACATGGTTAGATGTGTTCTGATATTTGTCTACCCTCCAGACCTGGAAGACCAGGCTCAGGGCTTGTTCTCCTAGTCCTAGACCCCAGCACACCACAAGGCACATGTTCAATAAACCCTGCATAAATATATGAAGCCATGGTAAAATGTATGAGAAGTCCCCCTCCTAGACTGTATCCCTCCCCCAAGGGTGATCCCTCCCTGCCACTCCATCAGCTACATCCAGCACTTGTTGGCTAAATTGGTGCACAGCTACACTGTTCTGCAAGAAAAGGGAACTTCATAATAGAAAGTCCATAGAATTAAGGTAGATGAACAAGAACCCTGTTATAAGTCAATTGTTTCTGTCCAGCTACTGTCCTCAGAAGCTTTCAGAACCCCTCCAGCTGGCACAGGGATGTCAAGTATCAGTTAGCTTTTGTTGCATAACGAGCCATCTGGAAGTACTGACAAAAACAAACATTTGTGATTTTGTTCACAGTTCTTTGGATTGGCTGAGATGGCTTTTCTGTTCAGCCACGCTTAGCAGGGGCTGGGTGACTCAGATGGCTTCACTTATACACCTGGCAGTTGGCAGGCTGATTGCTCCAGGTCAGTTTGTCTTTGGTTGACCAGATGGGTGGACCTGTCTCTGCTTCTTGTCATTTTTCATCCTTCACTGGTTGTCCCAGGCTCCTCACAGAGTGGCCTCAGGGTTTTCTACTATTCCATTGACCAAAACAAATAATATTTTGATTAAAGCTCAGATCAATGAATGAAGACTTTTTTTTTTGCCTCTTGAAGGTAGAAATGGCAAAAGCAAGTCACATTGCAATGACACATACACATAGGTATGAGAAAAACACTTGTCACCATTTTGCAAACTATTTACCTTAGGTCTCACTGGGACACAAGGGTAATACACAAAAACAAACAACAATATGAAATAGCACAGGATGCCTCTCAGGAAAACTGCACAGAAGAAGTCATGTCTGAGTTGAGAAGGAGAGCTGAAACAGGTTGGATGGAGGTGATGGAACATTCCAGCTAGAGGAGTACCACATATGTGGAAATGCATTTCACATGTTCAAGGGACAATGACTATATGACCGTGGCCATAACTGGGAGTCCACTTAGTAGGTGAGAGTCAAATTGAGCCTGCAGGGTCTTGATGTAAGGCATTTGAACTTAATTTTCTAGGCAGCAGGGAACAGTGCAGGGTTTTTGATGAGTGATACTCTTTACTCTGGAAATAGTGTGCAGATTGGAAAGGGAGCTTCTCCATAGAGTACAGATACAACATCATGCAGGCGATCAAGCACAAGAGGATTTTTTAATGAGGGGTAAAGGGTAATCCTTGTTGTTGGATTTTATTTTGATGTTTTATTGTTTTTGACTATGTTTGCATGTTACTCCATCAATAGAAGAAAACATACACTTACTCCATCAATAGAAGAAAACATACACTTACGTTCTAGGGTGGTAGGTGTATGTAAAGGGCTCAGCACAGTACTTGGTTTTTGCTGATACAGAGTAGAAAGAGTGTAGAAAGGGAGTTACAATGAGCAAGAGATAAGCTTGGATGCACCGTGGCTACTCTTTCAGAAGGCCCCAGAGTCCCTGCAACTGGCACAGGAGAGACCCAGTCCACCCAGTCTGCCTGGTTAAGCTTTTGACTCTCTTCTGGGTGGAGGAGAAGTCGATGACAGAGACAGGTGACAGAGAACTAGTGAGTGGGAATGACTGAGAACATGGGGTGGAGGACATAAACAACCTCACTGAGCACAAACATCAGACAAAGCCACTCTTAGACCATAAACAACATGAGACGAAACAAGGAAACTTCATAATTTTGTCAAAGCACACACATAATTAAAGTCACTGGACCGCTCACTAAATTCTGAACATCTCCCTCTCTTAGCTTCTGTGAGTGACAACTGCTTCTTTACCAAGTACAGCTCTTGCCTGCTCTAGTTAGCCTTCCCTGGAGATGAGCTTTGCTCAGCTACCTGATCACAGAACAATCTTTCTTTCTGTCCCCACTCTTTTTGCAATTCAGGGTGAACTCCTGCTTTCTTGGGTCCTCAGCAACCACCTCAAAGTCCAAATTCTATAACAGGTTCTTTCTAACATCCTCTTACTGAAAAACCTGTAGTTCCCCATGGTGTATACTTTCCCTCAATGTGATGAGTAGTAAACTCGACTGGGTTAACTGCAGGTATGTTCCTGGTGGTCTTTAGCTGAAAGGTGTTGGTTTTCTGTCACTATGAACACTTTCTACTTTAGCTGTACTTTGGGGGCACACTGTGTATCTTAGTTTCTAAGAAACAGAACCAATAATACACATACATACATTTCCTTTTGATTTATGAAAATAGGCATTTACTCTATATTAACTGATAAATAGATATATAGACAGATTTATTGAGGGAATTGGCTCACAAGATTATGAAGGGTGGTACAACCTGGTGGAGCAGTGGTTGGGTTAGTCACCTCTGAAGAAGCACAGTCCATGTATATTCCAAGGACTTGAGTACGTGTCCTGGGTCCTGGGAGAGCAACCAATGTGAATAACCAAATTAAAAAAAAGATAAAGTGCTTCTTTCTTCTCTCACTTCCTTCCTGCCTACCTACTCACCTTCATTCCTGCCTACACCTTTTCATTAACAACAACAACAAAAAAATGGAGCCTGAGATGTTCCAAGATATGTATTAAGCAATTTGGAGACCCAGGAGAGTTGATGGTATAAATTTCCAACTCAAAAGTAAGCAAGAGGCCCAAGAAGAGCTAACGATTCTGTTTGAATCCCAAAGCAGGAGAAGACTGATGTCTCTGCTCAGGATAATCAGGGAGGAAGGAGAATTTTTCCCCTTTCTCCTGGGAGGGTGAGCCATTTTAGTTGACACAGACCTTGAGTTGATTGGGTGATGCCCACACCATTGGGGAGGGCTGTCTGTTTTATTCAGCCTGCTGATTCAAATGTTAATCTCATCCCAAACACTGTCACAGACACACCCTGAATAATGTTTGACCACATATCTGGGCACCCCAAGGCACTGGCAAGTTGACACATAAAATGAATCATCACTCTGGGGTTTTGTGTTGGCTAACGACCTAAAGAAAAACCTGGTGTAGTCAGCATGCTGAAGGCGGAGGCAAGTGACAAAGCAGATGCCGAAACAGGAAGAACTCAGCGTGACCACTGCAGACATATGTCTGTGGCCTTGGCCCCAACACACTGTGTTCCTATTTTTGAAAGTTTATATATAATAGGGGAAGTTTTGTGCAGGCCAAAGGGAGAGGTGGAACATGAGTCCAGTTTTAGAGTCCAGTTTGCTTTGCCAGATAAACTTGGGGTTTTGAGGGCAAAGGGAATCTCTGAGGCCAGGATTTTGATTTTTACTTCAAGTATTTAGTTCTGGATCAATCATTTTGGATTTTTAATAATAATTTCATTATTATGTCTTTTGTTTACAAAGCCATACTCATTTTAAGATGCTGAACTTGCTTCTCAGTCTATTACACACTGTACACAGCGCCTGAGTTCTTGGGTCCTTTACCTCCACCTTGTCCCCTCTCCTTCCCTCCCCTGTCCCAGCCTCCTGGCAGCCATCCTCTTGTGTCCTGTGAGTCTTTGCGCCACCCACGCAGTGATGAGAAGCTCGAGGAGGTCTGGGAAATTGTGAAATCTGGACAGGAATTGGGATATGTTCCAGGAGGGTTGAGGTCATCCACTGAGGTTGGTGCCACATTCAGGGCCAACTTCAGGGATGTATGACCTGTGTGGTGACACAGGGTCTGGGTGTAGGTGTCCTGTGCTTAAATAATGCTCTGCAGTCACTGTCTTAAATTTTTCATAGTTTCTGAACAAGAGTTTCTACATTTTCATTTTATACTGAATCCCACAAATGGAACTTGTCATGACCATGTGCTGTGCAGTCTTAGATGGGGAAACCCATCAAGCATGAGATTTAGAGCGGACCTACAAGTCCCCCCTAATGCAGAGAAGGTGCCACCAAAGCACTCCTGGTCACTTCAGAGCAGGCTGAGTTAGAACCTAGTAAGTGAACATCTGCAGCTTCCCTTTTGACAGTTAAATTATCTTAGTAAATGCAAAAGGAGAAATGTACCCCTTCCCTCTCTTCAGCCTTAGCACCTAGTGCTCATCTCTCATCCATGCCAGAGTCCGAGGAGAAAGACGGGAAATGTGCTAAGGGTGGGGCGGAGCCAGGAAGCGGTCAGTGGACAGAGGTAGTGGTGGAAGTGGTTTCTTGTGGTCCTACAGCAGAAATGTGTGGGCTTCTCTGACTTTCCAGGGACTCCACCACAATTTTCCACATTCCGTCTACCCCTTGTTGTACTTGCTTTATGTCCAGAGAAAGACTTTAAGATGCAAGAAACAGCAGAAGCCAAGCATTCAGAGAGAATTTAAAAGTAGACAGATTTCAGCTAGCAAATGTAATATTTGGTCAGTTTTAATATATTCTACATCTACATCTAAATATACATCTACATCTACATCTATATCTACATCTACACACATTCACATACCCATATCCATATCCTGCTTGGCATCATTATTTTTTGGTTACATTATTGTTTTCTACTAGTTTAACAGTACATCTATCATGGTTTTTGTTTTAGTGTTTTTTATGAAAATTCAGTGAAACTGAATTCTGAAAGCCCACTAATTAACCTGCAAATCAACTTTGGAGCATAACGTGTTTGTAAGCTGGGGCTGTGCGTTTTTAAATTTAGTAAAAAAACTGTCTTATGAAGTCCTAAAGACAGTTTTGAGCATTTTGCCTTAAATATATATCCATAGGAGGAGAGTCACAGAGGTAACCAGTTTCCATAAGGGCCTCAGTAACTGGTTGTGATGGTAGCCAGGGAAATTCTGGGTACAGAGTAGCTTTATATAGTTTTCTGAGTTTCTTTTTCATTTAAGGCCATGAAATTATACTTGACTTCATGCCACTTGTGTGAGGTCGCTGGAACCATATCGCGTACCGTGGTGTGTATTTTGACAGCCGGGAAAATCCAGGCCTCAGAAAGTTTCCTTGGCTGGTCTATAGGTGGAGGGCGTGTGTGACCTGAAGGAACCGCGAGACAACTCTGTTCACTTGAGTAGGAAGCCAAGGACACCTCCCTGCTCCACCAATCTTCTTTACAACTTGGATCTCTGTTACTTTTTTATTGTTTTTGAATAGTGTGTCTGGGTTAAGGTTTTGTGAGTAATCGCTACGCATGTTTTCCTTCTTATATTTTCCCAGCTCCTTGTCTGAGCCGGGCTTGGTTCTGTCCTCATTTTCCCTCAGGGATGATGCACCAGGCAGAAGCGCAGAGTAACGCTAAATCAGACTGACTTCATCTTCCCAAAGTCTGTGTTCTTAGGCCAGACCCAGATAGTCTGAAATAAACATGAAATGAAAGGATTTGCCCCAGCACTGACAGAATAGGGTAGACAGAGTCTCCAGGAGTTGGGGAAATTGATCTATTGAATAGGCTGAACCTGTTGGGATGTAAACAGGAAATAACTTTGCCTTCTTTCTCTGTCTTTAAACATTTAGTTGAATTTCCATTCCTGACTCTGACATCTCAAGCTTTTTTTTTTTTTTTTTTTTTTTTGAGGGTTGTAAACATCCAATGCCATTTAATTGAAAATGTCAACCCTCCCTGTACGCCTAACTCTCCCCTCCTCTCTGCTCAGGGCAGTATGGTGGCATCGCAGGGAGGACAATATCCTTATTCTGCCTCCGTGTCAGTTGGCACCAGCAGCAAAGAAAGACCACATCCCTCTTTGGTCACTGACAACTCTTCTCTTTCTGTGAACTCTCCCTTTTGAATGCCTGTCCTTCTCTTTCATCGGAATATTGGCAGAAGATGTTGGGCCTGCTTAGACTTCTCTTGGTCCTTGGAGTTGTCCTTGAGGACGTGAAATGTGAGGAAGGAAGGCAGGAGAGATGGAGAGGTGCCTGTGCGCGTGTGCATACACACGCACACGTGTGCACACATACACACATGTGCATGCACACACACATACAGAATGCTCTGTGATATCTTGAAACCAGAGAGACCTGTGCTGAGCTGCTTAGCATCCTCCAGAGACGAGGCAATACCCTAAATGTATCCTTAGGAGAAATACAGAGGATTGGCACCAATCTCCACAAGGACTTGAACCTTTCCCAGAGAAGACTGGCAACTGGAAGCCCTGAGTCAGTCTTGGTTATAGAGACACGTTTTGTTTTGCCTGGTACTGTACACAATTTGAATGTTACTCCAGTGCTCCTTAGACCCTGGCATGAGTGGACTGATGCTGCTCATGTCCACTCACAGCCTGGATCTTGGAGGCTGGAGACCTGTGACCCTGCTTGAGAACCTAGGCCACAGGCTGCCTCAGCCTGATGCCCACTCCTTGGGGTACCTGTGGAATGGATGCTACAAAGAACCCAGGGCAATCAGAGGCTTAGGGACGGAATGACAGAGCTACTTTTCTTCCACCAAATACTAGTCAGGAGACCTGGGCCAAGGTAGAACCATAAACAAACACCAAAAGACACTCAAGAGCATATTCAGAGAGAAACCTGGTAAACAGGGAGATGGCATTTAGAGACTTTGTGGGCTTGGTAATTGTGTTTATTTTGACAATGACTGGTAGCTTGGGTTTGGACCATCACAATAAATGTTCATTGTCCTTTGAAAAACTAAACAACTCTCCAACAACAGAAATGACTTTCAACTTCACTATTTATTTTTCAAATGAAGGCATATTTTATTAATGAGTTCTAAGATTTTTTTTTTTTTTAATAATATGTGATGAAGCAAATAAGAGAGTATGGCTTTAGAAATTTATATCTGAGCAATTCATTCTACCTGGAGGTGGAGGTGGACATTCACTTATTGGACCCTGGTGACGTGAGGCTTGGGGCACGGAATAGCTTGTGGGGCTCAGGGACACATGATAGGACAGGACTAGAAAGATGGGCCCTTTGTAATGCATGAGCAGGACACTTACTCTCTTCATCTCATGGTAGAGTATAATGAAATGCAAGCAAAACGCTTCCAATGTTAGTAGATACTAACTTTTGTCATATAACGTACTTATGTTTTCATTTAAAAATCAGTTCAGTCATTTTGCCAATAAGAAAACAATATTTAAGAGATCTGACATATAACATATGCAATCGTTTAACAGAAAAGTTGTATATGAAAAGATACTCTCCCTCCTAGTTGTTTTCTAGTGGAGACGTTGCTGACTGAGCATGTATGTGAAATTAGAAATCTTGGTGTGCCCTGGAAGCTCAAGTGACAGAGACACCTAGGGTGTGGACCATGTAAACCTCAGGGACCCAACTTCGAGACCAAGGCAGGAAAAAAAAAAACAAATAAACAAATAAATAAAAGTGTTTCCTTCTCCCCTTTCTTTCTTCCTCCCTGCCTTCCTTTTTTCCTCTCCCTAATGAAAAGTTGAAATCCTTGTGCCATATGCTATAATGACACCCTTTAATCAGTCAACTTCACACCAGCTGCTATGAGGCAATCTAAGACAAGTAGTTTATAATCTGATTAGAGAGAAGCATATACAGGAACCAAAAAGAAAAGAGCACAGGGCCAAATTTAATAAAGGGCTTAATTGTGTAGTGCTAGCTGTCGGGGTGACAGAAATTCACAGACAGACCTGTGTGGTGTTGATGGGCTCTCAGGGAAGGTAGGACAAAAATCATCTCAGCTTGGAAGGGTAGAGAAAATCTGAAGCATGTAACAGAGCTGTCTGATGGCAGCAGTGAGACTAATGGAGGAAGGAGTACGAGTCTCCTGTCCTGAGTGTTCAGTCTGGCTGAGGGGCCTAGTGAGTCAGGGGTTGTAGGGTCTCCAAACTCACTAAGCCATCTGGAAGGGTTTGTAGTCATCCTTAGAAGCCACTGGTTTCTAGAATATTTGGGTCAAATGAGGAGGAAACTCTTTGTGGAATTAACCCCATAAGGTGCCACTGAGCCTCCTCTGTCAGCTTCTTTCTTCCTGTGCTGGCAGCGATGGTAAGTAATAATGACACTCCTCACTGCTGGTGGGGATGTTGGTGTAACTACAGCAATTGAGATTGTCATTACTTGACATTTCCTGGATATTTTATAAAATCACAACTAAAGAGCCTCAAAACAGTCACTGAGAGCTTCACTGGTGAATCCAACCAAACACTTATGGAAGAAATAATATGCAAAGTCTTCCAGAAAATTGATGAGGAAAAAATACTTCCAAACCAAACCTATAAGGCCAGTATTACCCTGATGCCAAAACCAGAGAAAGAGCTGATAAGAAAAGAAATGATAGACTAGTATCACTCATGAACACAGATGTAAAAATTCTTAACAAAGTGTAGTAAATTGAATCCAACAACATATTATAAGAATATTACACCATAACCAAGTGAGATTTAATCCAGAAATTCAGGGTTGATTTAACATTCAAAAATCATTCAGTCTTACTTGGTATATTAACAGACTGAAAAGAAAAAAGAAAAGCTATGGATGACTTGAATAGATCCAGAGCAAACATTTGAGGAAGCCCTACCCCCATTGCTGATTAAAACTCTCAACAAGCCAGGAATGGAAGAGAACATTCTCACTTGGATAAATGGCATCTCTGAAAACCTCACAGCTAACATCGTATTTAATGGTCCTAGAGGAATGAGAAATAGAAAAGAACCAAAACATTGAGAGACTCAGGTCTGACACTGAGAAAGGGCCATTCCTTCCAAGACTGTCTCTAATTCTCTCCAGCACCCTACCTAACAAAGATACAGTGTTGGCACAAACCTGAATGACCACATCTGAGTATTCTTAAAACATCCTTTTCTGGGCTAGACATTATTTCATTTTGTTTTCAGTTCTCATAGCACCTCAGCTTGCTGAGTGATGGAATGGTCAGAACAGCGGCCCGCTGGCAGATTTGTTGTGAAGAATGAATGGAGTAAGAGCACTTGTGAAAGCCCTTGTAAACTGAAAAAGGGTCATGTGAGCATCCAGTTTCACTACATTCATGTTGAGTGTTGACCTGCCGAGAATGCAGGTCAGGTAAGCTGACAGCTTGGAATTTGATGAACAGGTTGTGGAGTAGGAAGGGCTAGGAATAGGGCTTGAGATGTAGACCAGCACCTAGCAGGTTGTAGTGACACCAAGTCTGGACTGGAGCAGGCTGTGTGGCAGCCATCTTTTCTCAAGGGGGCAAAGAGCAAAGGTGAGGCATGGCAGCTGGTGGGAAGAAGAGACAGGGACCCAAGAGCCCTGGTTCAGACCTGTTTGTGGATCCCCTGGTTACTGCTCTGCTCCCTTCTATACAGGGAAAGGATGCTCACGCCATCCCTGAAGACTCCTCCTGGCTCAGAGGCAAGTGCTCTGATAGTCAACCACAGTGGAACACCAGGGAGCATCTGCCTTTGAAAAGAGTCCCAGGGCAAAGGTAGTGCCAACAGTGGCTCTCCAGGAGTGTGTGAAAGGCCTGGGGTTCCCACACATGAGATATTTTGGGATATAATCTTCATGGAGTCCCCTCCTCTTAGGCTGAGTTGATTGTTTGCCTGTCCTCTAGCATGGGGTTGGAGGAAGAGACCTCATGAATCATTATGCTCCAGGTCTGGGAACAAATGCTTGTTCTGCTAGATAGTTGCTTCAGATCATGAGAAAGTGCAGTGATTTGTTCTCCACCACTCTGTAGGACCAGTTCTCTTGCACAGGTTTCACGGTTTTGAGAATCTGTGTTGCATCTGAACACTTGACAGTTATGCCTGTTGGGAATGCGGTGGGTCTAACGGGTGGATCCTGGGAGCTTTAACTGTAGAAAACAATGAGGAATAAAAGTATATTGATGTTCTTTAGCTGTTATTTAATAATAAATCCAGGAAGGATGAACAACTGGCAATTGCTTTCACTCTTATTATCAGCAGTAGCCATAGCCCTTGATGGTTCCATATCTGAACATTTTCTTGGGCTTGGAGATCCTTCCCTTTTATAGAAAGTAAACATGCCTGGTTCTCATGGTCCAGTTTCTCCCACAGTTAGGGCTCCAGCTGAGGTCACAGGCTCCACCCACTCAGCGGCCCCGCCCAGACTTTAATGAGGGTGTAGGCGCCCACCTTGACCAGGCATAGAGAGGTAGGTGTAGATTGCTGAGCAGTGACATGGCTTGCCTGCAGTGGCTCAAGCATGGCCTTGCCCATGGTTCCTTCTGGACGCTACTGTTTTGCCAACTCAGCCTTGTTGCCTGGAGCAAAATAACAGCACTCTGGGGCCAAGAATTATACTTACAAATTTCTCTCGCTCAAATTTCTCCCACCCCTTCCTAAGTTCTTGGGTGGTCAGCAACGCCTTGCTCCAGTTCAATGTCTGCACTTGAAGCCGTGCATCTACGGCACACACGTACATGTCTGGTCGTTACTGCACACCCAGAACCCAACCGGGACAGGGGAAACACCAGAAAGTAAGCACCGAGCAAAACATTTCTCATAAAAATCACAAGATGAGCCAAGACTGACAGAAGAAAGTGGTTTCAGAGATCAGTGCTGTTTTAGAAATTAGGATTTCATGGTCCAAAACAATTGCTTCACTCAATGGGTCACTTTATTGTGTGCTTTTTTCTCTATCTATCCCACTGTCTCTCCTTTTGATAGGGTCACTGATTTGGCAAACAGTTATTCATTGAGTTCACTAAAAAATTCCTTGATCATTTGGAAAAATTGGGACTTTCATTGGCTGCTGGTGGGAAAGTAAATTGGCACAATCAGTTACCAAAATGGTTTGGTAGTGACTATTAAGCCATAAATTATGACCCAGTAAATCTATTTTTGGTACAATTCAACAGAAATGAGAACATATGTGCTCCAAGAGATATGTACAGTGTTCACAGCAGCTTAATTCAACCAAGCCAAAAGACTCGACACAATCTAAATGTCCCCCAGGAGAATGGATACATTGTGGTGTATTCTCACATGGATGATGATCCAGCAATGAAAATGAAGCACTATTACTGGACACAAAGATGAAGCTCACCAAGAAAGAGACACATAAAAGAAATGCAAGGTGTAGGATTGCCTGTATAAAAACTTCAGAATGAATCTCTGGTCTTAGCATCCAGAACAGAGGTAACCATTGGGGAGTAGGAGGTCTCGGCAGCGGCCATAAAACAGGAGGTTTCGGATGCTGATAATGTTTCTTGATTTCCCAAGTGTGTTCCCTTTGTAAAAATTCATCTGACTCTACACTATGACCAGTGTACTTTTTGTATGTGAGTAACGCTTTAATAAAAATATGTATTTAGACACATCATGGTGGCCTAGTGGTTTAGTTCACTGGAGGCTCAGTCCACATTCATCCCAAGGTCCCCGGTTCGAGACCTGGATCCAGGGGAACAATCAATGTGAGCAACTAAATAAAATAAATAAAGTGCTTCTTCCTCCTCTCTCTTTCTGCCTGCCTGCCTACTCGCTTTCATTCCTGCCTGCACCTTGCCTTTAAAAATAAAACTTTATTAACAAAAACTCAGGTAAAGAAGATTAGCTAACTTGTTTTAGAAATAAATGAACCAAGACCAAAAAAGTCAAAAGACTTTTTTTTAAAAAAATAATCTGCTTAGTAAAACTAATCACCCACATCACCCACATCACACATACAGAAGCACATGCCCCCTGGCAAGTGGACCCCAAGCCGGTCTCCACCAGGCCCCTCTCATGAACACCTGTGAGGATTTTAGACATATTTTTAACACCTATCACTTTAGTTCACAGCATAGTGAAAACAGATCATTTGCTATGTATATGGCTGTCCTGGGGAGATGCCTCTATCCAAACATTTAGTGGCAGAAATGCAAATCAAAAGGCAAGAACCCAAGCTACACATGCAGGGCCATTTACACACCAGTTACAATGCACGAGAACTTCCTTGTATGAGAGCAGAGTACACACATTCAGGAGTTCAAGCCACAGGATTCTCAATCCCTAAAACGGTTCAGATCCTCAGTGCAAGTAGGTGGGGAAACCAAACAGAACCTTTCAGAAAGATTTCACAGCAGGATCAGGGAGTGGCAAAAGTGAATGGGAATGTAGGGTAAGCAAAGGGCCAGAAGTCACTCCTTACCTGGGTCCAGGGAGAGGGCTCAAAGGAACCACAGCAGGAACTAAGCCAGGCTGGGGTGGTGTGAGACCACCTCCCCCAAGAACCCTGAAAGCAGTGAGCTCGAGGGCTGGGCAGCCAGACTTGATCAGAACCCATAAAACATTCAAGTACCCCAGAGAGAGCTAAAAGGAAGGATAAAGAGATCCTTCATAGTACACTTTATTTATGAATAGTTTTCTAAACAACTTAGATCACAATCATCGGCTCCATTTCTGACTCTTCCAAACAATGGTAGGAAGAACCCTCATCAACAAGTCAGGTCTCCTTGGACAAAGGGGTCAGTGGGAATTTCTGTGACCCCTAGGTCCACGGTCCTCTTCAATGTGCTACCAGGGAAGAAGGTGGCTGACACTCTCCCTGGCTTGCAAGGGGTCTCCCTTCTCAGGTCAGCCACACCCTCTTCTGGTCCAGGGCTGGGATGTAGGCTGGGAACTGGACTTGTTGGTTCACCCGCCCTAGGGCAGGGGCAGTCAGATCCGTGGGGATGTGGAATGAGGGGCACCCTGGAGGTGGCCTCATCATTTCAATCTTTTGAGGAATTTCTTTGTGAACTTAGAAAAGGGTCATTTCTGAGCTTCTGTATCATCTGTTTTATTCCATACCCAACTGTCCTCAAAGCTTTTGAACTTTCTCCAGGACTGTTTCGTCATGTAAGTACCATTGATGGAAACAAAGTCACGTGTGCATGAAAACAAACAAAAGTCAACAA
Source organism: Solenodon paradoxus (assembly GCA_004363575.1). Classification (NCBI taxonomy): domain Eukaryota; kingdom Metazoa; phylum Chordata; class Mammalia; order Eulipotyphla; family Solenodontidae; genus Solenodon; species Solenodon paradoxus. The sequence continues at coordinate 713,605 of RJWH01000321.1, read as the reverse complement.
CACAGCAGGAGGGCTAGGAACCCAGGATACAGGGAGGGAAATTGAAGCAGGCTGACAATTTAAGAAGGCAGGTGTCATCACAGCCTGGGGATTAGCAAATGTGAGGTTTGGAGAGACCAAAAGAGGGAGGGAATCTCAGAGTTGGGAGAATTATAGTAATTACCATTGTTTTCCTTCTCCATAGTATGCATAAAGAGTAAGTGTTAAAATAATTATTCATTTAAGTAATGGGTGGGGCCTCTGGTAAGAGGAGGGAAGAACCAGAATTCAGAAGGCGGTTCACTGAATGGGTAGCAAGTTTGAGGAAAATGCCATCCTGTGATCAAGACCCTGGCTCTCAGACTTCAGGGTAAGTACCCTACTATTTGGGAAGATCTTTGTCAGCCTTATGGGACCATATTTGTATGTTAAATTATTGTTTACATAGCAGGTGTGGATTTAAGAAGTAATTCCAGGAAGCAAGCGAGCCCTTAGGACTAGACTTTGCAAAGCAGTATTAACCATTGAGGTCAAAATTCGGAGACGAGACTTTATGAGCCTGGCCACGAGGTGTGACTGTGCAAGTGGTGCGATGCCCTACGTGACGTGTTACCACTCGCTGTAGTCCATACAACAGGTGCATGCTGGAATGAGCTGCGCCCAGCCTGTCCACGCGGGCATGGGCAGCTCTGGCAGTCCCTTGGCACTGCCAGCGAGTCCCTCAGAGTTTCTTCTCAGCCTTCTCTTGTGATACTGTTAACTGTTGGCTTGTCTGAATTTTCCTATCACCATTCCCAAGGTTTTGCCTTCCTCCTTCCACCTAGCAGGTGATGATACCTCCCGCTTCACTGAAAAAACTCCGGCTAAGAAATGGAGGGCATATCAATTTCCGGTTGCCTCATTTCAAAACGAATCTCGATCTTGACTTGCCTTTCCCTATGCCAAGCCCCAGCTTCAAGAGAAGCAGAGCCTCCTCCTTTCACTCAAGTTTCTCATCTGAGGCGTTCTCAGGACTCAGACCAGGGTAACCGGCGAGTCCCTGTCTCCACTTGAGGACCCTGTTCCGGACAGCCATTTCTGCACTAGGCAAGGAGCAGGGACACGTGCCCATGTGGATCCATGTCTCTTTTCTTCTGGATTATACTCTGACTATTGGAGACCCCAGAATCTCCCATCCAAATGGCTCTGTGCCTATTTCCAGGGCTTTGGAGGGACTTGTTCCTGGGTTCAAGGTGCACACCCCACAGCCCGAGACGTGGTGAAGAGGAGGCTATCTGTGAGGGTGGGGAAGCAGCTGAATGTTTGGGTTGGGGTTTGCGCACATATGCACATATATCACCCCACAAGACCCAGGGGAGCAAGTTGTAAATGGGAGAGGCCAGGATCTGGAATGGCTCTCCTCTTGCTACCACCTCCAGAGATGAACATCAATGATTCTGAGAATTCGACATCTAACTCTGGCCTTTGGAGCTTCCAAGGTATGTGTGCCAAGACAGAGGCTGAAAATATTTATTCCAACTTGATTTGCACATTTACCTATCAAAACACAGGAATATCACCCTCTGTTTGTATCCTATCCTGGACCCTGCAGATGTTAGGGTCAGGGTTATTTTCAATCACTCTTTCCTGTCTTTAAATAGTTCCATGAATCTGTTAAGTGAAAAACAAGCCAGCAAATACAGGAACAAAGGTTCCTCTCAGCCCCCACTGGCCTGAGCTCTTTTCTTCCAGACATTGATTAGGTGTATAAATAATGAAGCACTCAGCGGATCACCATGAAGGCCCGCAACACTGAAAACAGCGGTGAAGAAGAAACGTCTTTGCCCAGGTGCACCGACAGCCTGCAGGCTTTTACCGCACAATGTCCTGGTGCTCTAGGAGGGAAGGGCAGCTGTGAACACACTCGAGAGATACCCACTCTGCCTACACAGTGGGGACAGATATCAGGGGAGGTTCCTGAAAGATGGTATCTGCAAGCAAAATCACAGCTGCAGCTGCTCTGAGATGCTCAGTCTTGAAATTAGCAAAACAAACAGTAAAGACCAAAGGAGCCCCATGCCAAGGCTGCAAATTGCCCAATGACTGAAAACAAGATGACTCTCTGATAGTACAACTGACCGCACAGCTTGACCTTAAAGTCTGTAGGAGGCATTCTTTGGAAAAATTTTTCTTTTTAAAAATGATTTCATCTTTGCCGTTTCTCATGTACAGATGGAGTACTTACCGTTAACTAATGTTGCTAGAAATTAACTAAATGTCTCCCTTGATATAGTCTCCTTGGTATGGAATAACACATGTACTCTTTCAGGCCCCATCATCTTTCTGCATAAACTGTGTAAGACTGAAACCAAATCTCTGAAGGGTGGGGGTGCAGCCATGGAGGCTACTTTCCTTGAGCTTAAACCTCTGAGTTGCTTTTCTTCTTTTTAATTAAAAAATTGTATTCCTTCCTTGGTCAAGGAGAGCCCTTCTAAAGTCCTTCTGAACCCCAAAGACAAGGAAACTTACATAGGTTTTCAAGTGAGAGGGAAGGTGTAGGGGCAGAGTGGCAGGCCTCTGATGTGTTCAGGATTCTAGGAAAGGGGTTCACGCCCAGTTCATGTCTGGTAGCTATCCTTTGTGAATGTTTCAGGGAAGGAAAAGTCCTGATAGCCAGGTTCCTATGGTTACGGTCATTCATTCTTCTATTGATCCTGTCTTTACTCAATCATGTGGCTCATAGCCATGTGATGACTTATTCCCTCCAAGGTCACTGAAGGGAAGTCACTTTAGACTGTCCCCGGGGTGGGACAGCAAGGTTACAGGACAGTCAGCCTGCAGTTGGTACAGATGGTACCTCTGACTCCTTCATCATTGTCTGTTGCCTTTTTTCTTTGCTTCTGCCTGTCAGTTTCCTCTTCCCTTTCTCCCTCTCTCCTGTTATATTGTGACAAAGAGATCTAGTTCCTTTTCTTCTTGGATGCATATTTCCTTGCCTAAACCTCTGGGCTTAAATACTCAAATTGATTCTTAAAAATCTCCCTCATCAATTTCTCTTTATTGAAATTTACTTTGCTTCACTGTGATTTTTTTCGAAAGGTGTAGGCAGGCATGAAGGTAAGTAAGTAGACAGGCAGGAAGAGAGAGGAGGGAGAAGCACTTCATTTGTTTTATTTTTATTTAGTTGTTCACACTAGTTGTTTTCCCCTGGGACCCAGGCCTCGAACCCAGGGGCATGTGGCCCGGCGCCTTTGGAGGAGACTGAGCGAACCACACAGTGATGTTTTATTTCAGCCCACACACCCACACAAGGAGAAAAAGTTAGCCCCCTCCCCGCAAGTGCTGCTCTCCCGCTCCAGGGAGGACTGTGAGGCTTCTCGTTGCCATGTGTTCATTTGGTGCTATGTATCCACATATTCAGATTATACATTGCACATTCTTGCATGGCTGTGAATTGGAGCTTTTGAGGGTCTCAACTGTAGCTTCAAGTTTTCTTTTCACCATCAGAGTCGTCTGTCAACTAGAGCAGCCATGGTCTGTTCAGTGAACAATGTTTACTGCACTCTTGCAGTTACTGAGAGAACAAGGGTGGCAAGTCTTCCGTCCAATTAGCAGCATGACCCAGATATCCACTGTGTGTCCTTCGATCTGTGAGACATGATAACATAGGTCCTTTCTGCCTCAGATAATATGGGGTAGCTTAATGAGCACATATTCATTCTTAATCATTAAATCTTTACTAAGGTCAAGACTTTGGTTGCAACTGCTTATTTGGCAGGCTCCAATGAGGGCATCAGTACTCCAGCAGGGTCCTAGCAGCTTTTGCCAAAGGAAGTGTGACATTGTTGTGGGACAGGGGAGCAGCAGGTATGAGAAAGATCAGAGAAGCATCTGACCTAAGCACTACAGCAGAATATAACTGGGGAAGGGACTTAGGGAAGGCATAGGTCTTGCCTGACATCATACACCAGCAAGATAAGGCCATCAGTTTTCACTAAACTTTACCCATAGAAATGGGAGCATGTGAATGACACATGACGGGATGCTTGGAGTCCCTACATGTGCCAACACTGGCATGTCCCAGGTGAATGTGGTATAAGTTTTCCCCCAGCTCAAAGCCTTTGCTTCTTTCAGTGGATGCTCTCACTCTCCTTGTTGCTATCATCTGCTGATGCTCTGCCATTCGATCCTTCATGAATTTGGCAACTGCCCCAAAGAAGTTTATGTCCAGCTAAGAAGACAAATCTGTTTCTCTTCCCTGCTAGAATGGGCGCTCCTTGAGAGCACAGAATATTTGGTTTTGTTTGTCCTTGTTTCCATCCTCAGGGCTCGGCGTACCACAAATAATCAATAGGCACTGGATGACTAGAACTGATGGGAACATGGAGCATTACGTTTTAACCAGACCAGGCGGGTAGGGGAGGTTAAAAAAAATAGGGCAGTGAAGACAGGAAGGGTGAGTGGCAGTAAAGGAGAACAGAGTGGGTGCTTTGGGAAGAAAAGCAGATTCCAGACTGAAGCAGAAACTGTGTGTCAAGGCCCGGGGGGTGAAGGGAGGCCACCTTCTTGGTGGAACTGACAAGAGTAAAACTGAACTGAGGGCAGAGAGCTGGGTGAGAGGCAAGGTTGGAAAGATCGGCAGATCTTGGAGGGTATTTGAAACCAAGTTATGGACATTGGATTTCATTCTAGGGAACATAGGAAAGCAGAAGGGCTACAAGTAGAGAGCATGACCTAATGCATCATTAAAGAGGCCACCTGGCTTTGCCTGTGGTGACTAGAGAGACCAAAAGTGGAAGCAGAGACAGAGAAAGTGGTGTGGAGGTGAATGAAGGGGTGGAAGCAAGATGACTCCAGATTTTTGGTTTAAACAGCTGGGGGATAGTAGTGGCATTTTCTGAGATAACAAGCACTGAAGGAAGAACATATTTTAGAGGAACAAGGAGGATGATAAATTCTGGTTTTGATGCAGGGACTGAGTATCTTAAATCTACAGAGCAATGTGCAGATGTATGAGGTGGAGTATTAACTGGCTGGCAAAACCTAGGACCCATCCCTAGCAACCTGTGTCTGGAGATTCTAGAACTCCAGGCAACTGTCATGACAACTCCAACTCTTGTCAGAACTCAGGTAGCCTTATCAGCTCTCTCCACTCTCACAGGAGCTGCAGCCCCTAGGTAGGCCCACAGGGGGAGGTCCTTCCTGCGGGTATATAAGGGACATGATTTTTAACAGCGAGCTCTTTCTCTTGTAACCCCCAAGCTGCATGGATGATTTTTGTTTAGTTGTTTTCCAATAAGTTTGCCATATGGTGCTGGAATAAGGCATAGTTCCTTGAATTCTTTATGGCATGAACTCCACACTCATCCAGGCTCAGTCACTGACATCAGTGTCATCATGCCATGTGAATTGCCTGTAAGTATCTGAGTTCATATCTGGGCAGGGAGTTTTATCTCTGGATGTGCATCTTTAGGGAAAGACCAGATAAGAGGTGGGAATCTGAACGTGACCTATATTTAGATGGTAGCTGAGGCCCACTGAATTGGTGAAACATGAAGGGAAAGTATTGTCTAGGGAAGGCCGAGGGCCTTTGACGAGCACCAAGAAAGTCTCAGTGTTTGAGGACTGAGCCGGAAAAGCCTGGTTCCAAACTTGACTGATCATTAGTATCATCAGGGAAATTTTTTAAGTGTTTACTTATGGGGGGATGTGATTTTGCAAAACAATGTTGGTATTAGAAATCATTTGGTATAAGATGATTGTTAAAAGAGAGGACAGTGAAAAAGGAAAAGAAGAGGGTGAAGGTGATCAGATTCCAAGTGATGGATTTCAGGTAGAAAGGAATCAGACAAGATCAGAACTGAATTTAGCAATAGGAAACTAAATGATGGTGTATCCACTTGTCTGACTCTTTAAAAGTAGGGAATTGGTGTTTGAATGCAATACAACATTTACTAAGGGATTCCTGAATGCTCAGTATTTGATTCTCTTGCGGAGGCATGCACCAGATGTGGAGAGGGGAGGGGAAAGAGTCTGCATCGTACATCAATCGACTGAAAGCTTCTCATCGGAAGTAGTATCTGAATTGAGGCAAAGGAGCTAAGCATTCCTAGGAAAGGAAAAAAATGGAAACAAATATATCATAATTTAAGGAACAATATATAATCTAGAAAATAGTCCTTGGCTGGAGCACAGAGAAATACTGGGAATGAAGCAAGAGGAGGGGCAAAGCCCAGTTTTTAAGGACCTTACATATCAAGGTAAAGGGACCCTGAAGAATATAAGAAAATGGTTTGATTTGTGATTAGATTTGTCCTCCAGAGAGCCCATCTGGCAGCCAGTATGAAGGATGGCCTCGGGTCAAGGAGCATTAGGAAAGATGACAGGCTAAATTCCAACAGGATGCTGTTGTAAGAATCTAGAACAGGGGAGATTAAGTCATTAGTGCAGGAGTGAAGGAAAAAAAGTGAGCTGAAGGGGTGGTTGATAGGAATGGGGGGAGTGTGCATACATATTAGGGAGCATGGACCAGGTAGCCAGAGTGACGCCTAGTTTCTGGCTAAGATGACTAGTTTGTTGGAGGTGTCAGTCACTGAGATTATTAATAGATTTAGATGAGGATAGGGGTAGAGACTGGGAGAAAATATTTCAACGCTGATATTTTTAACATTATTGCTATTTACCCTAACTGTTCTCTTTCACTTCTAAGTCATTCTGCAGTTTGTTTCTTCCAAATATTCTGATTCATATATGACATTTTCTTCCTTCCTTCATTTCTCTCTTTCTCTCTCTTCCTTTCTTTCTCCTTGAGAGAAAGGTCGGGAGAGGAGAAAGAAGCATTTTTATTTATTTATTTTGGTACCCCAGCCCTGGGTTATAAACCACAAACCCAGTATTTAGCTTTACATGGTCCACACCCCAGCCATCTTAGCAGCCTGGCCACAAAGCACGTCCTATGTCACTTTCTTGTGTTAGAGCATAGTAACGTCTGTGTTCTGTGTAGTTACTGCAGGGGTTCTTTCATTTATTAATGCCTTCATTTAAAAAATATTTATAATGTACCAATGACTAGCAAGGTACTGTGACCTAGGAAAAAAAAACTGAACGAATCATTACTGGTCTTCTGCTCGTAGAGATTACATTCTTGCAGAACTCAAAAAAGACATTAAGCAAGCAATTATAAAACCATGTAATTTATGGCATCAAGGTTCTGGAGTAGTACAGAGTAGCATATAGCAAATAATAAAGGGGAGGGGATATTCCACCAAAATTCATGAATAGATTTTAGCAGATTTGCGACCTCCTAGAAATCCGTGTGTACAATTTTACCTATTCCATGTTAAAAAGTAAAATTCACCCAGATACGTTTGAAGATGTACTTGGTTTTATTGAAAGATTCATGAATCTAGCTAGCGGAAAGCTGAAGGGTTTTAGTCAGAAAGAACGTGGGATGGGTTGCGAAAGAAAAGATAGTTTGAGGAGAAGCCAGCTTCCCTAAGGAAAGGGAGTGGGTCAAGAGGTGACTTATCTTGCAGATTATCTCACCAGTGCTGACTGGTAAATTCCAGATCGAATGGTTTAAAATTCCGCTTGTGGGAGTGGCTGAAACTAAAATTTTCCGAGGTGTTAAATCTTGGTGTAAAATCTTGGCATAAATAACTCCATTTTCCTTCTGCTTCTTAAACAACCGATACATTTAGAGGTGGGGCGGTGGTACTGCGAGGAATTACCAACTCAAACGGCTCTGTGACCTCCTAAAAGGTTAAGAACCACTCCGCTTCAAGTCCCATTTAGACACTGATACAAACTTAAAACCGTGCAAGAAGGCAGCGACCAAGGACAATCCGTCCAGAGTACAGAGAATGACCCTTCTTTTACATTATAGATATCAAAAGTGAGCAATTTCTAAATTCACATAAGGCAAGTCAACATGATTGTTAATATTTGAAAGCCCACTCTAGTCCTCGAACTCTGGGGATTTGCAAACCCAACGCGCCAGAGTAGGATTCCGCCATTCGGGCACTTTCCCGCCTCCATGATCCGAGCTCCGCCTTTTAGATTTGGCCGAGGGATGCCAGCCAACGCCTTGTGATCCAGGCCGGGTTTTCCAGCACCAAGACGGAAGTAACGGCGAGCCGGAAGTTCAAGGGCCCGCACTAGGAAATAAGTTGGGGGAGGGGGCGAGAAGGAAGGTTCAGGGTCGGGATGGCGGCTCAGATTCCAATTGTGGCCACCACTACCACTCCGGGGATAGCCCGGAACAGCAAGAAGAGACCAGCCAGCCCTTCCCACAACGGCAGCAGTTCCGGGGGCTACAGCGCCAGTAAGAAGAAAAAACTATCGGCTTCCAGCCTTGCACAGGTGCGCTGTCACTCGGCTAGACTGCGCGTGCGTTGGGCCGGGGCGGGACGAGAGCGCAGGCGCCAGACCGGGCGGAGCGGGGCGGGGCTCTTGCGCCGGGGCGGTGTTCTCTCGTTGAGTAGCTGTTGTTCTCGGTTACAAGTAAAGGGTCTTGTCTAGTTTGAATAAATGGGGTTTGGTTAAAAAACTACCCTTATTTCATAGCTCAAGTGTCCATGAAGAGACCAGGACAGGTGAGGAGGTTATTATTGACTTTCAAGTACCTCCCCTTCCTGTTGAAGTTGCTTTAGAGCGAAACTCGAGTCTTGAGGTTTCAGTCAACCCTTGTCCCTTCCAAGGACATTTACTAGCGTCTCGGAGGCTCATCCACGCCCTAGTATATATACTACACTGAGGAATACAAAGATGCATTAATACGTGTGGTTTCCCACTATCCTCAGAAAGGTGCTTTTTTGATCCTCAGTTTCGGGTCCCAAAGTAGGTTTGGTTTTAATCTCATGGGGTTGTTAGAAGAATTAAATGAGATCCTGATCCTAAATCCCTGAGCGCAGTCCTAGCACATTCTGGCATCTGGGTTATCTGGGCTCCGGGATTCCAGCGAGGAATTTTCAGCCGAGTTGTGCCTTGATTAGTTTGGTTTTGTTGTTGCTTTGGCGTTTTATTCCAAGCAATGAGAGAAAGGACAGTTACTTTTCCTTCTCCGGCGCCTGGTGTGTCATTGCTTACCCAAAACGTTGCTCTAAAGATACTTCTTCCACGGGTTGGTGATACTTCTTTTTTTCCGTCTTTCTTTTCTTTTCAAGTACTTTATGGAAGTATGATTTGAATACAGTAAAGTGCTTAAATCTTAAGAGTACAGTGATTACATGTGTACAGTATATGCCTAAATGGCCATTACCCAGATTAAGATAACATTTCCAAGAGCTCCAGGAAATTACCTGGTGACCCTTTCCAGTAAATACTCCCTTCCCTGCCAGAGGTAATCACTATACTGACATCTCTCACCATAAATTGACTGTGGTTTTGAACATAATACAAGTGAAATCATACAGAGCATATTCTTTTATATCGGTTTTTCTGTGAAACATGTTTTTGAGAGCCCTTCATTTGTATTACATGTATCAATAGATCTGGTACATTATATAAACACAAAACTAGTAGATGTTCGAATTGTTTACAGTTTTTGGCTTTTATTTATGTGTAAGTTGCCCTGAACATTCTTGTGTATAAGTCTGTGAGATACAGACATTCATTTCTCTTGGGTCGGTGGATTCTAGTAGAATTGCTGGATCCTAAAGTAGACACATGTTTAACCTAGTAAAAAAAAAAAACAGCCGTTAAACGCTATTTCCCAAAGTAGTTGCACTATTGTGTGTTCTCGCCAGCAAAGTTCGGGAGTTCCCTTTGCTCTACTTGCTCAACAATACTTGGTGTGCTGGTCTTTCATTTTAGCATTCTGATGGGTGTGTAGTTGTGTCTCATGGTTTTACCTTTTGTTTCTCTGCTGATGATATCAGTCATTTCATGTATTTATTGACCATTCTGATATCTTCTGTGAAGTGCTTGACTTTCTTTTTCTAAGCTGGCTGTTTTTTTAAAAAAGTTATTAATGTGTAGTTCTTCCTATACTCTTGATTGGAGTCCTTTACCAGATGTATGTATTGTACTTTCTCTCAGTTTGTGCCTGATACATTTTGATAGCCTGTTGTTTTAACCCTAAAGATAGCATTGATCATCTTCTACCTCAGTAAACTTCAAAGAGTGACCAAATGCATTCAGGATACTGGGAATTCCCAGGAACCCAGGTTGTTGGAAATCACAACTTGGGTGGTTTATGAGTTATACCTCAGAAGAGCTGCCTACGTACTCACTCCCTGTGAGTCTTTCCTATCTGAGGAGCCTCAGTGAACTCTCAGGCTGGAAAGATTAGTAGGACTTTCCACAAAATAGTGAACTCTTTTCCCTGCTCTTCTCTCCCCACCTGATGTTTAACTAATGAGGGCTAAAACCAGTTACTCTACTCCTATCCTCAATATCCTGTAAGAAAGGAAAACGTTTGGCTTCTGTCTCCAGAAAGGAGTCTTGGCTTGTTTTCCTGCTCTTAGTTTTCCATCTTAGTACCCTCTTGTAGACACAGTCCTTCCCTGAGAGCTACCTGCAGTCTTTCTGAGGTACCCCTTTATTGTGCCCCCTCCTCAGCCTGTTTATTCTGTTTCAACTCAGTTGCCTAAGCAAGAATTTATTGTACTGTTTGTCTGTTATGTCCCCTGTAGTATGCTTAAGGCATTTGAAAGGATTATAGCTTGTCCCTGCCCTCCCGAAAACATTCTCTCCCAGGAGGAGAGAATGAAATGCAGATATTATATTAGTTGTTTTATTGCTCTTGTAGCAAATAACCCCAAATGTATTGGCTTACATAGTACATATTTAGTTCATGGTTTTGTAGGTCAGAAGTCCCAGCACAATTTGATTGATTTAGTTGTCCGTCCAGGGCACCACGAAACTGAGTCAAAGTGTTCACCGCGTTCTTGTCTGGAGTCCTGGGGTAAAATTATTTACAGGTCATTCAAGGTTTTTGGTAGAAATCACTTCTTTGCAGGTAGGACTGGACCCTGTCTCCTGTTAGTCACCACCATTAGTCACCACACACGTTCCTTGGCATGTGTCCTCCATCCTCTAAGGCAGCTATGAAGAATCTCTTTTGCTACAATCCCTTTCATGCTTCACATATCTAATTTTTCTAGTAGGTGATGCTTGAACCCAGGTATAAAAGGTTGTTGTGGAGTGTCCTGTGACTCAGACAGTAAGATGGCTGGGGTGTGGACCATGTAAAGCCCGGTGACATGGTTCCTGACCCAGTGGTGGGGACCCAAAATAAACAAATAAATAAAATCTGCTTTTTCCTTCCCTCCCTCCCTCCCTCCGTCCTTCCTTCCTTCACTCCCTTTCTTCCTTCCTTTCTCTTAAAAAAACAAAAACCAAAAATAAAACACTTCTGTGATTAAGGCAGTTTCACCAGAGTAATTTCTCTTGTTTATGATCAACAGATTTGAGACCTTATCTCCACAAAGCCTCTCTGCATCCATACCTAGGTGAGTGTGTGCTTGACAGTTGGGAGAAGGCGTACCTAATCACACATGTAAAACAGTAAGGTGGACATAGTACCTAAACTGATTGTATTTTCTGGTTTGGTTCCCCAGCGTGGTGGGACATGGGGAAGTGTGGACTTCTGTAGGCAGTATCATCTGAGAAGGAGAACCTGGAGAGCAGAGGGGCAGCCCTTCGTGCTAGGCCAGTGCTATGTCTTTCCTCTGAGCGCCTTTGTGACTCTGAGCGGCACAGTTCATCTTGTGAAGTCTCTTAGTGTTAACAGTGACTTAGTAATAGGGAAACTGTACAACAGTTTTTCATTTTAATTGCATCCTAGCATCACAGACCTGATCTTCTCTTTGACTGAAGGTCTCTCCCTCTCAGCCTGTAGCTATCAGACACAGGTGTCACAGCTTGGTTGGAGCCCAGAGGGAGAGGAATGAGGGAACAGTGACATAGAGGGGACTGGTTATTAAGGAAAAAAAAGTGGAAACTTGGTTCTGGGCCCAGTATGGGGTCTTCCTTTAGAGGGGAAGGCGCTCCCTCAGTGTTTCAGAGACAGAATGCAGTTCTGGAATGAGCTCAGTCCATGCAGGCAGGTGGCTTCCTTCTTCAGCTTGACCTCTCAGTAGGGGCCTGGCCCTGCTGAAATGGAAGGGAAGAGAATGGAGCCACCAAACCAGCAGGAGGGGGTCCCTTTTGAATATGCTGCCCAGAATGGTGATGCTGACTCCTACCCTCCCTCCCCACCACCTACTCCATCTGCTCAGCAGATGGACATGCCCCATGGTGCATCCTGACCCCTGGCAGGGTGCCCACACCTTCCAACCCACATGAACTTGCTGAGGTGCCTGCTTTCCTTAGTGGCCTCGGGCAGCACCACCTACCCAAATCTCTGTAAGGCATTTCTGACTACCTGGGTTCCCCGGGAGACTAGGAACTAGTCGTCCATGTCAAAAGAAAGCCCTGTATCCTTTCCTGGGATTTCTCTGTGCACATGGCACCTCTGAATGACCTCAACAAGCATCAGGGAAGAAGCATGAACAGAAAGGGAGGGAGGCAGTCTTTTGGCCATTGTGTGTAAGAAAAGCTATAGCTGAGGCTGGTCCCTGAGAGCTGGGCATGTTTGATGGAGGACTCTGTTATCACCACTGGAGGCCTTGGGACCTCAGTCTTTCAATTTGTTTTAGTATCTCCTCTTTGCTTTTTTAGATGTTCTGTTTATTTTCTCCCAGATGGAAGCAAGATTATTTGAGTAGTCATTTTCTTTATGAAAAAAATCAAACAACAAAGTTGAAACTAAAAGAACATCTGGCCCCAAGAAACCTCTTGGATAGTCTTCCTGTTTGCCCTCAACTGTCCTTGGTTTTTCTGTTCTGAAATGATGCTCTGGGTAGTTCTGAGGGTGGTTTTGCTCTCTCCCCCTTACTTTGGGCCCAGAGTTCTGACAGTCCCTGCCCATCAGCTTGTTCCTCACTGAGTCGTCCAGTGGTGCAGCCTTTACCCTTAGGGATTGTTGGAGCCTTTCTTTCCAACACTAGCCTGTTCATCTCATATGCCTTCCAGCCAGGGGACTTGTGCTTTCTCCTTTGCCCCAGACCACCACCTCTCAAAAGAGGAGGTGACAGTCACTCTTCTCAACCTACATGTCGGTGTCAGCTTCCTCCTCAGGTACCATATTTCCCTGAGGACTACGGAGGTTGAGCATCCTTTCATGCACTTACTAGCCACTTGAAGAAATGTTCATTGAAATCTTATGCTCTTTATAAAATCGAATTACTGCCTTTTTGTTGTTGAGTCATAAAATCGTAATTGTATATTCTGGATTACCATTATTTATTTTGTTGCTCCAATTGTCCAGATTTGGCTAATGGCAATCTCCCAAACTGTTTCCTGTGCGCTTTAATTTATCCCCACCATTTTTTGAACGCCATTATGGACTGAATTGTGTTCCCATCAAGATTAATATATTTTTTAAGTCCTACCCCCAGTACTCAGAATATTACTTTGTTTGGAGATAGGGTCTTTTGAGAGTTAATGAGCATAAAGTGAAGTGATAAGGGTAAAGTCTTAATCCAGTAGGACTGGTGTTCTTATAAGATAGGGGAAGAGACGCCAGGGAGGCACATTCAGAGGAAAGGCCATGTGAGCACGCAGTGAGATGACACCCATCTGTGAGCCAAGGAGAGAGGCCTCAGGAGAAACCAACCCTGCTGATACCTTGATCCGGGACTTCTGGTTTCCTGAACTATGAACAAAATATCTGTTGTTCAAGCCACCTAGTCTGATATTTTATTATGGTGACCATACCAAACTGAGAGAAGTGTTTTCTTGCTTTCTGGTATCACAAAGCTCATCATGTATTTTCCTCCTTCACCCCTAGAACCAGCCATTTCTTCAAGAAGCACTGGTTCTTGGAGAATAATGCTTAGAAACCAGGATCTGAATATTGGTCTCTTTTATTCATTCTTTCTACTCCTCTCAGTGAAGAGAGGTAGGAAATATAAGTATGTGTGTGACTACCTCCCTCTACCCTCATATATATATCTATGTCTATATCCGTATATCTATATCTGTATATCTATATCTGCATGTATATATATATATACATATATGTATATACATTTGTCTGTGTGTACATATATACATATATATGTATATACATTTATCTGTGTCTGTGTTAACCATTAGTTCATATTGGTATCCTCTGATTTCAGTTCAGTACCACAGGGCTCATTCTAGCTTTCGCTCATTCTATATTTGTTCCATCTTAGAATGTAAATCAAGAAGTTTCAGAATTGTTTACCTGTACTCTTGTGAGAAACAAACGTAGCAATTTATTATGATTAATTTTGCCTTTAACCTTAGAATATTGTCAGGATACTGTGTTCAAAATCACTAAAATTTTTTTTCTCTCTTCTTCCCTTTCAGTGTGGTAGTGTTATTCATTCAAAATACAGTTAGGTTGATTTGCTTTTGTTTGTATTCCATTTTCTCCATCTGATACCATACTCGTGCTAGAGGAGGATGATGATGACAGTATGTGAAACTTTAACATGGTTCAAAAAATAAAAACTCTACAAAAATTAATACTCAGGGAATTTTTTCTCCTGTCTTTCCTTCTCATCTTCCCATCCTTTCCACCTCGTTCCTCTGTGCCCTGTAGGTAACCAAATGCAGCTGTTATTATTATGGCTTACTCTGTGCAGGTGCTGGGTTAGATGCAAGGGACAGAGACTGAGCCATTTAGATACGCAGGGTGTTTTGACCTCCCCCATGCATGCTCTCTCTCCGAATCTATGCCTTTCCTCATCAACTCACTCCCTCTTTTGTCTTCTTCTGGTCTGTGTTCCCTGCCTGTTTCACAAAACTGCCATTTTTTTTATTGCCTAAGACATAAATGCAAACTCACTCACATATCCATTTCATAGTAGATATTAACACAAAATAACATTGACAACTGACTAAAGCTGCACAAGGTGACATTGGTTATTAATTAAATATGATAGGAGAATCAAATCTTCCTCATCAGGTTGGGTCTCTGAGGACACATGTACCTGGCAGAAATGCTATGACAATGAAGGAAAATTCACAAGGACAATAAACGTGTTATCTACAAAGTGCTAAATCTAATCATTTTTTTTTAAATTGAAACTGACATCAGTGAATCCTGATGAACATAATTTTAGTAAAGCATAAATGCAAATGAAAACATTGGAAACTATTTGTGTCATATACAAAAGACTCAATGGCGTTTGCACCAGAAAATCCAAATATAGGAAGGGGAGAGGGAGCAAGAGTCAAGGCCAGAGAGGCCAAGATGTGTTCATAATGCCTCTGACCACTTGTGTGTAGAGAGTGACATCAAGCTTGCGTTGAAAAGTTTGTCACTGGATCTTTCCAACCTGGGGTTGAAGGAATAAAACCGTTAGTGGTGATGACACTAGAACTCTGCTGGTGGGGGTGGTGTGACACACACATTGACTGACGTGGGCATCTGTTCTCCTGAAGCGTTTTTGGTGTTGTAAACCAGTGTAATGTTAATAAAAAATATGTTTAAGTGTGCTGCTGACTTTGCTGTAGAGAGTGGAGTGTGCAAGATGTGCACTGCGGTGTCCCTGCTCTGGAGCTGGTAGCTGAGGAATATGCCAGATAAACGGGGCGGGGATGAACTTGACAGGTGAAAGAGGGAGAAGGGCAGGAAGAATAAGTCACAGGTGGTGACCTATGGTGGGAAAAGGATGGGAAATCGGAAGCCTCTTGGTTGTTAGAGAGTTGATACTGAGCTGAGCCTTGGAAGTCAGAAAAACCAGGAAAGACCATGAAAGGGAGAGGATGAGTTAAGGGGCTGTCCAGACAGCAAAGGTGTTATGAGCAGAGGACATGGTGCACAGGCCAGGCCACATGGAGAGGCCCTGGAGAGCATCCTCGAATGTGTTTGAGAAGAGTTCATTCAGAGAGCTGCTGTGGCAAAGGGAGTGGTCATTGGCTCTCCTACCTGACTTCTCCCCACATGAATGTCCTTGCAGGTAGTAGAGTAGAATGGACATCACATTCAGAGAACGGGGTCTCTTGTACACTGCTTCTGGGGGTGTAAGAGTGCAGCCTTTTAACAAAATGAATGGCAGTTGCTTACAAAGCTAAACATTCACTTACCCTATACCAAATCATTCCAATCCTAGGTATTTATCTAAAAGAAGTTAAAGCGTGTCCACATAAAAGCTTGTACAGAATGGTCACAGCATCTTTGTTTATAATTGTTGAAGACTATTCTGAAAATGACCCACCTGTTCAAGCGGAAAATGGATAAACAAATTGGTACATCATTACAGAGGAATACTGCTCTGATGAGTTTATACAGATGCAGTGAAACAAACAAGCATTGCCATGCATAGATCTCATTTTTTATCTTAATGTTTCAAGAGAAAGTATGACAAGATCAGGAGTAGGTGCTATGTGCCATCATGGAGGTGGTGGGGCTTTGGAATTGGTCTGACCTGAATTTGAATCCAAAGGTCTACCACTGAGTGGCCTAAGGCTGTCCTCTGGAACCTGCTTTTCTTTTATTGTAAATTGGGGATAGTGGTACCTACCTTGTAGTGGTTTTAAGAGTTAAATGAGCCAGCTCGGGTCGGGCATCCAGCCCTGTGCTTGGCACCTGGGGGATCTGGGAAGCGTGGTGATTTGGGGGCCTGTTTGTCTCCCTGTGGCTTCTGCACAACAGGTGCTGTTCCCAGGCTGTCACGTCCTTCTCAGGTGCAGGCTGGGCCTTTTGGTGTGTTGTCTTCCCTCGAATGTCCTGTGGTATCTCTTTATGCCTTGTTGAGAGCTGAGTTAGGGAACACCGCTGAAAGAAACCCCAAATGCTCTTATATGTTTTAAGGGTATCAGCATGGAAACCACGAGTGAGAATAAAATGATGTCCTCTGAATTCAACACAGGCCCTATGGAAAAAGCTGCCAAACCTTTGCCATTTAAGGATCCCAACTTTGTGGTAAGCATATGGGGTGTTTTATAAGTAAGAAACCAATCAAGTGTACCTCAGTCTCTGACCTTGCTGGACCTGCAGCTAAGGCACTGGTAACTTTTCTCCCTCAGTCCACACCTCCACCTTCTCTGCCATGGGCTGTTGTGGCAGGGGTATGGGCACGAGAAGCGCCTTCCTGTGGATCTCCCAGTGTGCCAGTGCCCAGGACTTGAACGCTCTTTGCGGAATTCACTAAAGGGTCCAGTTCTAATGGTAGATCATTTCCGTGATCCTTCCTCCTCCCCCTTTCGTTGGTCCGACACACATTTTAGATTCTGCTCTAAATAAGTAAATATGGAGTGCTTCTCTCTAGCCTCTTTAAGTAAGTTTAAGCTATTGTTTTGTAAATTAGAAATAGGCTAATCTTCGTTTTCTTCTTGAGGGATATAATAATTGCTCAATTCAGCCTCCACCATTAAACTGATTTTTCATTAATTAGTTTTGAAAATACAATTTTACTAGTGTCAGCAACAGATTTTGGTGCTCTTTTTCATGTTGTCATCTTCCTAGTATAAAAAAGAAAAAAAAATCCAGATTTAATGTGTCATGATCGAGGCTACCTTGGGCTTTCCAGGAGCACCAGTAATTTACAAGGCAGAGATGTGCCTTCAGAAGCGGGTTGAGAGATGCAGTCATGAATTAAAATCGAGCTTTATTGTCAATTTATTTTAAAGTAACGGGGAATTCAGAAGGGATTCTGTAAAGTTAGAGCAAATAAAGATTGTGACTTTATTTAATGTGCACATAAAAAAAAAAAACTAACCTTTTATTTCTACTCCATCATCAGGTAACTCATGGGTTTTGACATTTCAAAAACTTTGTTTTTTTAAGTGAAATTAAAGTGTACAGTGTAATACTTTATAAAAAGTCCTGGGGTTACAAATGATTGCTGACAGAATGAGGGGTATATTATAGTTGTGAATGAGCATAAATGTCAAATTCTGAAATGTCGGTCTCCATTGATTTTGTTTTTCCTAATCCGTGTCTTTCATCCCAGCACTCTGGCCACGGTGGCGCAGTAGCTGGCAAGAAGAATAGAACCTGGAAGAACCTGAAACAAATTCTTACTTCTGAAAGAGCATTGCCGTGGCAACTGAATGATCCTAACTGTGAGCTGTCTAGAGCCTTCTGTGTTTATGGTGCTCAGACAGGGAATTTTCTTAAAACAAACCTACATTATGTCATTATGTTTGCAGTATTGAAGGAAACAGTTTTTCACTTGGAAATGTTACAGTGGCATTAGCATGGAACCATCATGTGTCTGTTCCTCAGAAGGGTGTCTGTGTTGGATCTCTGTTGTCACTGTTTTCAGTGGTTTTCAGTGCTGGAGTTAACATTCCAATCTGGAGAAATGGGTCCTGACATCATAATATTGGCGTTCCTGTTAGCTAACCTTCTTATTTAAAAGTCTACTCTTACATGTTGTTTCCAGGGACACAGTTTCC
Source organism: Solenodon paradoxus (assembly GCA_004363575.1). Taxonomy (NCBI): domain Eukaryota; kingdom Metazoa; phylum Chordata; class Mammalia; order Eulipotyphla; family Solenodontidae; genus Solenodon; species Solenodon paradoxus. The sequence goes on along the minus strand of RJWH01000321.1, from coordinate 695,224 downwards.
CCAGATTTAGGAGGGTTACTAGCAACCAGGTTATCGGTCGACTCTGTATGGCTCTCTGAGCAGTGTTTCTTGGAGTAAATGTTTATGCCGCAGTGTTTCCAAATTTATATGAAATCCTGTTACATGTTGTGTTCAACTTCATTGGAAAATACGGATTCAAAGTTGTCTCCATCTCCTGTCCCACTGCACATCTCTCATGGGATGACTCAGACCAGTGACAAGGGAGCTAGTCTGTTGATCGGGTGTGGACCTTCCAGTGTCCAGATGCTCAGATCCAAAGGGCTGGTCGCTTGGCATCTCATTGCCATCAGCCCATGCAGCCTGAGACAGAAATGTAGTTTGTGGGCAGATGAGCTCTCAGGTGAGTCTGCAGAAGTAGAGGATCCCTAGGGACAGGCGGAGCCAGATCTGGAGCGCTTGGGCTATGACATGACATTATTTCCCCCAGAAAATACTTTGACTATTTAATCATGAAATAAAACTTTCAAGAACATTATCAAAAAGTATTTTAGAAAAAGGGGAATATCCTATATGGAATTTAGCATTATGGACTAAAGAAATAATATTATGGGGAGGGGGGAGGGATGCAAAGAGGGTAATGGTGGTGGTAAAGGACCCTGGAACTCTGCCGGAGAGTGTGGTGTGAAATACAGATTGAGATATAATGTGAATATTCAAAAATGAATATAACTGTGAACAAAAGAGATAATAAATATCAATAAAAACAATTTTTAATTTAATAAAAAGAAAAAGGGGAAGGGATATGAATGTTTTAAAGCCCGTTTATCTTTTGTTTAAAATGTTTAAAGCCATATTTTCTTCTTCCCTCCAGACTTCAGTATTGATGCTCCTCCATCCTTTAAACCAGCTAAGAAGTATTCTGATGTTTCAGGTCTTCTTGTGAGTATGATTACATCTCTGTGTTTTATACTGTTGAATTGGGAAGATAAAAAGATTTCATGGCAATGTTTATGTAGATGGTATTGAATATCTGCCACCACTTTCCCTGCCTGGAGCCTGTGTACTTTGAACAAGAGACGGGTTTGTGCTTAAGCATTCATGTATTTATTTTATAGTGTGGCTGCAACCTAGGGCATCTGTGTGGGTGGCCAGAAAGGAGGATTGCTCTAGAAAGCAAGAGACCTGAGTTTCACTTCCCCATCCTCCGCTGTTAACTATATGTGATAACATGGAAGAGACAACTGTTCCTTTACTGCTGGAGTTAAAAAAAAAAAAAAAAAATCCTGCACTTTAGAAATGATTGTACTTTACTAAAAATAAACTTCTCTGAAGAGGAGGTGTTCTGGTAAATGTAGTGATTTTCAGACTGACTTTTCAGTATCAGAACCCCTTTTCCAATTGAAATCCTTTACAGATCTCCCTGAAGCCCACCGACCCACCATGGTCCCATGTGGATCTGGTCCTCTAACCTCCCCCCCACGCCCACCACAGTGACCCCTAAAATGCTCTGGGGACACAGTTTGAAAACCACCAGTGTCCTGGAATAATAGGACATGAGCACATTGCTGAGCCTCAGGACCCTCAGAAACCTCAGAATCTTGTGTCCTTCTTATTAGGGTGGAGATGAAATGTAGAGCCTATGCGGACACTTTCCGCTCCCCTTCGTCATCCTTTTTCATCATTAGTAAATTTGGAGGATCGGCCTTTTCTCATAACCATAAAAATAATGAAGCACTTCACTTTAAAAACACATAGATATCATTTAATGCTCTACATTTTTATGAAAATATATGACCCTAACTTTTGTTAGCAGCTGACTAAAAGTAATGTTGTTGTCTCCGAATTTGCCATTCAAATTGTTTTAGCTTTTCCTCCAGAGAGGAAACATTACTCTGAGTGAACTTCAAACTTGTTAACGTGGACCCTTAAGTACAATGATGCTAAAAAACAATAGGGAGGGCTGTGTGTGTGTGTGTGTGTGTGTGTGTGTGTGTGTGTGTGTGTGTGTGTGTGATGGGGTTTGGCATCCATTCATGGACCTCTCCTAAAGGTCCCCCAAGGGGACTTCATCATGACCGAAATGTTAGTGTTTCAGAAAGGCTTTCTCTTACAGGGGACTTTAGGGCTTCTCTTTACCTGGCTGCCTCCTTCCATGAGCTGCTCCCTGGCTCCTCTCTTCTGAGATAAGTCATCGACAGATAGCATTTTCTGTGGGTGAAATCTCAGGTCATTCTGCCTCCTGGAATGTGCTGTGTAGGATACGTAGTTTAGGTGGATAGCTCTGTCGCGAGAACATATCAAGCGTACCTGTGTCTTGAAACCGTCATGGTCATTTATTTATTACCACCTGCCTTTGGTGATAGCTCTGTGCTGGGAACCAGAGACAGACTGGGCAAGGCTGCCTTCTGGTAGGGACTGACACGTCCAGTGCTCCTGTCTAGACCCGGACAGAGCAGGGGCTTTATCAGGCAGCGGCGTCCCGATACCCTGGGCAGCTCCATGAGGGGGCCTCTCCAGAGCCTTGGATTCTGATCTGATCCCGTCCCCCAGGTCTTCAAGAGAGAACCACTTGTGTCATTCATCGTTGCCAGAGGTCTTCCTTGTGCTTCAGGGACAGCCTCTTGTCTTCCTGTGCCCTCTTTTCTTTTTCTCTCTTTTTATTCTTATTTTTTGACCTTGACCTTGGGTCCCAAACGTAGGTCTATGGGCTTTACATGACCTGCACTTTAGCTATCTGAGCCACAAGGGTGCACCCTGCCTTTTTGTAAAATCACTTCCACTGAGAGATAATTTACATATTGTGTAACATATTTTAAGTATACAGTTTGATGAGTTTTGACAGACATTATTTGTTATTTCCATTACTCCCCCAAAGTTCCTTTTTGTCTTTTGTAGTGAATTTTCAGCCTTCACCCCCCGCAACAAACAAGTGTCTGATTTCTATTACTGCATGCTCTAGACTTTTGTATGGCTAGAACCATGTGGTATGCACTGTTTTATGTCTGATTTAAAACAATTTTTTTGATCAGCATAATATTCTTCAGATTTATCAATGTTATTTCATGTATCGATATTTTTTCTTTCTGAATAATATTTCATTGCATGGATATTATTTGTTTATTCATTGCTTTATTACGGACATTTGGATTATTTCTAATTTATGAACATTTGTGTACAAGTCTATGTAGACATACATTTTCAGATTTCTTGGATAAAATACGTAGGAGTAGAATTGTTGAGATGTATAGTAAGAATGTGTTTAACTTTATTAAAAAGTTAACTTTATAAGAAACCCAAAACTTTCCAAAAAATGATTATATCATTAAACATTCTCCCCACTGTATTTTGCCTACCTCATCCTGAGAATCAGCAGTTTCTGCAGGGTCCTTTTATTGGGGAATGGTACTTAAGAACCATGATATAAAAACTAGTATACTCAATACTACTGGGTGTCACTGCTTCTAGGCCCCTTCAGTGGACAGTACTCGGAAATAAATGCATTTACACTCATCCATGTACATGCACATACCTGCACTTATTTGTATGATAAACTTTCAGTTCAGTCTTTTTATATCTATCTGTAAAAGAAGCATGAGTTCCTACTGATACCGCTGCCATCCAGCCCTTAAACTTTTATTCTAGCCTTCCTCTTTCTTAAGAGTGTCTTTCTCTGACAATGAGAATCGCCTCCCATTATGTACAATGTATGTACTTAGATTTATTTAATACATATGTAAAACAGTTTCAGAGTTTCTGACCTGTTCTACTGTGAGAAATAGGTTTATCAGCAAGGGTACAATGTTTGTATACAGGTATTTTTGTCTGTAGCTTTCCAGTATGTAATCACTATTTTCAAAAGTTACTTGTTAGCTACCTTCCCCCGACCCGCCACTGCCTGTGACTTCCTATCATGCCTTTGTAATACAGTTAGATTTATGTTACACACTATATTTTGTTCAATCACAGTTGATTTGTTTTAATTTGCATACAGCTCTATGGTGTACAGTTCTTTGAGTTGAGAAAAATGCATCATCATGTATATAACAGCACAGTTACCCTAAAATTCCCTTGTATGTCTGCTTATATCAACTTCTCCCCAAACCTTTAATAAATAACATAATAAATCTGTGATTTATAATAATAAATCTGTTTTATAGTTTTGTCTCTTCCAGAATGTGGTATAAGTAAAATCATATGATTTGTAGCCTTTGGGGGCTTTCACTTAGAGAAATGAATTCAAGTTTTGTTCATGCTGTTGTATGAATCAGTAGTTTGCTACTCATCGTTTCTAATGTTCTTTATGATGTAACACAGTTAATTCACTAGAAGAAGGACATCTAAGTCAATACCTCTTTTTGGGGTGGGGGTGATTATGAAAAAAGCTGCTATAACCCTCTTCTTTAAGTTTTTGTTTGGACGTAAGTTCTTAACTCACTTGGGTAGACACATGAAAGTGAGCTAGCTGGGTCATAGGGGAAGCGTATGTTGAACTGTATTGAAAACAACAGCTGCCTTTTCAATGTGCTGTGCCATTTTGCATTCCCACCAAAGAATGAGAATTCTGTTGTTCTAAATCCTTGCCCACATTTAATATTGTGAGGTTTTTGGTTTTGCTTCATTTTTTTCCATTTCATCGAAAAGTTCATATTCATTTACTGGTATTCATATTTCTGTAATAACTAGTGAAATTGAGGTTCTTTTAATGTGCTATGTACCATCTGTATTTCTTTGGAGAAATGTCTATTCACTTCTTTAGACCTTTTAAAAATATATTTCTTGTTATTGTTAAAACTCCTTTTTAGATATTCTGGATTCAAGTTCTTTGAAAGAAATACGGTTTACAACTATTTTCTCTCAGTCTGTGACTTTTCTTTACACTCTCTTAGTATCTTTTAAAGAAAAAGGTTTCATTTTCAATAAAGTTCAAATTACCAATTTTTCTTTCATGGATTGTACTTTTGGTGTTATATCTAAAAGTTATTGCCAAATCCAGGTTCATGTTCCTGTTTTCTTAATATAAGTTAAATAGTTTTAGGTGTTATGTTTAGACCTATGGTCCATTTTGAGTTCCGTTTCATGAGATATGTGTTGAAGTCCATCTGTTGCATGTAAATGTGCAGTTGACCAGCAGCATTCTCTGTTGAATTGCCTTTTCATCTTTGTTAAAAATAACTAACCGTGGTGTGCCCTGGTGGAGAAGTGGTTAGGTCAGCCACCTCTGATGAAGCATACATTCTAAGGACTGCGATTCCTATCCTGGATCCAGGGGAAAAACCAATGAGAAAAACTAAATAAAACTAAAAATTTTTAAATGCTTCTTCCTCCTCTCTCATTCTGCCCGCCTACCTACTTACCTTCATCCTGCCTGCACTTTTCCTTAAAAAAAAAAAAAAAAATTAATAGTAATAAGTTAACTGCTCGCATGAGTCTATTTCTGGGCTCTCTGCACTGGACTATCGATTCTTTTCTTCTGTTAGTACCACATTCTCTTCATTACTGTGGCTTATTAATAAGTCTTGAAATCAGGTAGTTTTATTCTTATTTTTCAGAAGTGTTTTGCCTGTTCAAGTTCCTTTGTCTTTCTGTGTAAGTTTTGGAATCAGCTTGTTGATATATTTGCTGGGATTTTTGAGATTCCATTATATGTTTACCATATATGTATAAAATTATATTGTAGGAAATTGATAATATGATTATACTGTAGGAAATTGAGTCTTAATATTACCGAATCTTCCAACAATGAACATATTTTTCTCCATTTATTTCAATCCTTGATTTCTTTCATTAGTACTTTGTAGTTTTCAACATATAGATTCTGCACATATTTTGTTAGACTTACGCCTGTGTATTTTGAGCTCTTATAAATAGTAACGCTTTATTAAATATGACTTTCCAGTCCATTATTAATATATAAAAATATTTCTGGTTTTTAGTATGTTGAGTTGTAAGCCATGAGTTTACTAAGTCACTTTTTAGTTCTAGGAGATGTTTTGTAGATTGGGCTTTTCTAACATAGACATTCATGTTGGCTAGTTTTATTTCTTCCTTTCCAATCTGTGTGCCTTTTATTCCTAAATAGAAGTGCTGAGAGTGTATATATTCTTGCTTTGTTCCTAGTCTTAGGGAGTAAATACTCAATCTTTCATTATTAAATGTGATATTTGCTCTGGGTTTTTATAGATTACCTTTATCAGATTAAGGAAGTTTCCTTCTTTTCATAGTTCAGTGTTGCTTTTGCCTGTTTATTGAGATGATCTTAAAGATAGTGAAATTTTTTTTTTGAAAACTTAAAAATGTAGCTTACTGAAAGACGTATCTTTAAAAGTAACAATAGCAAACTAATCTAGAAGTTTAAGTAAAAGTAGGTGACTTTAATAATATAATATAACACATATATGCATTATATATAATAATATATATAAAGCTAAAGTCACTGCCTGGGATAATTTATGCACTGCATTCAGTATTTTATGTAGGACATTCATTCTTGAGGTGGAAAAATTGAATTTGACATGTGATGACTTGGCTCTTATAGCCAAGGGTCAAACTGGGAGTAGACTTGAGCAGACAGACTCCTTGCTGATGAGGTGACAGCATCTTTCGTGACAATTTCATTCTTAGGGTATATTATGCAAGAGACTTACATTTGAGACATCAGAAAAAGATGAATTTTTAAACACAAATAAGATTTTTCAACAAGAGATTATTGAGGCTAGACTTTCTATTATGAGTTGAAACTACTCCCATAATAAACCAACAAATTCCAACATACTCTTTCTGCTGTGGAGCATAAAATATTTCCGATACCACAAAATTACCTTTTGGGATTATGTTACTTTAGACCCTGGTTTTCATTGTCTAGTATGAAAGGTAGCGTGAACAGTTAAAAGCAGTTGGCTGTCAGCGCGCACTGTGACTCAGAAGGCTGCCACTTAGGCTCTTCCTTCTCCATTGACAACATCCAATGTAGGGAGGATGTCAACATGTATTAAAATTAAAATGAAGCCCCTAATTTACATGTAAAAAGATTCATCAGTTACTAACAAGAATATCTTTAACAAAAAAGTTAATTATAGAATCAGAGGCATCAAAGCTATAGAGACTGAAGGATGTACCTCCCTCCAAGTTGATGTGTCTCTGGTAAGAAAACAGCCGTTTGACAGGACCCTCAGGAGATGGGAGCTCTCGAGGAACCTGGCCCAGGTCTGGGCCACCTCTCACCTCTCATGCAGACCAAGGCCCCAAGCCCTCAGGACACTCTGTGTGCCCCTTCGTCTCTGCGTCCTGGTGGAAAACATTATGAAAAATGAACACAAAACCTAAAAGGTCATTCTTAAGCAGGTGCTCATGACTAAGCTGTGTTAAGTACCTTTTTGTGTGACGATTATTTATGCTGTAGCTCTGACGCACAATCACCTGCCTGACATGGAGATTTTCTTTGATGGTGGCAGGAGTCCATGCAAGATTTGTAAACAGCAATAGAAAATACTGTCAGCTTCACAGAGCTTGTAGAAAACAAGTAAATCCAAATTTGCAAGTGGATATTAAAACCAAACACAGAGAGCAGCTTCACACAAAGTTCCCCCTCCTGCGCCAAGTAAGTTTTTTAATTGCAAATGTAATCCTGAGCTGAAAAACTGGGATTTAGGGAAGAACATCTTCTTTACAAAATATCCAAAGGACGTTAGCTTTTACTTTTCTCTAGTGATAGTCAACTGCCAGACACAGTTCTGAGCGTGTGACTTTGGAGACACCTGCAGTGTGGCGTGGCTTCTGGGCCTGGAGTCTGCACAGTTCTTGCCGTGAACACAGAAGCTGCAGCGTCCTCTGCTTCCTCCAGGTCATCCGGGCGCTCTTGGCTGATGCTGGACTGCAGAGCCGCTCTCCTTTGGGAGGCAACTCTGTGAAAGGTTAGACACGAGCTGAAGTAGGCAAATCGATTGAGCAGTGAGAAATCTCTTTCCCACAAAGTATCTCTGATAAAGTCAAAGAAAAAAAATTACAGTTTTTATGCATCAAACGATAGACATTGCCTTTAAGTTCTTTTCCTAGTTCCACAGTATAGTTTCTGTTTTATCTTCTAGGAAGTCTGTGCTCCCCAAAACAATACCTTCTCTCTGCCATTGACTTTGATTCCTGAATGAAAAATTCCAATTCCAATGAATCAGGTGTATTCGTTCATCCAGTGCATGTTATACAATGTTGAGTACCACTGACTGATTAGCCCGCATCCTCTTCCCAGTGGCCCCTGCCACGTCTCCTCCAGCTACTCCCTCACCCACCATGGCACTCATGGGGCCAGAGCCAGGCACTAAGCACACAGCCCGAGGCATTGGAAAGCTGGGCTGCTCTAGGATGCTGCCCATAGGACCCTGAGAGCAGAGCTGGCTCCAGCGCCGTGGCCCACAATAGTGATGTTGAGTGATTTCTGGATGGTTGGCCATCATGGCAGTCGTGGGATGGACCTCACTGGGTTGTGTTGTATTATCCTTTTCTTGTGTGTTACCGGATCTGATTTCCTCGTATTTTGTTGCAGATTTTAATGTTCATGAGAGATAGTCTTGTTTTTAATAATGTCTTCGGTTTTTTGCATTGAGGTTAGCTGGCCTCATAAGATAGGTTGGGAAATGTTCCCTACCCTTGTTGTAAGAGATCGTGTACACTTGAGTAGTTTCCTTCTCGGGTATTTGCTAGAATTATCTGGCAATAGTCTCTGGGCGTGGAGTTTTAATTTTTGTAACACTTAAAATATAAAGCCAATTTTTTTCTTTAAAAAATTTGTAGCCCCCACCCCACCCCAGGTCTCAAACCTGGGTGTTTGGGCCTTACCGGGTCTGCACCATAGCTGCCTCAGCCGCCTGCGCCACTAGGGTATGTGCCTCAAAGCCTTCTGGTGGTGTTGTTGTTTTAAAGGAACATAGGACTAGTCAGGTTATTTGTTTCTTCTTGACTGAGTTTTGGTCATTTCTGTCTTTCAAGGAAGTGATTTATTTCATTTGAAGTTGTTGAATGTATTGGGTATACAGCTCTTTTCAGTATTTCCTTACTGTACTCTTAATGACTGTAGGGTCAGTAAAAATGTCCTGTGTTTAATTTCTGATATTTGTCATTTTATTTTCTTATTTCTATGTCAGGCTGGCAAAAGGTTTTCAGTTATTTTCATTCTTTCAAATTTTGGGTTTTATTGATTTTCTCTTAATATTTTTCTGAATTCAATGTATTTATTTTATTTATTTTTTAAAAGAGGAAGGAAGCAAGCAGGAAAAACAACAAGTAGGCAGGAAGGAAAGAAGGGAGAGGAGGAAGAAGCCTTTATTTAGTTAGTTAGTTGTCATTTTGGTTGTTCCCCCCAGGCCTTAGGTTGAGAACTTGGGTCCCTGGGCTTTATATGGAATATGCTGCAGCCATAGATTTAGTACCTGAGCTTCAGTTTATTTATTCTGTATTCTTTCCTTCACTTGCTTGCTTGCTCCAATTTACTTTATTCTTCTTTCTCTACTTTAATAAATAACCTGCATGTTTAGGTTATTTTAATTTTTATGTCTTCTTTTCTTAGATAAGCATTTGATGCTGTAAATTTCTCTGTAAGCATTGGTTTAGCTGCCTGTCACAAATTTTGGTATATTTTGCTTTTATTTTCACTGAGTTCCTGGGAAACTTCTTCTTTGGCTAAGTTATTTTCATCTGTGCTATTAAATGTGTAAATATCTAGGATTTTCAAGATATTTTTCTATTCTTGATTTTTATTTTAATTTTATTATGTTCCACAACATATTTTGTATGTTTCTTTTGAATTTGTGAAGATTTGTTTCATGGCCCTGTGGTAGACAGAATAATGATCCCCTAAGTAGCCCGTGTCCTAATCTCTGTAGCCTGTGAATGTATAACATGGCAAAAGGAATTTAAGGCTTCACGTGGAATTAAGTTTGCTAATTAGATGATCTTAAAATAGGGAACTTAACGTGGGTTTTCTAGGTGGGTTCCAGGTCTTCTTAAGAGTGGAAGGGCTTCTTAGGAGTGGAAGAGGAAGATCTACCCATGCAGAAGGATGCAATGTTGTTTGCTTTGAAGGTGGAGAAAGATAGGAGGAAGGAACGTGAGTAGTTTCTAAAGGCTAGAAAGAGTAAAGAAACAGATTCTTTCCTGGAGTCTCCAGAGAGCCATGCAGCCTTGCCAGAACTCTGATTTTAGCCCAGTAAATCCCATGTTGGATTTTTGACCTGCAGAACTGTGCGATAACAAGTTTGTGACATGTAAGCCACTGACGAAGGGCTTACCATGCTATACACAACATAAAACCGCTTACTCCGAAGAAATTTTAAAATTCTGAAAATATGAAGAACTCCATCAAATCACTGAAAGACAATTCCATAGAGGAATCAGCTAAAAGGGTATTAATAGACAGTTATAATGAGGAAATATCGATGGCCAGTAAGTAATATCTATCCTCACTGGTAATTAGGAAAAAGACTCACCAAGTAGGGAAGAAATTAAGCTGTTTGCTTTTATAGATTGTTACCAACACAGAGAAAGGATATCTTCATACATTCTTGTTTTGAGGTGGGATTGAGTATTGGTACAGCTTTGGAGCACAGTTTGGAATTCTCTATTGAAATGTAAAAGCAAAGACCTATGACTTAGCTCTACCTTCTAGGCAGCTCCCTGGAGAAATAATGCGCACAATGAGTTCCATGCAGAAATGCTTGAGAGACTGTTAGCAAACTATTAGAAACTAACTTAAGGTCAACATTGGTGTTTTCCTCCTGTTCTGTGAGCTCAATGTGTATGTAAAAATGTGGGTAAACATCTTAGATATGTTGTTTAATGATAGTTGCAAAGCAGTATAAACAGCATGGTGCCTTCGTGTAGCATTGATTTTCGTCAGGGGAAGGCAAAAGACTTTTTAGAGAGTAGATGGTATAAAAGGGGACTTTAGTCTTGTTCATAATATTTTCTTTCTTTTTTAAAGAAGAATATAGGTTTATCTTGTACCTGTGTAACTAAAAGTTACATCATTACAAAATAAAGCCCAGTTCTGTTACACTGATCCACCTGTTCCCAGCCAGCCAAGTGATTGGTTCCCCTGTGCTTGGCATGGTGGAAGGGAAGACATGCAGGGTCACAGCTGTGTTTAGTCCATGCTGCAAAGCTTTGAAGAGTATTACAGTGTCGGTGACAGAGAGGAGCAGTGAACACTGTGTCACCCCTGAAGCAAGCGGGTGGGGGCCTTAACGCGCTTCGCTGCCTGCCCTACATAAAGGCGGCTTTTGTTTCTTGCAAGCTGTGAGAGTGCACTGTAGGAGTGTAGCTCTTTCCTTGGTCACCTGTGGGTGTCACTTGGCATCCTTCCTCCTGTTCAGAATACTAAGGCAGGTCCGGTTTGTACAAGTGCCACTGTATCTTTGTATCCAGCAGCCTTCTTGGCAGTGAAGTCTGAATTTGGGCGGACCAGCTCAACACAGTGTGTTGGTGGGTGTGAGCCAGGCTGGGGCTAGTTCATATATGGAGGCCAGCTGATCAAAGCCAGATACACATGGCTGCACCCCAATGGGAACCACAGAGCAGCCTCCCTTCCCAGTTAGTTCCACTAGAAGACACATAGCCAGGAGCCTTCCAAATTGGCTTCTTGCTGCTTTTGTATTTATGCCTTCCTTTGTATTACTGTCAGTCAGGAAACATGGTATAGAAAGGCAATATCAGGGTTAAGCCAAAGAATCAAGGTTTTCATTTATAGAGAACTTTAATTTTTAAGTGTAATCCCATTTTGCTGACATGCGAGTATCTTTGGGAGTCTTCCGTGGTAGAATTGGAGACTCTATTTAGAGTATGAGAAACTTATGACTAAGTTCTGTCAGCCTGCTGCTGCTTTGCTGAGTCTCCCCTCCCTTAAAAATGACAGCATTGCCATGAGTCTAGGTCCATGCAAAGATCAGCACTGGAGCCGACGAGCTACACTTGAGTAATTGGACATTATCTGTCTAGACTTTAATGGCATCTTTTATGCTTTTTTTTAAAGTTGCTCAGAATGACTCACTCTCATGTTTTCTGTCTCAAAATCTGTAGAAGCCCTGTGCCTTGAAGTGTATGTATGTATGTGTGTATGTATGTAGATGTATATGTGTGTATGTGTATATAGTGTATATAAACACTTTGTGTGTGCACGTAGTGTTTTCTCTACTTTTTACACAGAGAAAATAAACCAAAGGGAAATTTTGGTATTCAGTGGGAATCAAGTTCTCTTTTCTGTGATGGTCCTGATCATCCATTTGTTCGTTCGCTCATTCGTTTGTTCATTCATTCATCATTCGTTGCACAAACACTGAAGAATACCGTGCAGCCCGCATTGCACCAGGAGCAGGAATTCAGCGATAAGCACATCACAGGGTCTCTGCTTCATGGAGCGCCGTCCATCCTAGATCTTAGTCAGAGTCATGCAGATAATAAAAGTAACAGAGAGACATTCCACAGGAGGCATATGTGGGGACATGAAAGGGAGGGTGAGATCCTGACTTCCTGTGGGGGGCAGAGGACTTCAGGCGCTTAGACCCTCAAGGATGAGTAGGTGCTTATTGAGCAGAATTAGCCCCTCCCAGGAGAGCAAACAAGACATGATGGGAGGGAGGGGCTTAGCCAAGTGGTTGGAACCAGAGAGTGGGGACATGTGGCTGAGGAAGACTCCGGAAGGAGGAGGGCCTGGGCCTTCTGGCAGGGTCTGAGGAGCCACACTGAGAACTGTCCCAGATCAGAAAGGAATCATCAAGAGATGTCATGTTGAAGAACAAAGGACATCACAATTTCAAGTGACAAAGATGACCCTAGGTGTGGTTGTAGGTTGGCAGCCCCTTCCAAGTGGCAGAGTGGGTATGGGTGGCTGACCCTGCACTGCGGTACAACCCAGAGGTGGCACTGGGGCAGGTGGAGTGTCAAGGGAGGGTGGCTGTGCCCTGCACCCATGGAGGTGCGGCTCCCTGCCTTAGCGACCGGACCTGGGACGTTGTGTGAAGCGGCTGGGAGTTTGAAGGTAGGTGGGGATGATCGTCATGAATTCAGTTTGGACCTGTTTCTTGTAACCCTTGAGGCACCAACCAGAAGAGTCCTAGTGTCTGAGGTGGCTCTTCCTCCTCCCATCCCTCCCCTGAGGTATTTCTCAAGTCTGGGAAGATAAATGAGTCTTAACCAAAGCGAGCAGTAGAGTGTTTTTTGTGACCGAGTAAGGCAAAATATTATTTCACTTCTAGCAAAATAGAAAAAAAAAGTTTAAGTTGATCTTAAAAGATCAAAACATTCCAATTTCTGTCCCTCTCGGGGCTGTTTCTCACACAGGCCAACTACACGGACCCCCAGAGCAAGCTGCGGTTCAGCACCCCCGAAGAGTTTTCCTACATTCGGAGGCTGCCGTCTGACGTTGTCGCCGGCTATCTGGCCCTAAGAAAGGCCACAAGCATCGTTCCGTGAGCCTTGAGCAGTGGAGACCAAGTGGGAAGGTGTTTCAAGGCAGACTTTGGACCCGTGATTTTGTTTCATGGAAACACACGTTCTGCTGTCAATCTGGAATGTCAGCGCTCCGCCTTGGAAAGAATGTCTGGCTTTCATTTACGTTTTTTGTTTCTTTTTTCCCCACTGTTTTCCCTCCGAGTGTGATATTCCTGTTGGATTAAAATATACTTCAGTTGTTGCCTCAAGTAAAGATGTCTGACAAGAAAATGTGAAATTGTAGTTTTCATTTAATCCTTGCATGTCCCCACACTCGTGCTGCTGTAAAGACTGCTGTGCCTTTTTACAACAGGACCGGATTAGTGCTGAACCTGGTGATGCCCTTGGAGAAAGTCCAAAGCTGGGGCCGAGGAAGAAGGAGCTGAGTAATTCACCTGCACCAGGCCCAGAATCCTGTCCTAGCCTCCAAAATGAGATCCATGTCTGTGATTTAAGCCACTTGTGGTATTCTTGTAGCAGCCCTGACCCCAATTCTGGAAGTGTGGGCCACAAATACTGATAATCCTTCCTAGATGGTCTTTTTCATGGTCCCAGACACTGCCGCTCTGACCAAAGCCTGCTCCACAAAGTACTGTTTGCTTCCCCAAACACCTGGGTCAGGAAGAGGAAAGCATGACGCACTGGGCCTCGCTCTGCCTGTTTCCTGTATCTCCAGGGAGGACAGTGGAACCAGACGCTGGGGCTTCTGGGCCAGAGATGCTTCTGCTTTGGGGTGCTTGGTGCCCAGGCGCCTTTTGTTTCTAGGTAAAACCTCTTCTGCACTCAGCTCCAGGCTTACAGAAAGAAAAACAAAGCTGAACGTCACCTGGGAGAGCAGTTCCTGGGCAGGTGGGAGCTGCCCACCTGGCTTCCATTTTTCCAGGTGCAGCAGCCCCAGGTCAGCACCACCCCAGCACCTGGACAGTGAGAGCAGGAGGGTTGCTGTGGGCACCCTCACCCCATGGAAAGGGACTGCGGCAGCGGCCAGGGGAGGTCAGGATCACCAGAGACCTTGTAACAGATGGGGGGCCCTCACCCTGGAAAGTGAGCCAGTAGATCTAGGGTGGGGCCTGAGAATTTGCATTTTAACAAGTACTTGTGACATTGCTGGTTCAAGGACCTCACGTTGAAACCTGCTGACATTTGAAGTTCTCAGGCTGCTGCTTTGGTTCCTAGTTTGCTCCCACATTTATTGCCAGCAGTCAGCCTAGGAAAACCCCATTTCCCTCGTGGTAAAGCCAAGGGCCCTTCCTGCTTTGCTTCCACCTTCAGTATACAAAGAAAACTTGGGAGCAGGTTAACTTCCTTTCTCCTGTTGGTGATGCCTGGAAACCACTTCTTTCTCTCTTTTTTTTTGTTGAATACACTATTTTTTTAATGATAATTTTACTGGTTCTTTTGTTTACAAAGCCATACTCATTGTAAGATACTGAAATCGCTTCTCAGTCAATGGGTATCCCATGCCGTATCCACCAGCAGAGTCCCAGTGTCCGTTACCCCGCCTTGTTCCCTCTCCTTCACACCCCACTGGCAGCCATCATCCTGTGTCCTGTGAATTTTACTGAGGTTTATCTGTTCATTTGTGGAAACCATTTCTAACACTGCTTGCTGGCCACCATCTCAGTTCTACCTCTTCAGTCTCTCTGGGCCAGGACCTGGGGTGATGGATCCTGTCCCTGAACCCATCCACCATGGGCAGCCCACAGGCCATTGCACCTGCAGACCTCATGGGATCTAGGGGTGTCTGTACCTGGAGCCCTCTGTCAGAGTCACGTGGGACCTATGAAAATGCAAATTCCTGGGTCACACCCTAGCCCTTCTGACCAATGAAAGGGGTACAGGCCAGGCACCTGCATTGATAGATACTCCAGTAACTGACTCGTGGATGTATGAGAATTGTCATTTTTCACAGGCTACAGACACTTTGCTCCCTCTTCCTGTTCCTCTGCCAGGCTCTCCTTGCCAGCCTTTTTTCACCAGAGAGCTGTGAGTTCTAAGGAGTCAGTTGTTTTCTCACCCCAAGCAACAGGGCTTGGTCCAAGCTAAGCCAGACTAAGCTTTAAACTGAATAGTCCCAATAAGGAGTCCTCCTAAGGTTTTGGAACAGGCAGCAATTCGGTGCTGAACCAGCCCTTGTTCTCCATGCCCAGCCCAGCGGTTCTTAGCCCTGGCTGCCCGTTACCCCCACCTGTGGTGGGATGGTCGGGGGAGGCATAAAGATACCAGAGAGTCTCATTCACCTGGCCTCAGCTGGAGCCTGGGCATGTTTTTTTGTTTGTTTAGTTTTTTAACTTTTCCCCAGCCCCAGGTTGCAGCACGTAGGCTTTACACGGCCTGCACCTTAGCCATCACCTTAGTCACCTGAACCACGGAGATGCACCTAGGCTTAGTGTTTTTCAAACTCCCCAGGTGACTCCGCTGTGTAGCCAGTGTTGAGAGCCTTGTGGAAACTCCAAAGAGAAGGCTTCACATGGGGTAGGTTTCTTTACAGATCAGCTGATTCTTTCTAGCCCAACGCTTATAGGCTGCTTGAAAGGGAATCTCTGTGTGCGTGTGTGCGTGCGTGTGCGTGTGTGTGTGTGTGTGTGTGTGTGTGTGTTTAAGATTATTTTTCACACAGCAGCCCGGTGCTAGAGTCAGAAACATTAATGTCACGGAGGACTCCTTTGTCTTCCATCTTGAACCTCTGATGTTCTAACAATCCCCAAGTCCCCTCTGCATCACCCACACTGATTCCTCCTCTGCTGTCTCACTCACTTCCTACTCGACCTCTGGAGATCTCACCGACTGTTTGGAAAGCTTTTCTATTTTCCTAAGTACTCTTTCCAACCCTCCCTTCCAATTTTCACTCTGCCATCAGAGGACCTTTCCACAGCTTTGGATAAGAATTTTATCCACCATGAGTATCCACTGGTAATTAATTCGTTTTTCTAATCCTCTCTTCTGGCATTAACCTGTAGGATCTAAAGGATAAACTCAGCTTATTGAAAAAAAAAAAAAAGGCTGGAAATCAGATTGTTTTCATAAGACTAATATGAGACCCAATCTACTTTGAGTGGAGTTTGACTTTTTCTCAGTATCTTATATTTGTCTTCCCTTTAAGAGGAGGAGGGAAACCTATTATTGGGCAGAGTTTAGTGCTACCTGTAATGGAGAAATGCTTCCTGGAGCTGGAGTCTGTGTGGCTGAGGGGGGCAAATTTGCCCCCACTGCCCAATCTTCCAGCCATTTGGATTTTGAATGAGTTTTGTAATTGAGGCCAAAAGTTTTTTCAGTGAGGAATCTCTCATTTCTGAATCTCTGGCTACCAGAAGGAGACATGAAACGCTGGATGTGTTTTCCAGTGACTTATAACTGAGTGGAGAGTACTTAATTTAGTAAAAATAAAGAGAAAGGAAAGAAACTGATGGAGTATAGTGTAAAGAAATATGACTAAGATAGATAACCTTAGGGAGAGATCAGATATAATGCCCCTTTACAAATGCATGAAGTGATTATTATTTAAAATGACATTCTAACTGGTGAGAATATGTAGGTCTTATTAAGATCTTGATTCAAACAAAAACAATTGAAAGTTTGATATTTGATAATATCTAAGAACTCTAGGCACACTTTTAGTTCTGATAATGTTCTTGGCGTGAAAAAAAAGGATTCATATGTTTTAGAGACATATACTGAAATATTTATGAATGGAATGATCTGGTATCTGGGTTTTGCTTCAGGATAACAAGGGAGAGAGAGGAAGTGGATAGGAGTATGTTGAAACTAGATTGGCCACGAGTCAAGAATAGTTGAAGCTAACATGATAGGGTACAAAGGAGGTCATCATACTGTGCTACTCGCATATGTTTGAATTTCTCCACAATAAGTTTTCAAAGAATGGTGTGTTTTTATTACTAAAATTTGTAATGAATTTTTACCTAACAGTGATCTGCAGTAGCTTGATGTGACTTGTGGATGGTGAAAATTTAAGAAATGTTGCTGAACAGAAATGAGGTCTTAAATAGGGGAAATGCCCAATTCCTAAAGCATTGCACAAACTATCAGGTGGAAAAAAGAATCACAAGGCAGGTGAAGTTGTTTAGATGTTCTTCATCAAGGTCTCCATTGTGTGTTTTGTTGTCCTGGTCACGGTAAGAGTGCTTCCTATACAAAGCTGGGTAGATATGGGAAGACCAAAGACATTAGTTTCAAGCTTCGCCTTGGGTATAATGCAGCTCTTTTGGGATGCATTAGAATGATTGACTTTGGTCTGAGAACAATATTTGCAAATATTTATATATCTACACAGAGAAAGGAATTAGAACATCAAAAAAAACTAAGCAAATAGACAATCAGTTCAAGGAATTGCTTTCACAGAATTTCAACTGAGTTTGTGCTTTTTGTGCCTATATTAAAGAATTGCATTGAAAGAGGTGAGGAAATGCAGCCCTGCACAATTTCTATTGCATCTGTTGCTGAAATAGGTCCACACGGTCTGCCACTGCCCTGTTGGGTGAGGTCTCTGTTTTACCACCAAGCACTGAGCCTGATTACCTGGGCTTGTGCCTTGTTTCTACACTGACTCTGCTGTTGGGCAAGTAACCAAACAGCTTAATCTCAAATTCTCAGTCTCCTTGTCATACTACTATAGGAGTATGTCAACATACTCCTATCCACTTCCTCTCTCCCTTGTCATGGGTATCATAATAGGATCTACTCAGCATGATTATGAGGAGCACATGAGAAAATATCAGAAGCATTCAACAGTTTCTGACCCACGTGCCCAGCAAGTGTGAACTGTGGCCACTCACCTCCCTCTGGTCTCTTCATTAGAAAGACTTGCCCACAGGTACCTTCTGTCTTATGATTTTTCTCTTCTTTGACTCCTAGGACTCCTAGATCCAAATTTGTAGTCCAGTTGTACAAATGGAACAATATCATATGAGAGACATTTACTTGTGCTCATTTAATTGCTGGCTCTATCAAATATTGTCCTTGTCTTTTTCATTGCTTATCTTGCTCATTTGGTCCATGTTTTATTCTGTATATTTTTATACACTAGTTCAATTGTGGTGTTTTCTAATTTTTTATTGCAGTAACTTTGTTTTACAAATTGAAATAAATTCATATAAGTAGGTTCTCCATAGGTACAGTTTCCCCATTCCTTAGGTATATGTCAACATACCCTGCCCTCCACCAAATCACCAAATGTTCTTCACCACTGTCCAGTGGGCCCTGCCACCACCTACCACCTCCTAACCCCCAATTCACTATTGGTGACCTCAGTTCTATCGCAAGTATCAAAGGGTTGGTTTTGTTCCTTTGTTTTGTCTATTCATGCTCCACCTATGAGTGAGGTCATCTGTTATCTTTCTTCTTTTAACTTATTTCACTTAGCATAATCCCCTGTAGATCCACCCATGTTGATTCAAATAACAAGATTTCATTTCTTCTAAGGACTGTGTAGTATTCCATTACATATATGTATGTGTGTATATATATGCATGTATATATGTATATATATACATGCATATATATACATACATACATATATATATATACATATATACATCGCATCTTCTTTTTCCAATCATCTGATGCTGGGCATTTAGGTAATTTTCAGTTCTTAGCTAATGTAAATAGGGCTGCAACAAACATGGGGGTTCATGAATCTCTGTGAGTCAACATTTTTGTATCTTTAGGGTCAATACTTAGAAGCGGGATGGTGGAATCATGTGGGATTTCCATATTTAACGTTTTGAGGACTCTCCATACTGTTTTCCACAGGGGCTGCACTAATGTGCACTCCCACCAACTGTATACAAGTGCTCCTTTTTCTCCACATCCTTGCCAGCATTTGTAGCTTCCAGACTTGAAAATAGCCAGTCTCTCTGGTATAAGGTAATATCTCATTGTTGTATTGATTTGCATTTCCTTGATAGCCAATCAATAGGAACATATTTTTATATGTCTGTTCACCATCTGTATACCCTCTTCAGAAAAATGTCTCTCAAAAATCTCTTCCCATTTTTCATTGAATTGCCTGTTTTTCTGATAATGTATTTTATGAGTTCTTTGTAGATTTTAGAAGTTAAGCCCTTGTCAGAAATGGAAAGCAAAGATCTTCTCCCAGTTAGTAGGTTGTCTTTCCATTTTGGTGATGTTCTCTTTTGCTGTGAAGAAGTTCTTTCATTTGATGTAGTCCCAGTTGTTTATTTTTCCTTTTGTTTCCCTTGATGCTGGATTTGAGTCCCCAAAGACCTCTCTCTAACGTTGATACCATGAAATACTTTTTCTGTGTTGTCTTCCAAGAATTTTATGGTTTCTGATCTTATGTCCAAGTCTCTAGTCCATTTTGAGTTGATTTTTGTGAATGTTGTTAAAGTGATCTAGTTCATTCTTTGCATGTGGCTGTGCAGGTTTCCCAACCACCATTTAATGAAGAGATTAATTCACTTGTTTTTTAAGGAGCAAGGGAAGGAGTAAATAACTAGTTAAGTAAACATCAAACTATCTGTGATGGAGGCTGGGGGAGAGAGGAGTGAGGGAGTCATGGGGTGGATAGACGAGGGCTAAGAATAAAAGCAGGAGAGAAGTGGAGAGAAACCACCACTGGACTTCTTCAAAATCATAATTGTTCTATGCCTTCTTTGATCTCATTGCTTGTTTCCCTGTAATAATGGGTCATAGAATCCTGAAAAACAAAGAGGGGAGTTTGTTTACTTGTTCTAGTGATGGGCGCCTTTCTTCTCACTGCAAGCACCGAATCCCTGGATGTAGCCTGGTACTCATCCATGACTCAGTGGCCTCTATCCACTGATGCTTCTGTCCCAGGTGCAGACAAAGCCTTTCCTGGGAAGAGGCCGTATTTTCCTGGCCAACAGGATGCTGGCTGCTGACAGGCACACAGTGTGCCCCAAACAGGCTGCTCTCCGCCTTGTGGGGTCAGGAAGATGAGTCACCTCCACCAGCCCCAGTGACTCTGAGTCTCGCTCTTTCCAGTGTGAATGCGGCAAGGCCTGGCCTGGCGTGCAATGCGGAGTCCTGCCGGGGCTTTATTCAGGGATGCAGCCAAGGCCTAGTGACTGATATCTCCCCTAATAACAGCTGGGGAGGAAACTGCTAACTGGAGATAAAGAGGAAAGTTTCTGGTCTTTCCAAAGAAAAAGTTCCAAGACAATATCAGATCATGAAACTAAGGGATCTCCCAAGCACACGTGTACAATTCTCCCGAACTTCTTGCTTACCTGTCTGGAATATTTTTAAGGAAATAATATCCTAAATGTGTACACACACACACACACACACACACATATATGCCCACTTATTACCATTTTCTCTGAAAGTTTATATTTCTGTTTATTTGCTTATGGAGTGACAGAGGGCAAAAGCCTTTGACTCAGCCTCAGAGGCCAACCTCGCTACAGCAGCAAAGTCGAAAAGGAAGGCAGAATGTTGCTGGGATGGAAAGTGTGAGTGAATTTCTGGGTGCGCAGCGAGTGGGAGAGCACAGGGCCCTTCCCAGAGAAAGCGGTGCTGAAAATGTGAAAGCTACAGCTTTACAGTCTACAGCAAGTTTCATCTTTTATTTATAAGAAGACTTCTATTTATTTTCCTTCTATATCCCTTGTCTCTAATTAAAATGAACAAGAACCAAAAAATATCCCAACTATACAAAAAGTCAAATTTAGATGTGACAAAGCACACATGGTATGTTACAAAGTGAACAAAAAAATGACGAAACCATAGGTGAATTCTGTTGTTGGGGTGAAATAAAAATCAGTAAGAAAGGATGGGAAACAATTCATGCCTAGGAGTTCATAGTTTTCGCCTTTGGAGAAGGAAGCATTTTCGGGATAGCCGGCATGACGAAGGGGAACTTATACTTGTGACTATGAAATTTTGGAATTTTTGAAAAGAGCATAGTAACTTTAAAAGAAAGAGAGAAACTCAATTCAGGAGCTCTGGGTTGGGAGTCTTTGCTTTCCTGTGAACTTAGTCTCATCCTGGAGCTTGGCCCCTCCTTCCTGGGTGCCTCTGTCCTTAAGGAAAGTGCCCTCAACCCCATCCATCAGGACACAGGGACTCTGCCCACCCCACGTAAGAGCACCGGAGCCCTTCCTGACAGCACAGGATGACCCAATGGAATGTACATCCCTCTAACATTTCAATTTCCTGCTCATGACAACCCTGCAAGGCAAGTATTTACCCCCAGAAACCTGAAGTCCAGGAGCGAGACTGCACAGTTACCAGGAGATGGGGAGCCCCATGAGCCAGGCCCCTCCATCTGTGCACAGGTTCCTTTGCAGCCCCTGCCGTTTCAGAAGGTTAGCTTGGAGCTACCTGAGGAGGGTGGAAGCAGCACAGGGGCTTCCCCTGGATGTGACAGAGAACACTGAATTTCCCACGTAGATTATGTGATGGCTAAGTTTATATGTCCACCTTCTAGGCCAAGGCACCCAGATATTTAGATGTTGTTATGAGGGTACTTTTTCGAGGAGATTAACATTTAACCAGTAGACTTTGAGTGAAGCAGATTACCCCCATAATATGGGGAGTTTTTATCCAACCAGATGAAGGTCTTAAGAAAAAAAAAAGAGGCTAAAGAGGACAGACTTCTGCCTCCAGGCTGCCTTCAGACTCAAGTTGCAATATTAGCTCTTCCCTGGATCTCCAGCCTGTCACTGTCAGCCTCCCTGCCGATCTCAGATCTGCTGTCCCCACATTCCCATGAGTCAATTCCTTACACACACACACACACAAGTCTGTATACATACATGTACACACATCCTATTGGTTCTGTGTCTGTGGAGACTCCTGACCAACAGAATTTCTCTAACAGAGGTAACTGGGTAGACACGTTTAATTTAAACTCTATTTCATTGGCATTTCACCCAGCGATGAGCCTGGCACATCTTGCGTGCTTCATAAATATTTGAGTAGAGACCAATGACTAGACTAAAATGCTGTATGACTTTGCCAGATGTGATATTCATTTAAACTCTTCTTTCATTCCCATATGAGTCACTGAGTATAAAGGAAAGAAACAGGAATTGTCTTGATTAAATCAGGGGAGGGAGTCTGGGAGTGAGGAGCGGCAAGGTGCCTCCATTTCTGAAGATTCTGCAATTCATCATCATTCCAGAAACTACAGTTTCTGCTTTGGCTTTTAAACCAGAGTAAGTGGGAGCCGGCAGGGTCCGGAGAGCTCTAAGGCAGACATCACTGGCTCTCACCCCACCCCAGGTGCCCTGGGGCTCTCACTGTGCTGGTCCCTTCCACAAAGAAGGGCCCACTCCCATTCTGTCCATACATACCCCCCACCGGGGGCAAACACTTCCTTGTCACTATATACACAATGCTGAGACCAGCATAAAGCTCATTTAGTGGCATTTTGCCTAAGAGTATTTACATTTAGAAGGGGTAGGTTTGCCTATATCCTGGTTCGACCAGGATCATCCCCGTTTGGCAACATTGAACCCCCTCCCACACCCTGAGCCTGAACACCCCACCCCCTTGTCCCATACCTGCCTGAACTGAACCTCCAATACCTGCTCTGGCACCAACCTGGACAGTGCCACCCCCAGCCTCCAGTCCCCCTCCCCAGTCTCAACACAGCCCACCCATCCACCTCTGCCCTGTCTTGGTCCCAGCTTCAGTTTCTTAAATTATGGTAAATCTAACAAGAGTAGAGCTGGGAGAAGAGCTCAAAGAAACAGCTCCCCATAGGCGCCACGTTAAATCACAAACACCACTTGCTGGCCACTTTCCGTGAACCAAGCCCTGTGCTGTTCCTCCAAATGACCCCAGCAACATCAGAGTAAGTGTTATTGTTCCCATTTTGATCATGAAGGAAATTGAGACACAGATGTTGAGCAGTATCCCAAGACCATGCAGAATTTGGGTCAAGTTGGGCATGAGGCTGCTGGGGTGGAGAATTGTGTGTAGGAAAATGTGTTCTTGCTTACCTGGAGTCCCCATTCACCAAGCCTCACCACTTCTTGAAAAGCAGAGCCTGACAGCAGAGCCTGACAAAGGGGTTGAGACTTTGCATTCTGGTTCTCCCTCCTTAAAGCTACATACTAGCTATGAAAGGGTGTTTTTCACTTGTCACATAAATTTCTGGCCTAAATCTCCTTTCAAATAAATTATATCCAACGTAACATTTTGTTTCCCACAATGTGACAAACTCATTTCCTGTCTTCTTTTGAGGATATTTATTGACTCATCATGTAGAGAAGTCAACAGCAATGTGATAGTAGAAATGAGTAAACTGGGGAATATTTCCTTTACTAGGGGAAAATGGCTAAAAAGTACTGTTGAAGGAACTTACTTGACATATAATGGTCACTCGATGCTTAGAGAATAATTCCGAACAGTGAAATGGTTGTGCTTAGAGTAAACGCCCCCCTGGGCTAAGATCTCTGGGGCTGCTAAGCAGTGTCACTGTCGTTTCTGGGTAAAAACATCAGTGACCATGAAGAGAATGTTTCCATTTTATGTTTTCTTCCCACAAATGTTCTGAAAACATTGGCATTCCTTGTTCTCTATCTAGAATCTGGTAATGAACACAAAATGTAGCTCCAAATTATTTATGATAGGTATTGTAAAGCTTAACTATCATGTGACATAATTATTGGGGTCTACCAGCTATTTAAGATAAATAAGATCCATTTGGTCTCAACATTTATGGTCAATTCAGTATATTCAAAACCACTTGGTTTAACGTTGACATCATCATGCTTGCTAGTTTCCATTCATTCATTCTTTCATTCTTTCATTCACATGGGGAATGGAAGCCTCCTGCCACAGGAGAGTTAGTAAAACACGAAAGGAAAGTAGACAACACTGATAAGCATAAAAGAGGAGGTCAGAAGTGCACCAACTAGTGGCTGGAGAACGTGTGGTCCAAATCTAAAAGGAGAGGCTCAACTTTTGGTCAAAATGGCATTTTAATGTCAGAGAAAATCAGGGTTTTAATTTTTTTTTTTAAAAAAGCATGCACGTAATGCTGTAATTAGGAGTGGGGCCCAGCAGGGATGGGATAGATTGGATTTTGAGAAGGCTGCAGAAATGGGAAAGGAATAAGTTAAGTACGGAACATTTTCCTTGGATAGTAAATTGTTATTCCATGTAGGCAATCAAAATAAATCTGTGTGTTTTGGGAAAATACAAGGACAAACAAGATGGACTGGACAGTGGTTGGTCCCTAGCCCAAGCTAGAGGGAGGAAAGGCAGTCCATGGCCTGGGGCAGTGACTCAGGCAGGAAGAATGTGGCTCGGCTGCCTGCAGCTGCGATAAGGAGGACAGGATGGGGCACTGCAGAGGACATCCTGAAGCCGTCCAGGGACTTTCCATGTGGAGCATATGGAAACCCAGAGCCCAGCAGAAGTCTGGTCTGCCTGCCAGGTAAAGTCCTGAGTCTCGGAGTGTGAGTGAGGGGGAAGAGTGGAGGCGCTAACCTCCATCTCTGAAGCGCAGTGGAGACTGGGAAGGAAGCAGGGCTGATATCCAGCGCGCTGTGCAAACAGCTTCATTATAAGACCCGGTCAATTCATTCTTTCCGGGTCCCTGCAGCCCGTGATCTGTGCTGAGCCCTTTCCAAGCAAGCATGGAGTGTTCCTGTGCTCCGCAGCTTCTAACCCATGGATTCAAATCTCAGGCACATTTCTCCTACCAGCCTGGTTTGAGCCTTATCGGTGTAATGCACGTGCTTTAATTCACTTAGGATACACCCTTAAAGGGGTTCACATTTTAGACATAGCCTCTGCCTGCTGAGCAAATATCCATCTTCTTAAATGACTCCCACCTGAACCACCATCACCACCCATAAGCTCTCTGGGCTTCCTTGAAGCACAGTCACAAACCTTCCTGGGGATCCACTTGCCATGCATGGGGGGTGGGGGGGACCGAGTGAGAGGGCACCTTCTCACCTCTTGGTTGTAACCTCTGTCACTTAACAGTGTAAATCACTAGGGTTCCCCAGGAGGCACATCATCCAGCCTTGTCAGCTGAGTCTCCCCCTCATTCATTCATTGTGTCATGGAATCTGGAGCTCAGGACTCTGCTCCTACACCCAGCGGGGAGCTAGGGTTCTGACTCACTCGTCAGGGATGCCCTGCTTCCCTGGAGAGGTCAGAGAAGTCATCCTGTAACATCCACAACAGTAAGTCATGTTGCTAGTATGTACCTTTGGTGGAGCATGGATGACAAAAATGAAACTTTGCTTCTATGGTCTTCCTTCCAAGACTCAGTAACACAACTGCAGGACAGTCTATAAAGGAACTGAGCAGCATGCCTCAAAACTGTCACAGTCATCGAGAACAAGGATAGTTGAAGAACGCTTCACAGCCAAGAGGAGCCTTTGGAGACATGATGATTCATTGTAATGGGATGTCCTAAATGGGATGTTGTAACAGAAAAAATGATGTCAAACAATAGGGAAGAAAATCTGAGTATAATATGGGCTTTAGTTAATAATAACATAACCATATTGGTTCACTGATTTTAGTGAACGTACCATGAAAATGTAAAATATTCATAATCAGGGGACTGGGTGAGGGTTATACAGGAACTCTGTGTACTACCGATGAAACTTTTTTGTTCGAAAATTAAAAGTTTATTTATTTGAAAAATGAAGACTTTTAATAAAGTCATCCTACAATCCCCAATGCAATAGCAGCTGCTGGGTCACATGTTAAGAAAATTTTATTGTGGACCTTAAATGCTGCTTTTCAAACTATAGGCATGATAAAGTCTAACTAATTACTAAACGAAAACTCATCCACTTTCATTTTCCTTACCGCTCTTTTAAGTATCTATTCTGCAAGAACAATTGTTAACGCCTACTTTAAAATTCTGCCTCGACTTATTTCAGATTCAAATAGTAATGTCACTTAGTATGACTTGAAAACAGGAACTTGTCAAAATTGTTTTTCCCTGAAGAAATAGTAGCATTTGCAGAACTTTCCCTAAAAGCTTTTTTGGAAATGACTCAGAATGCTCACCGACTCCACCACATTGGTTCTTGTAGGTAGTGATGATAGAGAAGCTGTAATCGCCCGTAATAGTTAGTTGCTCGGATCCCAAACAAGAAGAGTCTATGTCTATTGTGCACATGAAAAGTCTGGCCCATTCTTTCTTGGAGTAATTTGTGAGGCTCTAACTATACATTACTCTGATTTCATCCATCATGTGTTTCTTATGCTGTTGTTTCATGGGGAATGGGAGGATTTAAGAAGGGGAGTGATGTTATCAAGGGCGAATCTGGGAAGAGCTCTTCTTGTTTTCAGTAGAACTAGATCTCAAATATTAATGTCTTGATGTGTCCTTTTGTGAGACATGTCCCATCATGATACATTCAAGTTATGAAAGACTCTGTTGAATGGAAACAAACCAGGCTGGCAAATGCCTTTGAAAACAGGATGGAATATGTAGTACGAGCCCTGTTACACAGATCTATCTGCCCCACCACTGAAATCTCACGGTCTCACGATTCCATTTTCCCTGCCATGTCTCCAGCTCTCATGTCTTTTCACTGCCATCCTGGCTCTTGTTTTTGACTCTTGATCAGCTTCTTCCTGGGTTCACCACTCCCCTGTCCAGCACACTCCTCACTGTGTTTGAGGCAGCCTAGAAAAAATGGGCAGGTCTGCTCAATTTTCATGGAGCCCTGGATGCTCAGTCCTTGGCTGTCTCATTTAGTTAGCAGTGGCTTTGGCATTTCCAACAGATGCAAGGAGTAGAAGGCTTGGAAAGCAATCAGCCAGTCAGAAGCCTGCAGAGCAACTCAGAGTGACTTTGATGTCCTACAGCTTGTTTCTGAACCTGTCCTGCACCCAGGGCAATGACCTGATGAGATTTGTCTCTTTGGGCGGGTTGCTCATTTCCCCTTGCTGATAGTGATCCAAAGATCTCCAGAGTAAGCCAGATCTGGCCCATCTCCTCATTCGTGGAGGTTCCAGGGCTGCTTACCTCCATGAAATAAAGCTTTAGGAGTCCCAGAGGCTTCTAAACTCCACTCTGGATGCTCTCTACAAGGTCGTGCTGGGATAGGCAAAATGCTCATTCATGGCATCACTGTTCAGGAGTCTGCTAAGGGTCATTTCCACATGGACTCACCCTCAGGCTGACTAAGCCGCTAGTGACTGATACTGTTTCCACATCATCTTCTGGCCAGACCTCACGAAGAAGTGAGGATCGCTGGATTTGAAGGCTGACGACCTGGGTTTGTGTCGCAGGCCTTACTTACTAGACAGGTAAAGTGTCACGTACAAAATGGCTCAGAAATCTCAGTGTGGTCTTCTGAAAATAAAGTTTTTGTTTTACTACTTTTTCACCCCACTTCTTTTGGGTTTATATTTTTGGAGGAGGATTGCTGAGTCATTTGGTAATTCTGCTTAACTTTTTCAGGAACCACCATGCCTTTTCCGTGGTGATGTACAATTCACATTCTCACCACCTATGTCCCAGTTTCTCCACCCCCTTTCCAACCCTCGTTTAGAGAAATAGCTCATCATGGTTCTGAGTTTTCACTTCTCTGATACTTGATGATAGTAAGCGCTTTTATGTGCTTGTTGCCCATATGTATATCTTTGTTGGAAAAATTGCTTTTCAAATCCTTTTCCCATTTTAAAATTGGGCTCCTGTCATTTATGGTTCAGTAATAAGTTCTTTGGATGTTCTGGATGCTAGACTCTTATCAGATATATAATTTGCAAATCTCTTCTCTCATTCTTTCTTAATAGTGTTCTTTGGCACATGAAACTTTTTAAAATTTTGATGATGTTCAATTTATCTAGTTTTTCTTTTGTTGTTTGTGTTTTTGGTGTTGTGGCCAAGAAATCATTACTAAATCCAATGTCATGAAAGTTTTCCTACATCTTTTCTTCAAAGAGTTGCAGAGTTTTAGCTCTGACATTTAGGTCTTTAATCCACTTTTAGTTTAAGATATATATCTAGATATATACACATATCTTACTATATACACATATAGTAAGGTCACATATATGTAAATATATGTATATATGTGTGTGTATATGTGTATATACACACACATATATATATATGCATATATATGTAAAGGTCAGGGCCCAGATTTCTTAGCATATGGCTATCTAGTTTTTTTCAATCTCCATTTGTTGAAAAACCTGTCCTTTCCGCATTAAATGATCTTGGTCCTTATTGAAAATCATTTGACCATATATAAGAGAGTTTTATTTCTAGGTTCTTTGTTCTATTTCATTGGTATATATATCTGTTCTCATGACACTACCACACTATTTTGATTACAGTATTTTTTAAGTACATTTTGAAATCAGGATATGTGAATGCTTCAGTTTTGTTCTTTTCAAGGTTATTTTGGGTATGTGAAGTCCCTTAGGATCCTTCTGATTTTAGGATAGGATTTCTATGCCAGTAAAAAAAAAAATGTCATTGGGCTTTTTATAAGGATTTCATTGAATTCATATTTTGATAGGAATTGCATTGAGTCTGTATTCCTGTATTTCTCTTTTTTAAAAAATGCTAGGTTCAATTTCCTAATATTTTGTTAAGGATGTTTGTGTCTATGTTCATAAGGACTATTGGTCTGTGGTTTTCTTTTCTTGTAATGTCTTTGTCTGGTATTAAGGTTGTGCTAGCCAAAAATTTTAAAATTGGGAAATGTTTTTCTCTTCTAGTCTCTTAAAAAGTTTCTGTATAATTGGCATGATTTCTTCCTTACAAATTTTATAGAGTATACCAGTAAAATAATCTGCGATTGAGTTTTCTTTGCAAACGTTTTTCATTTTACCTTCTAATTATTGATTGACTGATTGATTGATAGGAAAGGTGTCAGCAGGAATGAAGGCAAGCAGAGACAAGCAAACAGGAGGAGAGATTTGTTTATCTTGACTTTTCTCCCCAATCCCAATGATGAACCTGGGTCCTTGGCATATATGTGACTGTGTCCAGTGGACTTAACTGTTATGCCATGAGGGCACACCCGCCTGCGTATTATTTTTTTTTTTAAGGACAGATGCAGGTAGGAAAATTAATGAACATTAATCAGGTAGGAAGAGAGAAGAGGAAAAAGCAGTTTATTTAGTTGTTCATCTTGGTTGCTTCCCTGGGTCCAGGTCTTGAACCTGATCCTTGGGTTATTTGAGAGTGTGTGTGTGTGTGTGTGTGTGTGTGTGCGCGCACACGCGCTGCCTCTGGTGGCTTTATCCACTAGGCCATCAAGGCGCACCTGTGCATTTAATTTTTAAAATCAGCATGAGGAGCTTCAGATTTTCTACTTCTTGTGTCAGTTTTGTACATTGTTTTTCAAGGAATCGATCTAGTTTGCTAACCTGTCAATCTCTTTAGTATAAAATTGTTCAAAACACTATTAATCTTCTCAGGATTGGTAGTGATGACTCCTTTCATTCCTAATGTTGAAATTTGTATTTTTCTCTCCTGTGAACATACTTAATCTGATGTCATTTTTCTATCAGTCTTAAGGACTTTCCTTACCACATCTTATAGTGTGAATCTACTAGAGAGAACTCTTCTATTTAAATATGTTTATTTTGCTTCAATTTTTATAAGATGTTTTTGTTGTTTATAGATTCTGAGTACAAGTGTTTTTATTTCAGCTCTTAAAAACAACCTATTCTATTGTCTTCAGGCCTCCATTGTTTCTAATGAGATATTTTACTTTTGTATAGATGGATGGATGATGTGTCTTTTCCCTTTAGCTCCCTGTAACATCTTTTTCCTTTACTTTTGGTTGTCAGCATTTTGACTAACAAAGTACTCGAGTTTGTCTGCATGTTTATTCTGCCTGTGGCTTGCTCAGATTCTTGGGTCTGTGGTTTTGTGCTGGTTTACTTTTGTTTCATCACACCCTAACTGTCATGAACAGTTGGCCGCCTCCTGGCCACATTGTTGTTCTCCATGCCAGGCTGCTCTTCTACCTACAGCAGACCACGTGTTGCCTCAGCTCAGCCACGAGGGGCACATCCCTACCTGGAATTCAGTGAATGAATGCAAATGCCTGAAAAGGTCTTGACCCTGACTTCTGGGTTCAGGAGAAACCTGATAATGGGAGTGCGTTTTGTAGATTCTAAGTGAAAGATTCTCAGGACGGGACTGAAACAGAAGACCTTCCCAGTGGTCAGGGTAGAAGGGTAGAAGGCGGCCAAGAAGAGTGCATATAGAGGAGGAGTGTGAACCAGGGCTCTTGAGAAGGGAATAAAGGTAGGAAAAGCAAAGAGCACCACATGGGAGGACGAGGAGAGGAGCACTGCAAACAGAATCCTCAGCACTCAAATTAAGGAGCTGGAATAAAGTCCACAAGCAGAGTAGTGTGTGCAGGGTCATAAAGCCTGTCTTCATGAGGTTCTGGCTTCATGGTCTGGCACAGGCTTGTGGCTTGGAGAACCAGGTTTTGAGAGGATTTCCAGAAGATCCCATGGAGGAGGCCCCAGATCCAGGGCCCCACCTGCGCTCCATCCTCTTTCCACCTTTCCTTATTAGCCCTATGGACATGTTCTTCATGAACCCTCACTTATGGAAGCTGCCTCAGGACCTTTGAACTGGCTGTTCTTTCTGCTTGAAAGGTTCTTGCCCCAAATATCCATCGGGCCCACTCCTGTTCTTTCTTTTTCTTTTCTCCTATCTCCTCCTCCATGAGACCTTTTCTGACCACAGCTGTAACCTGCTCTACCCACCCTGTCACTGCCCATCGGTCTTCTTTGTCCCTGGCACCTATCTGCCCTTCTGGTACACAGTGTGATTTACTGACTTACTCTGTTGGTGGTGGCTCATTGTCTGTCTCCTGCTGCTTAAGTGCTAGCTCCACAGGACAGGACTGTCTGGTTTTCTCAGTGCCATGTCTCTAATTCTGTGCCACCCTGGTACCGCTGAGGACTCTACAGAAACCTATGCATGGGTGACGTGGACATTTCCAAGTATTTTCCTGTTGAGAGCAGCATAGTCCATGACCAATTCAGGTAGCTCAGCTACCAGTTTACTGCCAACACTAAATGAGTGAATCACGACCTCTAAGTAAGTCTTAGCATCTTTTAAAAATATTGTGACCTTCTCCAAAGACTTGTGTCCTCTTGCTCTCCCCCCACCAGGGGTGGGGGCAGAAGTCCACCTCCCTGACTGGGAGCGCTGGTCTCAGAGAAACCAGCGTGTTATCCCCATCCCACGTGGGTGAGGGACACAAGTCTCTGTTGATGTTTCTTCTTGGAGTATCCCTTCCCAAGGGAATAAGACCAAGAGGAGTTCAGTATTATAGTAATTCCTCCCCCAAACTCAAAAACTCACATTCAAATATATACTTCTAGAGCGGGACAGGACTATGGGGAGATGCTGCTCAGACAGCTTCCATGGTGCCTGTCACCTCTACTTGGCTCCCTCGATCTCTCAGGGACCTTGTCCTAAGCTAGGACTCTAAGTCTTGGAAAATGGCAGGATCCAGGGTGCTGAATCTTGCAGTAAAGTTGGGCCATATTCCCAGACTCCCAGAGTCATGGCTAATTATGGGAGAACTCTTAGCCACAACGCTCATCCCCAGCACATGTGCACACATGTGCGCGTACACACACACACACACACACACACACACACCCTCTTTTCTGAGGTCAGCAGCTTTCCCTCTGGTCCATGACAGCTGGTAGGCCTACCACGCGGCCCTGCACTTGTGGGCCACATTCTGCTTTGTTCTTCATTCAATAAAAGCCAGCGTAACAGGCTTCTAACTGTGGTCACAAGCACATGGTAGCTCTTTTAGTCCACGTTTAGAGACACCAGGGAGGCATAGTGCCGGAGTGAGAGATGGCAGCTGGGCTGCCAATGCAGGGGTGGCTTTCCTGTGGCACCCTGAAAAAGTGAGTAGACGAACAAGGGATTCTAGCTCTGTGTCCTGAGAGCTTTCCTCTCTGCTTCTCAGGGCTCCACACACGGAGTGAACTCATGCCAAGTGCCACATCCCTGTGGCTGTGCAGTGCTCTGGCGTTACGCTCACCCCGAGGACGAGGAAAGCGGGGATAGGACGCCTGGCTCTCTCCCATGCAGATTGGCGGCTGTCCTTCCAGGCCCATGGCCTGGGTTTGCACACAGCTCTTGGTTTGCACAAAGAAACTGATATAATGTAACTTTCCCGGTTCTCCGCTAAGCTCCTGCCCTGCAGGGGTTGGGCTCTTGACTCCTTTATGAGCCCATTCTCCACCCAGAGCAGCTGTGCTTCCTGAGCAGACCGACCCAAACCCAATGGGAGTCGGGGAATCCCCGCCTTCTTTCACTTAGGGAAGTGGAGCTCCAGTTCTCAGGGAGCAGCTGAGGACTGAATTGTGCCTCCCCGCCCAAGTTCATAATGTGAAGCCTAGCTCTACATAACTGTATTTGGATATGGGGCTTTATCATAACAGGTAATTGGGTCACATGAGGTCATAAGGGTGGGGCCCTGATCCAGTAGGATGAATGTCCTCACACAAAGACACACCAGAGTTTGTTCTCTCTGTGTCTAGGAAACACCAAGTGGGGACATACCTAGAATACATGTGTCTGCAAGCCAGGAAAGGAGCCCTCGTTAAAACCAACCCTGGCAGACTAGGGTCCTAGTCTTCCAGCCTCCCTCGCTCCAGTCTCTGCCCCTGTCCTCACACGGCTGTCTGTGTATCTCTGCCTCGTGTGTGTGAATAAGGGGATCAGTGCTGTTGATTTAGGGCCCTCCCTAATGATCTCGTGTTACCTGATTATATCCACAGTGATCCTGTTTCCAAACAAGGTCACATTCTGAGGTTCTGGGGGGTAGAACGTCAATGAAAATGTTAAATTTTTTTTCTTAAGAGAGGAAGAAGTGGTATTTTTAAGGAAGGGAAGGAAGGAAAAAGGAAGAAAGGAGGGAGCGAGGGAAGGAAGGAAGGAGAGAGGAAGGAAGAATTTTTTTAGATTTTATATTTATTTTTGGTTATTTCCCCTGGTCCCAGGTCACGAACCCTGGTCCTTGAGTTTTACATGGTCTGTGCCCCTGCTTCTGGCTTAGTCTCTGAGACACCAATGGCTGCCGCTTTCTGGTATTTAAGCCCCCTGATCTACTCTGTTATGGCAACCTGAGTTGACTAATACAGGAGCTACCATGAGCCTGGGCCAATATAGCCTGGCCTGTGAATCCGGGCTCTAGTGCCTCTGATTCTGAGGACAAAAATGCTCATGCAGATCCTTGGCCCAGGGCTAAAGGCCTGGGCAGGCACCTACCTATCTTCCCATTGGGCCTGCAGGGATCGCTAAGCATTTATTATTTCATATTTGAAGGAAATGGACTCTGCTTTAATAAGCTGGTAATCGTCCCCAGAGATCACACTAAAGCCTGCAATGATGCCTTTCTTCTTCAGATCCCAGCCCTCATCCCAGGACTGCGTGGTGATTGCACCTGATGGTTCCCGTGGTGCTCGAGGGTGGTGAGGAAGCCCCGGGCAGGCAGAACAAGGTACAGGGAGCTTTGTGGAGTGGGTCCACGAAGGGGCAGGTTGATCTCTGCTTGTAGAGGAGCAGGGACGACTTCACCCTGCTGCGGGCCAATCCCTAGGCCTAGACACTCTCCTCTTTCCACCTGCTCTGGGCAGAGGGCCTCGGGGCTGGAAGTCGTGATTTCCTGCTGAGGACAGTGACGTATGGCCTGGAGACTGCCGTTGTCCCCCTGCTCTGGAGGCTGACACTTAGGGGAAGAGTTCTAATTAGGTTAGTTGGCTAGTTTGTTTAGTTTCACTTAGGGTGGGAGGAGAAGGTAGAAAAAAATGAAGGAAGAGAGTGGAGAAGAAAAAAGGGTCAGGAAGGAAAATAGCGAACAGGAGTCATGGAAGACAAAGCACAGAAAAGTCAGATCCTGCAGAGTCAGGCCGGGAGGGGTCACAGGGACGCTGTACACAACGACACCTGTGTCATCTCTCCGGATGACGCTGCAGGTGATGGGACCAGTGAGCTCCCAACATTCAGAGGCAGCGCACTCCTCACGTCCTCATGGGTTTTGCTGCCGGGACCAAAGAACAGAGGAGGGTGTTTATGGAGAGAAAAAGTAAAGCCTTAGCTCATTTTAGATTGTTTGGGAAGTTTTTTTAGCCCTGTGTGTTTTTGAAGAAGTGGTACAATAGTCAGGCTGACATCATCTGGTGTTAATGGGCACGCTATAAATATTTCCACTCTGAGTCCAGACGAGGCATTATTTTACAGCATTCTTTAATAACTTCTTCCAACGTTCACCTACTCATTACAAATGTCAAGCGAATGCTCAAAGTAAAAGAAACCTGTATATTAAGAAATGGAGGAATTTCTGGTGATAACAACAGCAACCCCTCCACAGGCTGAGCGCACCAGGTCCTGGCCTTCTTCCAAGGGCTTCCGCAGAGGGCAGGAATGTTTTTGCTTTTCACTTGCGCAGCTGAGCTGACCAGTTGCCATGACAGGCAGCTTTGTTTACTTGGTTTTCACTTTTTAGCATGAAATACAGGCCTGTCTTGATTCTCCTGCCTTTGGGGCTCTCTGGGTTTTTCAGACTAGAGTTCTTTCTGCTCTTTTGCCGAAAGACTCCCTCCCTGGGGACTGACTGGTGCCTGGAAGCACTGCTGGGGCTTCGGCATGGGTGGCAGCTTTGCTCGGTCAGGTCATAAATCAGCAGCATTTCTGTTAAAACTCTCCTGCAGCTCTGAGTTTTATTTAGGGGTGGATCATTTGGCTTTGAGTTCAACGCTCTTTGCTTGTAAATGTAGTGGGCTGCTTCCTCTGGGAATGCATGGACAGACGCCGTGTGGTCATCGCAGCCACATCACAGTGCATGCCCACATCGGTCACTGTGGGCCGGTGATCCCAGCAAGCTTTCCCCAGTGCAAGGCCGCATCTGAGGTCTGACTTCGGGTCTCAGTGCCGTGTCAGCGCTCTGTGTGCCTGCTCTGGCCCTGCCTGACTGCGGGAGATGGGGAAGACAGAGCAAAGACGACCCACCTCCTATTGTAAATAAGCCCAAGGGACACCAGACAGAAGGCGAAATGCTATGAAAGGAGATCATGTCAGAGGAGAGTAAAAGATACTGGATGTTTGTGTTTTGAGGGTGTGGCTTACAGATCAAAATAGAACGGCTGGAGTTTCCTTAAAAATAAAACACGTAGGAGTATCCCGGGGGCCTAGCGGTTTTCTGCATCAGGCACAGCTGGCGTACATGCAGAGACCTGGGGCCGGAGAGACAACCAAAATGAACAACTAAATAAACAATGGGCTTCTGTCCCTTCTCTCTGCCTGCCTGCCTGCCTGCCTGCCTGCCTACTCACTTTCATTTCTACCTGCAACTTTCCTTTAAATACAAATGAAACATGTAACTGGTGTGTGTGCATGGGGTGGGGGGTGGTAGCATTCTTTAAATGACAGAAATGGAGAACCGGTGAGCAATTGCTGGGGTGAGGGCAGGAGGACAGGTGTGTGGCCACACAAGGGTAATGTGACAGGTCCTGTGTCGGCAGTAGCCTCTCAGCTGTGCTGTTGCTTGCAAGACCCTTCATTGGGGAAAACTGGGTAAATAGCACAGGAAATCTTTCTGTCTTATTTCTTTTAACTGCGTGTGAATCTACGATTGTCTCATAATCAGTTTTTTGAAATAGTTTTTTAACGAAAGGTTCAGGCAGGAATGAAGGTAAGCAGAGGCAGACAGGGAGAGAGAGGAGGAAGAAACATCTTTATTCATTTTCTTTAGCTATTCAGTTGCTCAACTTGGCTGTTCCTGATGGCCCCCAGGAGACAAATAGGGGACCTCGGGATGTATGTGGACGGCACCCAATCCTTACTCTACCAGGGCATGCCTCACAATAAAATCGTAATTAAAAAAACAAGGTGGCCCATGTGGACCCACTGAGCAGGTGCCATTTAAACAAAGACTTGAAAGAGGTAGAGGAGACAGACTCGTGTTTATCTGGACAGAGAGGGCCACCAAGAGACAGTGTGAGCGAGGAAGAAGGCACAGAGGAGTCAGAGGGGGAGCTGGGCCAGTTCCTGATGACCCTGGTGGGCATGGAAAGGCGCTGGGCTTTGCTCTGTGGTCAGGCAGTCATGGACGGCTGGAGCAGCAGACTGATGTGGGCCCACGTGCATTTTAGCAAAGCCTCACTAGCTGCTGAGTGAACACACGATACGGCGTCAGGGTAGAAGTGGGAAGATGAGGAGGCGGCTGCTGCCGGCACCCTGGATGACCCCAAATGCCTCCCCTGCCCTGGAAGGCCGTGTCTATAGCTCTCCTGGGTGTGCGTGCACGCAGATGTTTGGTGAGGCAGGCAAGAGCTTCTTGAAGGAGCGTTGGGCCTTGAAGTCAGGCATCTAGACTGGTGACCCACAGGAGTAGACAGCACAACTGAGGATACAGGACATGAAGGCACTACTGTGGGATGGAGTCACAGATCTTGCTCCAGAGAAGCCATTCTGAGCGCATGTACACATCCTAGATCTCTAAACTCGGAGTCATGAATCACTCCCACTAACACCTTTAAAAATATGCTTTACTCTGAGTGCTTCTGTTTCTGTTTTCATGTGAAACAAGTGCTTTTATGCACCTCTGACTAGGGCATTTTTATTAGTGGTGCAATTACGGTCTTGCAGGCCCGAATGACTGGCATTGTCCCTGCCCCTCACCCTGTAACCATTACACTTTTCAGCTGGGAGATAATGGCAGAGGTCAAACCAGGTCAGATCCTGGAAGACCCAGGAACTCAGCAAGACCCGGACTGACTTGCACAAACAATGGGAATCACAGGAGGGATGTGGCAAACAGTCTCGGGACCGAACAGGTCAAGATGAAAGGGACACATCAAGAGACATCTAGAGGGGCAAGCCAAAAGTCAGGAATAAGGAATCATCAAAATGAGCATGCAAGTACATTAGTTAATGTTCTCAGCTTTGGGAAGACAAAGATCAGCCTTGGGGTTCCTCTTGAGGAGGCAGTGAGACATGCAGCAAGATGAGCTGGTCAGTAATTAAAACAAGAGATAGCACAAGAAATGGGGAAACCTTCAAGTAGAAGGAAAGGTCACCAGAGACAAGTGTGTAGTGTTTCTAGCAGGAAGGCCAGCCCCTCCTACCTCTTCCCCTCATCCTTGTCAGGGACTGTGTGCCATGCTTCCAGGGTCCTGGGATGTATCACTCTTCCCAAGTGACCATGTGGTCTCTGAGGCAGGGTGAAATCTCTTGGGAAACTGCAGCTCATCTTCTCATGTCATCCTCAGAGTGGGGGACAAGAGGAATGGGCTGAAAAGGAGGAGTAAGCTAGGAAGACCCAGGTAGGTGGTCTGACTGAGCACCCGAATTGCCACTGACCCGCAGGCAGACTTCCATGTTCTCCTAGTGCCAAAGATATATAGTGAATTATTTAAAGAGGATGACAAAGAGATAATCCATGCCCCCACCACAAATCCATTAACTCGCAGGAAACCAGAGGAACATTTTCTTTATGCTGCACTAACATCCAAGGGGCAGGAATAAATCTGGAATTCTTTTCACTTCTACTCCAAGTCATTCATTTGTTTGCTGCTAAATTAAAAGCTTGGAACAATTTCCTGCTATTCAGATAAATAGGTTTTTAAAAATCAAAGACTTGAAATCTTAAGAATTATTTCAAAAGACATTTTGAAAAGCTTTCTGCTTCTGATCATAAAATGTCAAACTCACATTATTATGAACTGTAATTTTTCTATACTTCTTCCTAGCCCAAAACCCAAGAAGCAATCCATTTTTCTAAGAAAAATCTACATTTATTCATTAATATTCATAGCTAAAATGGTAACATTCATGCTTTAAAATAATGAAAAAAATGTATTTCTTTAGAAATATATGTAAGTGAACGTTCCAGCTGTAAAGAAGTGATAAGGTTAACACATCTTCTCCCCTAAAAACAACTGTACAACTGGATATAATTGTGAAAACTTATATTTGAAG
This sequence comes from Solenodon paradoxus, assembly GCA_004363575.1. NCBI lineage: Eukaryota > Metazoa > Chordata > Mammalia > Eulipotyphla > Solenodontidae > Solenodon > Solenodon paradoxus. The sequence goes on along the minus strand of RJWH01000321.1, from coordinate 656,865 downwards.
GCTCTGGAAATTGACTCCAGATAAACAACAAATTGAGAAACAAATAATCACAAATCATGTGAAGGTTTAGGTGAAAACAGTAGTGATACGTGGCATTCTTGTCTGGGACTGCCTTTCCCCTGCATCCGAGCTTTGTCAGCCTGATTGCTCTGCCAGGACAGAACCAGCCTTCACCTGGTTTGGAGTGAGGCTAGAAACCCACAGTCAGCAGCAAATGGGAAAGCCTGTATTACTCCTAGACCAACGCTGCTGCAGGGGTTAGGGTAAGTGGTATAAAAGAAGCCAGAAATTTAACAGGGAGATCCCTGAATTAGATAGCCACTGAGGTCTATCTCATTCTGCACAACCCTGAGTGACTGGGAGCCTGGGGACAGGCACAATAAAGATCCAAAAGGCCCCAAACCAAAGCAACATCTGCAGCAGCACTGAAAATCGCCACACTTGAACTCATCCCCAAGTTCAAGTAGGGGGCGTTGTTTAAGGACAATTCTTGACCAATCATGAAGTGCGCATTAAGCTATGTAAACAGAGGTGACCCAGAGGAAGCCAGTCCCGCCACCCAAAAATACAAGTAAGATTGAAAAAAAAAAACAAAAAAACAACTGAGAAGAGATACCAGCAGATATACACTGCAAGGCGACATCATCTGCAGATCAAATCCAGGTTAGTCATAAATAACAACAACAAAGTAGTAACAATTTAGACTCTTAGAGGATACAAAGGAAAGAGAATCTAGATTTATTATGTTATCTAAAATATACCAAATACCCACTTTTCAGTAAAAATGTGTGAGACATGGGAAAAAAAAACACAAAGTTTCACTCATACCCAAGAGGGAAAAAATTCCATGGAAGCTGTCTTTGAGTGAGTCCAGACATTGGATTTAATAGACAAAGACTTCAAAGGGGTTGTGTTAAGTATATAAAAAAAGAAAGAAAGAAAGAAACTCATGTTTAAAGAATTTAAGGAAAATATTATGAAAATGACTCACGTAAGAATATCAATAAAGAAATAGAATTACTTTTTAAGAGAAGAACTAAATGGAAATTCTATAGTTGAAAATTCAATAATAAAATTTATTTTATGAGATTAACAGTAGATTTGAAGTATCTAAAGAAGTAATAAGTGAATTTGAAGATAGAGTAATAGGATGTTTTCTGAGCTGAAGAACAAGAGAAAAAAGATTGCCTAGCAAATAAGGCCACCAAAATGTAGTCTACATATATTCTAAGGACCCAGGTTTAAGACCCAGGGCCGGAGAAAACAACCAAGATGAACAATTAAATAAAAGAAATAAAAAATGCTGCTTTCTTCTCTCCCTACCTGCCTGCCTACTTCTCTTGATTCCTGCCTGTACCTTTCCATTAAAAAGAAGAAAAAAAGATACCATTACGAAATTAAAAAGACTAATCAGTTTATGAGAAAATATTTGCAAGTCTATGTCTGATAAAGGATTTGTTTCTAGAATATATGAAGAACTCTTTCAATTCAGTAACTAGAAGTCAAACGACACAATTTTTAAATGAGTAAAAATTTTAATAGATATTTCACCAAAGAAGATATTCAAATGACTAATAAGCCCACAGAAACATATGTCCACACGAAGACAGGTACATGAATGTTTTTAACAGCTGGGAACTGGGGGCTGACTTGGCCCCTGTTCTTGCTTCTAGGGCTTCTTAGTTTTGGAATGCCTTGCTGAGTTTGAATGACTGTGCACTGGCACAGATCAAATCCATCATGAATAGTTGTAGTAATGACAATAAGAACAGCCCTATCATGTAATTTATCTATTTCCAGCAACCATGGCATTCTACCCTAGCATAGGTTCTGCAGTTTTCAAGGCACATTGACAATTACCATGTTGTCTCTGCCTCACTCACCCAGTGGGCAAAATTCTCCCTGAGACTGGCCTCCCCTGGCCACCTAGTAAGGGTCTCACTTTCCGGGGTCATCCAGTCACCTCTTCACAACATAACAATAACACAGGTGGTAATGACTTTAGCTACCTAATGTGTTATCACTGAAAATGGGTGAAGACAGGACACTCCTATTCTCCTGAAATGTATCAGGCCACCATGTCCTATAAAGAGAAGAAAGGAGAGAACATTTACTACGACTGAACTGCACTGCTGAGACTTTTTTTTTATACTAGCACAAAACCACAGTAGCCAAGGAGGAGAGAGAAATGTGGTTTGCTGGGCTTTGCTGAAAAGAAGGAATTTCTCTCATGGGACAACTTGCTTGGAAATAGAAGGAACTGGAGTTTAGACATGTGATTCTCATTACCAGCAACCTCCTTTCAGACAGGAGGCAGATATAATTGGATCCCTTTCTATTTTAATTATAATTCTATGGCTTTAAAGAAATTGCCAGTGGAAATCTGCAAGCCACCACAAGCACTGCCATTTCAAATTCACTGGATTTTAATGTAGCCTAGATTTCAGGCCTGGGGCCACCATCACGATTGATATTTGTTGTTATGACAGACCTAAAATTCTCCCCAAAGATGAGCTGATCCTTTTTCACTCCCTCTCATCCTCCATTCCTGGTTCTATTTTTCCTTTTGAAAGAATGAGGGAGATCTTATAGATTTTGCCAGCCTCTCCCCTTATAAAAAAAAAAAAAAAAAAAGACAGAAAATGAAGTCTTTCTTGACGAATGACAGCAGAGTATGTGCAAATGACACTTCCTTTGGCACCTGTTAGCTCTCAGGAGGACTTCTCCAACCTCTCTGGAGTCCTAGGTTCAGGAATGGTGCTTGAAACTGAAGGGCCAACCCCTTTTAAAGTCAAACAGCATAACCAAACACAGTGAAACCCCTGAGTGAAACTTCGGTTGAGCTGTTTTCCACTTTACTTTCTTTTCATCAGACTGTCTCACAGGCATTCTTGGCAAAATTATTAGGGGTCCCTAGCAGATCAATCCCGAGAGTAAGATAAGCACTAAGGTTGTGAAGCGCCCAAGAAACTTCCTAGGGAGACTCTATGCCCAGGCCCCTGAGACAGGAGCCCGGCAGGTGTTTGGGGTCCCTCTGTGAGTCCGTGGACACTTGCCCCACGGGTGACTGGTGGCTTGTTGGGCACAGCCCGCACAGGACAAAGCTACTCTCATCTTCCTTTCGCAGCTGAGCAAACGTGAGGAGCACAGTCCCTGTTGTAGCAATAGTTTTGAGACTAAAATTCAGTTAAAATACTTCTGTACGTGTTTCAAAGTTTTGTTTTCTCTAATTTGCCCTTCATTCAAATGTCTTCCTCAAATTTTCTATAATTCAGCAAGTCTTAAAAAGTCACTTTTGTATGAAAATAGAATATTCCTTGACATGCACATGTGGATAAAAATGCGGAGTATGTGTGGACACAGAGAAAAACACACACAAATACAAATAGCAAAGAGTCCGATTCAATACCACTACCCACGAGCATTGCTCCTCATCAATTTCAGATGATGGGAAATATTTGAGTGAGAGATGCCAAAGTGTTAATAATTGGAAACAATTTTCAAATTAGCCTCACAATGAAGAAATTCTAGCAAAGGAACATTAAGCAGCCAGAGAGAGAGAAAGAGAGAGAGAGGGAGAGAGGGAGAGAGAGAGAGAGAGAGAGAGAGAGAGAGAGAGAGAGAGAGAGAGAGAGAGAGAGAGAGAGAGAGAGAGGAGAGCACGTGCATGCATGCACCAGCAACCTGGCAATCACTATCCTAAAACAAGGCAGTCCTGGAGGAAAATCCTGGTTTACACAACCGTAGTTCAAGCCTGCAAAGCAACGCCCAAAAGACAGTTGTGAGCCAGTCAAGAAGGTTTCTGCTCTCGCTTTGCTTTGAGTTTTCCCTCCTGGCATAAAATCCCTCATACAGCTGAGAAACTAAGTCTGACATTTCCGAAGGTTTCAAAAGAAGAGATAAACTCAACCAATGCCTTGTTCAAAAATATTTTTTCTTGAGCTTGCATTCCTGTCAAATTTACATCCTAACACTTACAATTATATCCAAGACAAAGGGGGAATTTTGGGGTCCCTGCTGTCATCCTGCAGGTCCCCAAGTGTTGCTAATAAAGGCACACCAGGGGAGTACTATGACCTCATAGAGGAGTCAAAGACTTGTCATTATTGGTTCACATTCCTATCATTTTTGAAAGATCCACAGTGGCTTTAACTCATCTTTAAGAGCCCATTTAGCACCACTAAATCCCTGTTTAGAGAGAAAAAGAAGGGAGTTATATCCACTCTTTTCAAACAAGCACTCAAAACATGATTTACCTACACTGGCAAATCATGCAAAAGGGTTTCTCAGTTTTCCTTGTATCTTTCTCAGGAGGCTTTTGTATCTCCTTCCATGCCTTACTGGAAGGCCTCTCCTTGAAGCTTCCTATGCAGAAACTGAATCCCTTCTCTCATGGTTTCCAGATCCTGCTGTTATCATGCTTCTGGCTCTTGTCCCCAACCATATACCGAAGGTCTATGGAAAAGTAATTGAGGAGGGAGATCGTGACAGGATGAATAATGCCTCCCACCCCAAGGATGTCCCGAGCCTAATCCCTGGGCTGTGTTAGTTTCCACAACAAAGTGGAATTAAAGTCAGGAGAGCTTGTGAAGAATAGAAGTCTCTTGAGTTCCATAGTATCTATTTGAGCTTGGTGAGAGAAAAGAATGAGCAAAAACCTCACCAAAGAGAAATTTTAGCTCGAAGAGAGAATCTTTCACTCACTATACAGCTGTCCAGAGAGGGGAGTCTTGGGGAAAGAACTGATGGAAGAATAGCATGCTGGACAGTGTGTGTGTGTGTGTGTGTGTGTGTGTGTGTGTGTGTGTGTGTAAGGTCATTCTTCAGATGAAAAACTATGGTTTTGACCAAAGTTTGTGTCTCCAAATTACCTTTTCTATTGTTTATTTGAGTTCCATATTTCATGTTCTGTTGCCAGGAGACCCCAGAGAGCCAGCTGGGTCTATATCCTCCTGTACCAAGCCAACATTCCTTTGAGTTCTGGGTCCATTTAGGTTCTTTCTAATTGGAAAGGAGATGCCTGCCTTTGGTTCCATTACCAAGGCTTTCATTCAGTTCTCTTTATAAGGATGTAGCTGAGGAAAACATCCAGCTACAGAATGATGAAAAACTCATCTTTATCAGTTTGCTCTTATTATGAAGTGTTAAATTCCCAGTGACAAGGACAAGGGAAAATGACACGGAGCCCTTTCCTGCCAGCATCACTATGTTCTACAGACACTATAATAGGTTCATCACTCCATGTCCATCCCCCATTGTCCTTGCAATGACACTGCAAGAAAAGAGCTTCGAACTAGAATTTTATATCCTGAGATGCTGCCATTTAAATGAGGATGAACTAAAGGTATTCACAGGCACACAAAATCACATAGAATTTTACTAGACAAGAACCCTTTCTGAGACCATTCTGAGAGAAATAATGTAGTAAAAAAATCATTAAGTATGGGAACATACTTTGGATAAGGGATATAGGTAACCACATAATTTGCTAAAGTTTACTTTTATGTAAATAGGCAAGAGTTTCCAATTTTCTTTTATATATCTCTTCAAATATGAGTGAGAAAACAGAATCACTTAACAATAAAAAAAAATATGAAATGTTTTAATATGAAATGTTGAAATCAAGTTGACAAATAGGAAAATGAAATTTGGAAGTGAGGACAATGCAAAATGTAAAATATGTTAAAAATAAAATGAATATTCTAGATAGATGAATAAACTCCATTCAATAAGAATAGGAGGCTATAAAAAAGAAATAATTCTAAAACCAAGAGAGATCCTGTAGAAATTTTAAATAGAATAGCAGAAATTTAAAATTCCACACAAGATTAAAAACATAAAATTGAAGACATCTCTAAGAAAGTAGAGTAAGAGATAGAAACATAGATACAAAGAGAGAGAAAAAGAAAGAATAAGGAGGAACAATAACAGAAATTAGGGAACTAGTTCAAGACATCCAATACGCAAATAACAAAAGTTTCAGAAATAATGAAGGCAAAAAGCAGAGGGAAGACAACTATTGAAGACATAATTTAAAATATTTATGGCAATTATTTAAAATATCAAATTAAGAAAATAATGGAAGGAATACTTGCTTTCACTCAAAACGGATTAATAGGGACCAGATTTATACTCGCTTCAAATAAACAAAGACATAATATATGAACAGCAAGTTTAAAGATACTGAACATCAGGCAACAGTGAGTATTTATTCTGAGAGACAAGAAACAAACGAAATGAGTCATATGGTTGCTTGCCTCACTGCCTTGAGAGTTTCCAAGTGGCAGTGCAAGGAGAGGGACCCAGGCAGAGTGTAGCAGGCTCCCCGAATCAGAGTTAGAGCTGAGAGTCACAGGGAGACCAAAGTGGCCAATGTGCTTAGGACAAAGAGAACCCTAGAGATCTGAAGGTCACCCCTGTGAATATTCAGCAGAGAAGTGACCAGCACAGGAGAGAGAGGATTCTACCTAAGGCTCTGATAACAAATCTATCTGAAAAGACTGGAGAAAAGTGCTTAGCACTGACACTAATCTGGGAAAGGTGCCTATTCCCACAGCCAGACTAGATAGCTCAAAATTCGCAGGGTGTTGAATAGACTACTCAGAAAGGTCTTGACTCAGCAATGGGAAATAATTAACCCCAGACTGAGCACTGCTCTGGACTCACTAAAATCAAAAAGGCAAAACTTTAAGGCATTGGTCTTTTTCCATAAAACTTAATTGCCTCCCCATGTAAAAGTAGTCAAAAATATTCACAGAACTAAAAAAATCCAGTACCCAAGAAAGTAAAATTCACAATGTCTGTTATCAAAACAGAAGTCACCAGACAATGGAAAGTGGTAGCAAAATATAATTTACAATAAAGAAAATAATCCATCAATTGAAACTGATGCTGAATGGACATAGTGGTTAAAATAAACAGAAAAATATATTAAGACAGCTGTTACACCTATAGTCTGTATGTTCTAAAAGTTAAGAGACATGAAAAATGTGAAAAAAGATGAAATTTCTATAAATGAAAACTATAATGCCTAAAATGAAAAATACATTGGATAGAATTCATGGTATTAGACTTAGCAGAAAAAAAGGGAGAGGGAAAGAGCCTTAGTGAACTCTAGAACCACAGTAAACAGCCTAACATATATAAAAGAGAGAAAAGGATGGGAGGTCAAAAAATAATTGACTAAATCATGGCTGAAATTTTGCCTAATTTAAAAAAAGCTATAAATCCAAATATCCAAGGAATTCAACATATACCAAGCATAAAAAATAAGAAGAATACTATGCCAATTCACAATTAATATATTTTTTTAAATAATGAGAAAATCTTAAAAGCAGCCAAGGCAAGAGTTGGGAATGGATTATGTACAGAGAAACAAAGTTATCTGACATGGCAATAAGACATGGAGTGATATCTTCAAAATACTATAAAAGAAGGTTCTTTCGTATTTTGGATCAAGTCTGAATTCTATGTTCAGTGAAAATACCTTTCCAAAAATGAAGGCAAAATAAACACATTTCTAGACATTCATGCAGTATAAAAATGTTAAAGAGCATGATGCTAGAGGTAAATCTAAATCTACACAAAGAAATAAATAGCACCAAAAATGGTAACTACATGGATACATAATTAAGATTTTAAAACTATTCAGATATCTTTTCAAATAATTGACCAATTAACAAAAAGTAACATCATAGTATAGGGTTTATAACAAATGTATAAAATGCTGTAAACTTATAATATACATACACAGTGATATAATTTCACTTGAAGGTAGGCTGTAATGAATTAAAGATCTATAATGTAAACTCCAAAGGAACATTAAATATTAGAGAAGAAAAAATTCATGAACTTGAAGACACAGTAATAGAAATAACCAAAACTAAAAAACATTGAGAAAAAAAAGGATGAAATAAATGAACAGAATGTCAGTGAACTGGGAAATAAGTTCAAGCAATCAAATGTATGTGCAACTGGAGTCTTTGAAGAAGAGGGGATAGAAGAGATAGAAAGGAATCACTTTTAAATTAAAGGTCAAACATTTTCTAAGTTTGATGGAAATCACAGATCTACAGATTTAGAAGCTCAAAAAAAAGCAAGAGAAATGAAGAAGTTACATCAAGATAAAATTACTGAATTTCTCACAACCAATGATAAGAGAGAAAATCTTTAAAGGAGGAAAAAGAAAGACGTATTACATAAAGATGGAGACAATAGCAGACTTCTTACTAGAAAAAATTTAAACTAGAAGACAGTATAGTAGCAAATGTAAAATATAGGGAAGAAATCTGCCAACCTGAAGTGCTTTATTCAACAAAAGGCCCTTTAAAAAATTTTTTTTCCAGACAAACAAAAGTTAAAAGAACTCACCACCATTGACTTGCACTGTAAGAAATATCTAAGTGAGTCCTTTAGGTAGAAGGACAATGATACCATATGGAAAACTTGGGTTAACTCAAGGGAATGAAGAGTGTCAGAAATAGTAATACGTGAGTAAATACAAATGCTTTTTTAATTTTTAAAATTATATTACAAGATTTTCAACTACTTAAACATAAATAATAACCATATAGAATGATATTTAGAAATAAAATGTATGATAATAGTACAAAGACGTGGAGGGGAGAGATGGAAATATATTGTTATAAGGTTCTTATAGTATATATGAGTAATATATCATTTGATTTATTAAAGGTCTATTCTATAAACCTTAACACACATAAAAACAAATGCCCTTCTATCCATACTTACACTATATATGAATATTAATCCAATATGGCCTGTGGTGGGCAGAATTAAACCCTCCAAGAAGATCTGATGCCTTATCCTGAGGATTATAAGTATGTTACATAGAAAAAAGGGACTTTTACAGATATAATTAAGATTATCAATTGACCTTAAAATTAAGAGACTACCCTGGATTATCCACATGGGCCCAATAGAACCACAAGAGACCTTAAAAGCGTAAGAGTAAGGCACAAGACAGAGATTCAAAGCAGGAAAATGAACTATAGTTTTCAAAGATTTATGTATTAGACAAATATGTACACTAAACACATCAGAGTTGGACTCTGGGAAGGGAAGGCAAAATGGGATGACCCTCAGAGATGAGACAATGCAATTAAAGCGAAATGGGGGCTCCTGTGGACTTATTAACACCGCATGGGTTTAAAACAGAGGATCTCTGCACTTATGACGGTGGAAAGGGAAAGGTTAGGGCTAAATGAGAAGGTGCTGAGAAAGGGAGAAAACAATTCAAAAGGTAAGTTGTGTGGCAACAACTTTACCTTCCTTTCCTTCTCTCACTTACTGTCTCACTCTGACTCCAGAGGAACAAATCAAAAGAGAAATAAGATTTGCTGCAATTGGATTCCTTAAAAATGATAATTCAATAATAATATTTCCTCTCAAGGGAGTAAATGTACACAGTGCAGGCTGAAGCTGGCACTTATCTAAATTTCGTTTCACTCATAGTAGAACAGCTAGAGACAGCATGATTTATACTTATATCAGGAAAATGTGAGAAAGATTTCCAGTGGCAGTATTCAACTAAAGAAACAGGGCAGGGAAGCCACAGCCACAGTGTTTCCCATCACCCAGAGAATGAGATCACTTGCCATCTTGCTCCTGTTGACATTTTCCACACTCAATTTCCATCCCACCCCTAGTAATGGGAACTGAGTTTTACCAAACAGACTGACTCATTGTTCCACCAACAGACCTGGAGGTTCTTAACTTACCTGCCTGGGAAACAACCCCTGCTAACACCTTTTTTAGTGATCTCTTCTGTCCTTACCCATCTCCTGTGGTCTGTTCATATCTCTCTTATCCTAAGTGAATGTCCTCTTTATGAACTTCTAAAAAATTTCTTGTCTACATATTCGTTGACTTAATAGTTAATTTCTTTTAGCATTTTGAAGATACCATTTCATTGTCTTCCAGATTCCATTATTTCTACTTAGAAATTAGCAATAAATTTACGACTCGGAATCTTTAGCAAGTTTAAACATTTTTTAGCTAATCACTTTTCAAGTACTGCCCTAGTCTCAACTCAACCTACTCTCCGTGTGGCAGTCCCTTCTACAACATGTCTCTTAAATTCTGTTTTTCTGTCTTTTCATCTCTCAATACTGTCTCCTGAATATTTTCTTCTAGTCCATCAAAAACCATTCTTTCTCTTCTCAACTATTTATTCTACAGTTAAACGCCACACTGAGTTACTAACTTTGATTGTTATATTTATAGGTAATTATAGAATTCCTCTTGGTGTTTGTTTTTTATAGTTTATATTTTTTCTGTCAAAATACTCAGTCTTCTATCTGTTAATGAACACAGCAAACAAGTCTGAATTTTATAACTTCATCCTCTAGATCTCTTGTGGGTCTCTAGTTTCTGCTGGTTGTTATTTATATTGTTTTTCTTTCTTTCATAAACATCCCTAATACAGCTAAGGAAACAAAGGCTGACATTTCTTAATGTTCCAGAAGAAGAGATAAAGTCATACAAGTCCTTGTTCAAAAATGTTTTTTCTCCAGCTTGTGTTCCTGTGCCTGATTATTTTTCAAATAAATGAACAACACATCAAATTCATATAACAAAGCAACCATTTAAATGTGCAATTCAGTAGCATTTAGTACATTCACAACGTTGTTCAATCACTACTTGTATTTAATACCAAATATTTTCATCACCTCCAAAGAAAACCTTGTACCCATTAAGCAGTCACTTCCCATTTCCCCTCCACTAGTACCTGGCAATCACCCATTTGCTTTCTGACTCCAATTATGACTTTATTTTTAAATGGGTATCTTGTAGGCAACATGTAATTGGGTGTTGCTTTGCATCAGTCCCTTTCCCCTGTGTTGACATCTAAAAACTCTCAAAGCAATAGACAGAGCTATCATTTGCTTCCCTTACCTCAGGATCACCGTCCATAGTCACTGGCTGTCTAGTCTCTTGAAAATCATTGTCCCATGTATTTTATTCATTTTGTTGCTGTTGGTGTGATTGTAGTTTCACATGGGAGGAAAAACATATCTTTGGCCACACCTGCTTAGAGTCTGCTGTTCTTTCATTTTTCATTTGAGAGTTTGAGTAATTTACTCGACGTTACATAGATAATAAGTTATAGATCTGTGGGGTAGCAATAGCTTTCACCATAATTCATTTCCTCTATGTTGCCCTTTTAAAATATGATTTATATGCTTTAGTTTAGCATTGAAATTCATTACATTTTATTTAATTTGATTAAATTTTCATTTTAGGTTTTTGGTTTTTTTTGAGTCCTGATACCTTTTTATCACATCTTAAGCAAGGCATTCGCCATCCTGAAAGCCTTCCCTGGTAGCTTGTATTGTGTCAAAGATGCCAATTTCTTCCAAGTTAGCCTTCTTTGCCTGTAACCAGCAGCTCCAAACTCTCTTCCTACATTGCCCCGACTGGGAGCCGGTTTCAACTGTACATGTTTATAAACCGTGACAGTGTCCCCAGTCATGGATACACTCTGGCCATAGCTGGTTTCTCTCCTAACACTGGATCGTGCACAGAATCTTGGGCTCTAAGTAAGACTCCGTAGAGCTCTGGGGCTTTTGATATTTGTTTTAAAATCCAACGTCATTAATTTATAAACATTGGTAGATTTTTAAACATAATTTCTATTTACATGAAGCCTTTTCAAGGTGAGTACTTCCCTCTCTTTCCTCTATCTCAACCTTTTTCCCATGGGCCTGTAGTGCCGTCTAACCAGATGTTATCTGCTAGTCAGCCCAGACTGTCGTGTTGGAACCACTGGCTCTGTGGTTCACATGTGATCAGGTGCCAGCATGGTCTTGTCGGAGACCCCACGCACAGGCCAAGTAGATTTTACATTAGCTTTAACATGCTACAGTCAAGGAGCATTTACATAAGAAGTGAGTTTTTTTGTCATGCTCACACTGTCACCCATCAGAAAAACACCTTCCCTATAGTATTGCCCCATTTCTTCCTGCCCTTCCCTGTTAGACTTCTTGAGAGAACTGTCTGCACTTGCTCCTTCTATTTCCTCACACCTGGTCCCATTACACTTCAGTGCCTACACCCCACCCCAGCCTCCCTGAGCCGTTCTCACCAGCTTCTGCAATCACCCTTCCCTTCAGGTCTCATCCTGCTTGTAAGGGCAACACGGAACATGGCGGCCCCACCCATCTGTTTCCCTACTTCTGCTACTCCTTCACTCTCTTTCTGCCTCCTGTCTCCCTTTGTTCCCTTTCAGTTTAGTTGATAGTCCTGGGGACATTGTCTTCACCCCATCTCTTCTTTTAGGAGAACACGCCTGGCTTTGATGAGCCCACCCTGATGGAGGAGTGGAGATGAAGAACGAAGACTTTGTCGGTCAGGGAAGTGTGCCAGGTCTTAGGTTAGACGCTGAGCAGATTGCTGGGAGGAGAATTAAGTCAGCTGGAGAACAGTGGTATGCTGAGGACAAGCCCAGTGCTTCTAGGTGCGGTGGCTATATCTGATGAGTCAATATCATTGTGGATCCAAGATAGGGAAAAGGCAAGATATGCAAGGCAAGATGTTCCCACAGACAAACTGTTACAGCTTCTAATATTTCATGCAACACAGAGCAGTTTATCAATCTGGAACCCTGGATAAGGTTTCATTGTCTCCAGCAAGATGATTTGTATGTTGAAACTTCCCTCCCTGGGGAAAATGACCATTTGGATGTGTCTGTTCCCATGTGCTGTACACGCCTCTATGTGCTACCGGGAAGTGACAGAGGGCGCTACCCGTCTGTAGCTGCTAGTGCAGACACCAGGACCTACCAATCACATGACTGTCCAAGTGCCACTCTCAGCCTGGAAATCCACTCCCTGCTACGACTGTGCCCCCTTTCCCACCTGAGCTTGCAGCTGCCCTTTCGGGAGATCACCCACCACCCCCTGCTTGCCCTTTGTTCTTGAACATCTGAGTGCTCACATTTCCTTCTGCTGTTATTCAGGGGCTAAATACAAACCTTTTGTCTTTAGTCTGTAGCAGCTGCTGTTTCTTTTTCCTCTTCCTCCTCCTTCTTCCCTTTCCTCTTCTTCTTCCTCTTCCTCCTTCTTCCCCTTCCTCTTCCTCTTCTCCTCCTCCTTCTCCTCCCCCTTCTCCTTCCTCTTCTTCTTCCTCTTCCTCCTCCTCTTCTTCTTCTCCTTCTTCTCTTCTTCCTCTCCTCCTCCTTCCCCTTCTTCTTATTCCCCTTCCCCTTCTTCAAAAGGTACAGGCAAGTATAAAAGCAACCAGACACAGGAAGGAAGAGAGGAGAAAGAAGCACTCAATTTATTTAATTGTTCATCTTGGGTTTTTCACCTGGCCCCAGGACTTGAAACTGGGTCACGGGGATATGTGGCCTATGCTGTGGGCTGAAGGCAGGTGATCAAACTGCTACTCCACCAGGGTGTACCAGTCTGCATGCTTCTTGAACACATAGTTGTGCCTCAGCGTGTCCAGCAAAGCACACTACCCCGCATGCGCACTTGGAGTGTGCCCTGGGGTTCGTAGATTCCTGCCAGCAGCGGGGAGTCCTGCAGAGAGGCTTGTGGCCACTGGCTCCAGCCTCAGCCACCCCTGTCAGCCATGAAGAGCCACAGAAAGCGCTAGTGTGCCACCGTACAAGCCCCTGCACCACACACATAATTCTCTACTCCAAGTGAAGGAGGGAGGACAGAGAGAAAAGACCTCATGTCCCTGTCTCTCTTTGTCACTTGTCCCACCCCGGGAGCTCTTGGAGGACAGCAGTGATGGGGTTAAGCATCTGTCCTGGACTGGGGCCACAGGCCAGGTCCTAGTCAGCACAGGCTCTGTGTGTGTGTGTGTGTGTGTGTGTGTGTGTGTGTGTGTGTGTGTGTGTGGTGACATTGCATGCAGCATTCCTGTCATTCCAACCATCCAAATCCCTTTCTAATCTGTTTTTCCTCCCTTAAAATTGAGCTCACTTAAAGTTCGTGACCTGAAGACTTCACCACCGGTGACCCCGCTTTTAACTGACTTCTACTCACCTCCTCATTCCACAGCCACTTTAGCACGTGGCCGAGGTGTCCTCTCCACACTCTGTCACTCCCGTATCATGAGTGAGCCGCTGCACTCGGCTTCTTAGTCCTTCATCATCTCAACAACTATCCTCTCCCTCCTCACCTCTGCTACCAACGCCATAGCCTCACCCCAGATCTGCTTTATGCAATGAATGCACCACCGTCACCAGCTTGCTTGGAAGCTTGTTCTTCTGGCACTGTCATTTCATGGTTCCTGCTCTCAGTGGAATCCCAGCTCTAGCACTTGGACCCAAAGGATTGCTCTGCAGTGTTAGCATCTCGCTTTCTTCCTCACCGGGCGGAGACCCTGCCTGTAGTGCAGTCTATCACCACATGCCCTCCATACTCTCAGAGGACTTGCATCCCTTCTTTCCACTGGCACAAAGCCCCAGTGCCAGTTACCCAGAACCATCCAGTCATCCGACCTGAAGAGCAGGTGACAAAAGAACAGGAATGTTGCTTTCAGGAAGATTCTTCATAAATCTCAAATGAGCACGAGCCCTGCCAGTCTCCTTAGATAAATTCACATCCCCTCCCTCCAATCTTCTCACAACCTCCCCTTCTCACTCCCCATCCCACCTCAAGCTCTGCAGAAACTTTTCTCTAACTGGTGGGGCAGAAGCCCTCTGGACTCGGTCCTGTACAGCCAGCGCAGCTCCTCATGACCACCCCATTAAACTCCTAACTCCGACATGGATTCCTGGCCTGGCCTTTATGTGGAGCAAAGGGTTTTGTGGAGATAGGGTCAGAGAACATGATTCCTTTCCCCTACAGTGTGACTGGCTCTGCCCCGCTCCATGGAGAAAAACTCAGGCTGCTCCTAAGATCTTTCTGGTTACTCCAGTCGCTGCGAGTCTATAATTAACGTGTGGTATTCAGCGTAATAGCAATAAACGTTCAACATCATGTTTGGGCTGACTTTCCCCTCCTCCACCATGACCCTGCAGGGGAAAAGATTCTGGTACGTTCCTCCTCTTTTGCCTCCAACCTTTGCCCACGACTTTTGCTCCACCTTTTGGGTGGTTTCTAACCCCACCCAGGGTGGAGGTAGTGAAAGTGGGCAGGGGAGTTCTCACACAACTTGGGATTCTGGCATGATCTGGCATCAGTCCTCTCTGTGAAGCGAGCACTAGCCTCCCTGTGGTATTTCTGTGAGTTTTCTAGAGATTCCTGGGCCTCTTTCCAGTCAGTCACTCAGGACACCTTCCTCAGCCTTTATATGTGTGATAGAGGGTCGGAGCCTGCTGCGCTCTAGGGTTCTCCTCACCAGGCAGTCTTCTTGGTTGGGACCTGGAAGGACACCATGCCAGCTTTCTCACTGAGTGGCTCAAGCCTGGTCCTTGGAAAGTATGTTGTCTTTGTTCTTGCAAACCTGGGAGCACAGACCCAACAGAATCAGCTCCCTGCGTCACCTCTCCCAGCGCAGGCGCAGATCGGCACACTGGCAGCTCTCTCCAAAATCTCGTTCCTCTCCACCTTTTAAACCAACTCTAACTGTGTAGGCCTGAGGTGGCTCCACTGGGGACACAAAGCCAGTTTTTGGAAGCCTCCTTTGTGAAATAGTCTTGAGTGTCACTTGGTAATGCAGGCTGAACCGAGTCAACTGTAGTTCTGTCCTCACATCCTACCAGCTTGGTTACGCCGGCCATGACTAGAATCCACTCATGACTGCTCTTGCTCTGAAGCAAGAAGGCAACCAAGAGCCAGGAAATGGAAATGGGATTCAAGAGGAGTGAGCCACTTAGCAGCTGAACACATGAGTGTTCAGCGAAGGTTCAGCCCTTCCCCTCAATCTCAGAAAGGCTGTTGTATTGCAGGCCCTATGAGATTTGGCTCCAGAACAGGAGTGAATATATTTGTAAACACTAAGGTGGTTTATCAGGACAAGCAATACAGGCTCCCGTGACCCATATTAATATGGTGGCCCCTATTCTCCACTTCCTGTGGCTAACTTCCTGGACAGTGAACCCACCACATCCAGAACTGAAAACATTTACGCTTACAAGCAGAGAGGAATTTTGTGCAAAGACCTGTTTACCAAGATGTTCCAGTGGCTGGGTGGGGCCAGGGGTTGTCAGAGATGGAAAACAGATGAGGGACGCTCTAAGGACTGAGTTATATAACACAAGCAGTAGGCATGGCCAGCCATAATTGGTAGAATCAGAGGAAAGAACTTGAAAGCGCCTCTTGGAGATTTTCAGCCCCCTCTTGGCAATCTCATTTGAGTTTCACAGGTGAAGAGTAATAGTAAGACTAATGGCTTCGTTTTTTAGTGTTTCACTTCTTAGACACTTAGGAAACACGACCTCATTTATTCTCAAGATAATCTGAGTAGGTCTTTACTATCATTGCCTTCATTTTACAGAAGAGGAAACTGAGACTTGAGGGGCGAACTCATGTGCCCCAGGCATCCAGGCAGGGATGGGCAGCAGCAGAAGGAGAGCCTATGTTGACACCATGTCCTGTGTAATTTCCATTACACCCTTACACTGAGCAATAGACAAGCTCAAACAGAAATGTTCTCGTACAGCCGGGTTTAAGATCTAAAAGTGGTGCCTACTCGTTCCACTTCTGAAGTTCAGAGTCCATGAGCAGATCCATTGCTTTAAAAATACTTGTGGAATTAAATCGAAATGTTAGGGGTAAGGCATGAAGCCCAGGCCACAGAAGGAAACATGGAGGCTGTGAAAACAGTGGCAGTGTATCCATGAGAACCCCGAGGGTTGGGTGATTTCCAGGCCCTGAATAAGGTTGCTGACCAGGTGACAGATATGAGACCCTGGGGAAAGAAGGATGGCAATCCTGGTGTTGGGGAAAGAATGGGTCCTGGAGAGAAGTGGCCTTGAGACCAGGGAGACTCAAGAGAGTAAGCAGGCTAAGAACAAGGAGAGAAGTGGACCATTGCTGCTCAAGGTGATGGAGAAGAAGGGAGTCTGGGCTTGATATTTGAAAGCAAACCCTCAGATAAGGGTGAAGGAGATGCTAAAGGAAATACCCGTCTTTGAGGTGGGGAGGCTGTAGAGGGAGGCAGTGTTGGGGGAGGAAAATGTTCTCTTTGAGGAGAGGGCTAAGCACTGCAGAGAGACCATGGGAGTGGGGTGGGGTAAGGTCATGGCACCGGAGGGAACAAACAGGCTGCTGGGGTGAAGAAAGGAGAAGGAAAAAGTGCTAAGTGAATTCCAAAGGAATTTTCAGTAACTTAAAGGGAAGAGAGACCTCCGAACGTGCCCAGGCTTTCCAGGTTGTGTTTGGCTAAGAAAATTTTTCTTTTTTAAGCTGCCGCCCAGTGCTTTTCAGTGTACTACTCCCTGCATCCCACAGGCCTCCTGGGCCAAGTTCCCCATATGCATCCAACCCATCCCTACTGCCTCATCTGAACACCACTGATGTTGCTGGAGGTGTGCCCCACCCCTTGTGCCCCCAACTCCGATGGCCTCCACCGTGTCCCACCACCAGTTCAAACTCTTGCACAACACCCCCAATCCATCTCTGGTCTCTGTGCACCCTTAGCGCGTCCTCCAAATGAATAGTGAAAGGAACTAACAGGAGACACCAGCGTCTGACGCCCTAACAAAGGAGCTGAAGCTGACAGGGAGCAGGCCTTTTAAATTGCCTCCAAGAAGAAAAAAAACAAAAGCTGGCTGAAACCAACCAGAAGCCATTACCACCCCCCCCACCTCCCCTCCAGTTGCCAAATGCTGATCCATCGAATGGCCCAGGAGAAGTTAGTAACAAACCCCCTTCTTTCGTGATAAAGAAATCTTAAGACTCAGCCCTTGAATTCCTCACCCATAGAATATACATGGCTCAGGGACAAAACACCTCACTTAAAGGGACAAAATGCAGATGTACTCCCCTTCCTTTTACCTTCTCAGGAGGATGTCGGAAAGTAACTAGATGCCTGGTCTTAATAAACCTTTGTTACCGGCTAGTCAATGCTTTCTCTCTATTAAACACTATCCAGGATTTTAAAACAAAGTCTGATTTTTACAGACTTTAGGACTTGGATACCAGATAACTCATCCTTGATTCTGCTTCCCTTGGGTCTATCTTCCATGTGTCTCTGAAAAATACATTTTTTGTTGTTGTTGTTGTTGTTGCTAATTTCACTTAATTCAGTGCTGGTACGAACCATATTTAAGTCTGTGTCCTCATGTGAGTGTGAGTGATTTGAATCAAGTCTTTCTTATTAGTCTGCATATCCTTTGTACAGCGTCCTGGACCTCAGAGTCTGTTGTTTAGATGGTCACAACAGCAGTCTAACTCTACCAAAGTGAAAGCTGGAGGTGATCTGCTGGTCATGGCCAAAGGCCCAAGCTGAAACAAAGTTGACAATCAGTCCCCTTTCGCCCTCTGGTGGAGAGGATGGCAAAGAGCTCTGCATTTCCAATTTGGAAGATGAGGATTACGTTCTTTCCTTACCACCTCCTGCTCCTCTAAACAGTATAATGCAAAATTAATGAATATTTAAATACCACATTGAACAAATTCAATTTAAATATATTATTCTATGTCTAATTCTACTTGAACAGTATTTTATGTTCAAATATAACTATCTTTAATTATAATACAATACTAATGAATCACTTTTACTATGTTATGACCCATGAGTTTGTCATGCTCTTCACAGATGAACCAGAAAGTATTATATAATTACATTTTCTTTCTGGTAATATCCCTGTGCACTTTTGCTCTTGACTAATTATTATATTGCTTCATTTTCTTATTTCTTAAGTTTTCTAGGCACTTAATCAAAATGCGTGTCCCAACTCTGCTGAAGTTGCAAGGTATTGTTAATCTTGAATCTGGAAACTCCAATGATACCACTTTTAAAAACTATTGGACCTATGTCCTGTGCTACCACCCAAAAAATGACTAATTATTGACCCTCTTATGTTGCACAGCTGTCACCCTGGGATCCCACACTTGCTTGTCTTCACAGTCTTCTCATAAACAGAAGCTCTGAATTTTAATAAGCCAAATGCATCATTTTCCCTTTGGGGGTTACAGCTCTTAGTGTCCCTATTATTATTGTTTCAGGTCTTGGCTTTTTGAAATCACTATGAAAATCTCCATTTCTTAGCTTAGGCTTTGGCTCTGCTTGTGCCTTCCCAGTTTCATGAAGACACTCTGCTCCTCAACAGGAAAACACATGGGAACCAGTCACAGGTGCCGACAGGCCCTGCAGACATGATTTTTTTCAGATTTGACAACCTCATCAGAGCTTCAGGTCTCACAGCACTAATTCCTCCAAATCAGCCTGGGCACGTGCCGCTTGCTAATCCTGGTACCTCCCAACCTTCTTGGTATAAAAGTCAACAATTCTGTTAGTGGGGGTAGGGACAGCCAGTATTCTGAGAATCTGTATTGCAGGACAGCACACAATGTTATGTCAAATGCTGGACCAATCTGAATGCCTCTAGACACCATCCCTGGAAAAACTAGTATCATTTAATAAAATCTCTCCTCATCCTGATATCTTCAAGATGCTTTCCTACATCATAATCTACGGTATCTGCTGGGATGAGACGGCACAGCTCTGCATTTTGGGGAAAAGGTGAGAACTTTACTTTTAATAAGGAGCTGGTGGGGTTTCTTTACCTACTGGAGTGACCCAAACCTTTGCTCCCAGAGGGTTTGTCTTTACTCTTGCCCTTTTTTAGTTTCTGCTGTTTTCTATTAATTGTATGGAAGTACTAAGAGGCACCCCCAGGCAGTTTCCTGTTTCAGACATAAGTCCTTCTTGCCCCCATCATGTAGTAAAACCCAGGTTCATACACTCATCTAAAGTAACTCTTTAGCTTTTTACTTTTGTCAGTTGGTCTAATGGCATAAAACGTTTGAACTGTCTAAGAAGGCAGTCCCACCTTCCAGCTCCATTGGATCACTGTGTCTGCTGGTGGAAGTATCCCTCGCTTGAGTAGCGACCATGACTTCCAAACTAGCAATGGTCAGAGTTTCTGGGGAAGAAATATTCTACACGCGGGTTCCTGAGTTTAAGAGTAAGAGGAGCTGCTTCCACTTCTACCCCTTCATGCTTAGACTCATTCATTCTGGCTCTGGGAGAGAGCTCATATAACAGTCTCTAATTCAAAGCATATATAGTACACCATCAGACAGAATCTCATTATTTTGAGGTGCTGTCTTCAACTGGCACCATAACTGAATCTTCAGAAAGACATTCCAACTTTCATTTAGGTCAGCTGCTCCTGGGTGATGGGGTATGTGGTCAGTTGATCCATAAGCATGAGCTCATTGGTGTGAAACTAGCTGCTTGATGATGGTAGAGATGACTGAAGTCTTGTGGGCAGGCCAGACAAATCCATATTCAGAATATGTGTCTATTCCTGTGAGGATGATATCTGCCTCCTAAATGAAGAAAGAGGTTCAGTGTAACTAGCCTGCTACCAGCAGACTGGCTGGTCCCTTCATGTTGTAGTGACTTATCAAGAGCTTAGTGTTGGCCTCTGCTGTTGGCTTCTCAGCAGTAGTGTTAGCCAGATCAGTCTTAGTGAAAGGAAATTCATATTTTTGAGACACACATTAACCTCGTGCTGTGCCTGGTCCCTGCCACTATAGCCACATGTTGGTCCACTGAGCAATATTGGAGTGACTGGGGTAAGAGGATGACTATGTCCTCAGTGTGCCATTTTATTCACCTGACTCTCAGAAGCCTCCCCTGCAGCGCACAGCCATGGTTCCCTGGACTGAAGACAAGTCACTGTAGGGCCATGGTGTGGACTTGCTGGAGATCGTCCCTCTAGTGTGCATCCACTGGGAGGGGCCCGACTAGAGGTTCTCAGCTACACAACTTCCCAGGAGGGTGCAGGAGGCAGGTGCTGCCAGGGAAAGTTTCTCCTGGAGCCTCAGGACTAACTGCCAGCTTTGCTGAGCAAGCATATCGGAACCTGAAGGGAAGCCCTTTCCTCCTGCAGTGTCTCTCTAGCGCCTCCTACTGACAAAGCATCAAATCACACTTGTGGTAAAGGGAAAATATTTAAAAGACCCGCTTCATGTTTACAGAGCAGGCGACGAAGGTGAATGTCAATATGTTGGTGGGCAAAGGCACACTACTGGGGTGAGCAGTTTCTTCTCCAAAATTTGTATCCTCCTGTAATCTCAGAATGGAACTATTTAGAAATGTACTTTTCTTTGCAGATATCATTAGTTTTATTCATTCTGGATTCAGGTAGGCTCTGAAGCCTAGCCAAGGTGCTGAGCACCCAAGGTTGTAGGAGACTCTGAAACTCTAAGATCTCCTTCTCTTTACTAATATAGGAAGTTTGTTATATTCATCTCTGTACATCAAGATGGCATGAAGTCATCTTGCTTTTATTCCAGTATCAACCTGCTGCAACTCTCTAACTCACTAGGTTCTACTTCTCATGGATTGTCTGTCTCCTCTGGTAATGATGCCTTTAAATCCGTTTGAACCATCTTTGTTAAATTTCATATTTAACACTTTGGCTTCATAGTTCATCACCTTCAGATCTTACTCTGGGCTCTCATGTCAATATAAATCATTTTTCATATCCTTCTGTTTCTAGTTCATTCCCATAATCCCACTGTTAGTAGGAAACTGACCCTTTTATTAATTTGCCCTTTTTCTTTTTTTAGTCATGTATTTATGGAGCATGAATTAAGTACAGATCAATGTGCCAGCCAGTATGAAGGAGACAAAGGACACAGAGAGCACAAAGATGAATGGGACATAGACCCTGCCTGACATGCAAATGAGTGAAATAGAAATATCTTGGAAAATATCAGATTTCTACTCAGCGGGTGGTGGGTGGGGGCCCTGGGTAGACGGTGGGCTGGTCCGTTATAAGGAGGAAAAAGACACAAAAATAGGTGACGTGAAGAATAATAACTCATGATTATTTTAGAGTGCATATGAAACAAACAAATACTGATGCTTACCTCAGTCAGATCTATGGGGAGGAGGCTCAAGAAAAAGATCAGGCTCAATATGTACACTGGAATTTATTAATTTGGAGATGGCAGTTGAAGTCTTCTAGGTCAACCCACAGAGAGTCTATGTCACAAGATGTGCAGAAAACAAAGGTAGAAGAGCAGAGAACATAAATATGTGGGACTGTGAACCGGAAGAACACCTTGGCTATTCAGGAGAACCAGAAGACAGTGAAAATGAAGGTCAAAGAGCTCAAAGTGGAAGAAGCGTCATAGTTAATAATGTGAAATTCTGAGACAATAAAGACTAAAGTCAGTGAATCAGATTTGGCAATAGAGAAGACAAGTAAAAGGGTAAAGGTAGAAGCCTAAATTATAGAGACTTAAAGGCAAATGGGAAGTACAATTATAGTGTATCATTTATTCTCTATAATCATTGTAATATGCAATAACACATAAGTACTATTTATCTGTACATCTATATGTAATAATACATATAAATGAAAAGTCATATTGGTCTATAAGACCCTGAAATGGACAAGGGCAGCCACTCCCCTCAACCCATCACCAAGTCCTGCTTCCACTTTCAACTTTGTTTTATGAGAATTTACTTACACTTTTAAAATAGCTTATTAATACAGCTACTTATTTTTGATATTTTACTTTACATACTATTAACTTCCTATTATTGAAGATAAGAATTTAACTCTCTTATACATCCACAGTCACCTTTATCAGAATTCTCATCCCATATTCTCTCAATATACTCCTAATAATTTTGGTTAGATCAGTATTCAGTGTTTACATTAGGGTTATATAAATGTTACCCATAGCTAAGCTTTCTAATGTACTATAACAAAATATCCCCTACATCACTTTGTTTGCCTGGACTTAATAATAGTGTTGTTTTCTCTCGTTTGCATAGTCTCCCATGCACCTGTCACTAATGCTCCCACTGACATTCGACCAGTGGGATGAATCTCAACACTGGAGCACAGCAACAATCCCAGTACTCACTTCGTCTGCATCAGCGTGCTCCTTGAGTTCCCCCCAACCCATGTCTCTGCTTCTGAACTTTGAAATAGTCATAGGGGATGTCCTTTCTCTGCATTCTTGGGAATTTTCTTCATTACCTATTTTATTGAATCCTCTATCCATGTCTTCTTCTTGTTTTACTTTCCCTTTTGTGTAAACCAGTACCCTCCTGAAAAAGGATGCATGGGAGAGAACTTCGTTTTTATTCTTAGCATGTCTGAAAATGTGTTTAGTCTCATTTGAATAATGATTTGGCAGGATTTAACCTGGTTGATTTCCTTCAAGATTTATATGACAAAAATAATTTAAAAGATTTTAATGTCATTGTACATCATCTAGTAGACTGAAAATTCTAATACCAACTGTTTTTCCATATTTAGTTTGTAGTCTGTTCAGTTATGGAAATTTTTATAATCTTCTATTTGTTCCATATTTTGAGAAATTCCAAAATGAGATAGCTCTTCATTCCTTATGTTGATCACACAAAGGCTAAACCTGTTTAATTTGTGTGTTCTTATCTTTCAATTCTGGGAAGTCTTGAAAGTTTAAAGACAGCACCTCTTTCCATTTTCTCTATCCTTGTGTGTTTAAGGAAGGGTGCAGACAGAACTGGAGGTAAGTAGACAGGCAGACAGAAAGAGAGAGGAGGAAGAAGCCTTTTATTTTTATTTAGTTGTTCACACTGACTTTCCCTCCAAACTTGGGACTCAAACCCAGGGTTATGTGGACGGTACTCCTTCAGAGACGATTGACTGAACCACTATTCCACCAGGGTGTGCCTCTCTTCTTGATTTTTGTAACCCTTACTCCTTGTGTGGCTCTCTTGAGTCAGTTCTCTAATTCCCATGTCTTTGTATTGTCCTCTCTGAACAATTCTACCCCGCCCCCCATTTTTTTTTTAACTTCAATTGCATTTTCTTTATCTGTTAAAGTTTTAATTTTCAAGATCACTTTTATTTTTAGGATTCCTTCATTAAAACATCCATGAAACATTTATTCTCCAAAGCTATTTTTTTAAAGTTGCCTCTGCTTCTTGCATAATCTGTTTCTCTTCAATTCCCTTATTTCCTTATTTTTTTCCCTCTTCAAGAGGTGGCTTTCTTCAGACACCTAGTGATGTTCTTCACTGGCTGGAAGCTCTGTTGGGGAGGAGGGTGTGCGGTGGTGGAATACCAGTGGAGTCATCTGCTTGTGCCATATTGTCAGGTGACCTCCATCTGTCAGAAATGCATATCACTCCTCCTGGCCTGGTCAGCATGTGTGTGGAAGGCTCTGAAATCTAGGTTTCTAGTTCATAGTTCATTACAGAATTCTAGACCTATATCCTTACTACAGATTATAATCAGGATATTATATCTCACTATATAAATTATAAAGTAACTCCAATGCAATTTTCTTCTATGAACTGGTTCTCCCAAAATCAATGTGTGCTCCAAATATCAGTGAATAACATTACTAGCTACTTGGTAATTAAACCGAAAATATATTATTGTCATTGCTTATTCTGATTCCCTTCCCCCTCCAGAGATGATCAATTTATTTCTTGAAGTTCCTATTAAAACAAAGACGAAATTGGATAGCAAACATGACTACAGCTCTTATAGGCATTAAAATGAGGGGCTTTACGAACAAGTTTTGCTAATAATTTCAAATGAAAAGATAAAGCTATTGGCTAATAATTTTCAAAACTGAAACAAGATAAAATAGAAAATTTGGATAATCTTATGCTAACAACATTAATAATGATATAATGCTAACAAAAAAACATGCTAGAGTTAAGACAGTTCCATAAAAAAAATTCCAGGCCCAGACAAGATAAAAAGTGAATAAAGTATTTATATCTGGCATAATTTTATACATAAAAATCCAAAAATAACTTACGAATTATCAGGATAAAAAGGTGTGATTTGTCAAATTGTTGCATGGAAGTCACTGAATAAAAATTGTAGAGAATCCAGAATGAGACACTTCCATGTAAGGTCACCTAATTTATGACAAAGACAACACCTGTAGTAAACAGAATAAGTGACAGCATTTCCTATCAATGGTGCTGGATCATTTAACTGTCCACATGGACACAGAACTAAATTGTGATGATTATCACCTTCCTCCATAACCAGCCAATTCCAGATACAAATCTAAAGGTGATCAAGTTAAACAGTAAAGCTTCTAAAAGAAAACCAAAGAAAAATTATAATATTGTGGTAAACAATGATTTAGCAAACAAAATATAAAAAGTGGCACTAGAAGGAAAAATGATATATTGAATTGTGTTAAAATGAAGAAAGCTTCTTTATCCAATGATACTATTAAAAGTATAAAAATACAAGTTATGGAATATGAGAAAATATTTGATATTCATGTATTTGATTGAGGATAGATGTATCTAGGAATATACACATAAACATAAAAAGTAAACATAAAAAATTCCTACAAATAAGAAAAAGGTATAAAACCTAATACTAGTATGAGCAAAAGACCTATTCAGATACTTCACTAAAGAAAGTATGCATTTAAATAAACATATGAAAGTTACTCAACTTAATTGGTTATCAAGGAAATGCTTATTAAAATGATAGATAAATTACACTGGACAAACAATGAAATGGTAAATATTAAAAGGACAAAAAAAGCCAATGTTTTTGAGGATGCACAGAAACTGAAACTTTCAAATAATGCTGATATAACCTCTTTGGAAAACTTTTTACAATATCTAGTAAAGTTTGTTATACACATAGAGATTTAGATTCCACAATCTGACTCAACTATATTTAACAGATTTGTATACATATTTTGACTAAAAGATAATGGAGAGGAACATCCATAAAAATCACCCTAAAGAAGCTCAAACTAAAAATGATGAATAACCAACAATACATAAACACAGTATATAAATCTACAATAGAACTGGTAAACAATTATAGTGTATTCCTAAAAGGATAATTATACAGCAATGAAAATGAACTATCTACATTTACAGTAGGCCCTCTAAAACATAATTTTGTTCAATATTTTCTCAATATAATGTTGATAAGAATAAAAATCAATTGTCATTCTGGGTCACCATGTGGGCTTTGCACATTCTCCCCATGTCTGTGTGGAGTTTCACTGGGTACTCTGGTTTCCTCTCACATTCCAAAGATGTGCACATTAGGTTTACTAGGGTGGTTAAATTGTCCCAGTCTCAGTGTGTGTGTGTGTGTGTGTGTGTGTGTGTGTGTGTGTGTGTGTGTGAGAGAGAGAGAGTGTGTGTGTGTGTGTGTGTGTGTGTGTGTGTGTGTGTGTGTCCTGCAATGGAAGGACATCCTGTCTATAGTTGGGTCCCACCTTGTGCCCTGAACTGCTGGGATAAGCTCTGATCTTCCAATTCCCTGAACTTATAATAAAGAGGGGTGGAAAAAGAATGAATGAATAAATACAAATTATTTTTTCTCATTAGAAGTGTTTTGGATCTTTATTTAGATGTTCGATAATGTTTTTGTAACTAGAAAGAAATATGCCATAGAAACTTAACTCTTGTTTGTATTAAATTAGCTTATGGTTAAATTGGTGTACTTATACGGCATTTTACTTAAATTAGCAGTTTTCCAAGAATCTATTTGTGAAATTAAGTGAGAACTTATTGTATATGTGATGACAACATTGATGAATCTCACAAAAGACAACTTGTAAAAATGAAAGTTTACTATATAATTCCAGTAAGGCAAATTTCTAAAACAAAACTGAGCAAGTCAGGACAGTGGTTAACCCAGTCAACCATGGGCAGAGTGGCTCAGGGCACAATGGTTTTGAGTAATATGTTACTTGAACTATCAAGGTGACAGTTATAAAGCTATATTTATACTTGTTCATCAAGTATATACTTACATGTATATTACTTTAGGTATCTAATTCATCA
Organism: Solenodon paradoxus; assembly: GCA_004363575.1. Taxonomy (NCBI): domain Eukaryota; kingdom Metazoa; phylum Chordata; class Mammalia; order Eulipotyphla; family Solenodontidae; genus Solenodon; species Solenodon paradoxus. The sequence continues at coordinate 629,970 of RJWH01000321.1, read as the reverse complement.
GTAAAATTTCCACTGAAAATGTAGATCTAATTAAGTGACTTCTCCTTAAAACACTCCAGTTACTTCCTACTATAAGCCAAAATATTGAAGATTGATGGACATATTATTGATATCAACTACAGAAGAATTAGAGAAGCTGAGGTCTAATTTTTGCAGAATAAATTGAAAATATAATCAAAGACCTACTCTAGAACATATACTGAACCCAGAGATTGTGAAGGGAAAAGTTACACCAATTATTTAAGGAATAGATAATATACACATTAAATGAAGTGCTACAAATCATAAAGTTTAAAATTTGCAACTCATCCTCTAAGCTTGTAGTTTAGACAATGAAACAAAATAAGACATTACATAAGAGCACAAGTATATTTATATATACACAAATACACACAAAAAATTAGGCCAATTTTATCTATAACATAAAAATAGAAATTTGAAATGAAATCTATTGCAAATCTATTCTAGGCAAGTAATAAAACACCATAACAAAATATATTCTAAATGTGTACAAATGTTTTGATATTATAAATATCGATGAACTTTACACTATTAATAAATTTTTTCAAATCATAAATAAATGTGATATTTTCAGCATATGCTAAAAATATCACCTGATAACATTCAGTAAACTCTCTTCATAATAGTCCCTTTACTTAATAGGGATAGTCTATCAGAGACATAGAGCATAACAACATGATACATAGTGGTTAAAAAAAAACACTTGTTCCCTCTTACCTATTTTGTCTATACGTATTTGGAAAAATAAAAGTTAAATTGATATTTTTTTTTACAAGAGTAAAGCAATGAGTGAACCCAGGAAAAAAATCAAAACAAAATATAACTAAAAATGATACAATTTTTAAAAACTATACTTTTCCACCCTACGAAGGGCTTGGGAATGAGGAATAGAATTGGTGGTGGTGACAACTTATGGGAAAGCAAAAGGTCTGAATTAAGAATAATTCGATGACAACACTTTCATTTGAAAAGCAGGAGACTCAGCTTCTGCTTAGTAAAGAGCTCCATACACACAAGAGTGGGTTTATTCATTAAGTCCTATACAAAGTGTTTTCCTCTTCTCCTGGTCAGGTTGTGGGTAAAACAGGACCACAGACACCACAGTGCCACTACGGGTGGATTTCTGGGCTGGGGCCCAGGAGTTAGCACTTGTCATCTGCAGGTGATTTAGAGTCACATTTTGAAAAACAATACAAATGTAATTACTTTCTTTGAACAATCAAAAGAAAAGTAACATTTTCCCTCACCTTAGCAAATGTCAAGAGGCATCTTTAATCCTTAACCTCTGCATAGACACACTGCAGAATATAAGGAGCTTTATCTTTGAAAGTTTACTGATTTAAAATGTAATTTTTTATGCTTTGTTAGAGAATGTCTTATTATTCTTTTACCTGATGATATATTTGTTTAGCAAATTAAAAAAAATTAAACTCTTATAAAATGCATATTAATGCATTGTTCTCCCCTTCCATGAAGACTTTATTTACTCTACCCACTGACCTCAAAACTGATATTTGATCTTGACAAGTACATTAAAATAATAAGGATTTAGGGTGTATATATGCTTCATTATTTTATATATTCAACAAATAGTTCTTAAATCATGCAATGTGTCTCAGGACAGACTCAGAGAAAACAATTCTCACATCTGAGGAATATAGATGAGTACAGACAGAATAAGAGCAGAGCCATTTGATGAATGATGTAAATAGAAATAATAGCATAATGTAGTCTCTCCTTGGAGAACTAAAAGGTTTTTGTTTTGTTTTTTTGTTTTCACATGAGTCGAGGGTTGAGGCCCAGATTTCCCAAAAGAGTAATGAGCGCTTAATGAAGAAGCTGGAGAGAGAGGAAGGAGTATTTCCTGCAGAGGGAACCCCGTTATGCAAAAACTTCCAAACCAAGAGATGGCATTGTGACTTTGGGGAGCTTCAGGTAAGTCACTATGATTTGAGCAAAGACTGAAAGTGGGATATAAAAGGAATTTAGTTGAAATAATAAGAGACCAAATTGAAAAACCTCAAATGCCATCAGGATTTTTTTTAAATCATTTTACGCACTTTGAAGTGCACAGTTCAGTAGTGTTAAGTACATTCACATGACTGAGCAACCAATCTCCAGAACTTTTTCATTTTGCAGAGCAGAAACTCTGTATCCACCAAAAGACTCCTCATCTCCCTGTTTCCCCTGGCAACCACCTTTCCACTTTCTGTCTCTGAATTTGACTGCTCTAGGTAACTTATATGACACATTTCCTTTTCATGATGGACTTATTTCACTTAGCACAATGTCTTCAAGTTTTATCTATGTCAATAATATTAACATGAGGTGATTTTCAAATTTCTTTCCAGCTTGGGGTTTGTAACTTGAAGCCACCGGACAGTAAGTGAAGGGACTGAGCCCTCAGCATTAGAACCCAGTATTTGAGAGGGGGCCTCAGTTTGCTTTCCTTGAAGAGCAGAGCCCTCACCAGTATCAGGGGCACCTGATAACACCAGCGTTATTTGTTTCAATTTGAAGTAATTTTGATTTAGAGACTAATATAAGTTTAGTGTGCAGTTTATGCTTTATCAACACATGACAGCATTTTCCACCCCCCACCAAACATCTCATGTCCCTCCCGCAGTGTCCACTGGATCCCACCACCTCTTGGTCTCACGCCCACCCCTTCCCCTCCGGTCTCTTCAATTCTATTGTCAATGTCCAAGGGTTTGTTTTTGTTTTCTCTGTTCATTTGTTTTGCTTCTTTATATTCCACATATGAGTGAGCTCATCTGATAGTTGTCTGTTTCTCAAGTCAGTAATTCTTACACATTTTATTCACAGAACTAGCCTGGTCTTGTTCTGACTTCCACCTGTGCAAATTTCTTCTGGACCAGGGAAGGGGCACCCCAGGGTGATTTTGTTTCCACCTCCCAGCTTGCTTTCTCTCGGCAGCACTGATGATGTGATGAGGTCAGGACATGACATGATTGCTTACTCAGACCACCACTGATGATTCTGTTCTCTCTAAACAACCAGGCCCTTAGGAAACGTTAGGGACCCCTTTCAGATTATTGAACTCTTTCACACTTTGTGTCTTTTGAGATATCTGTTACCCTCTACTCTGATTTTGAAGACAACCTTCTCGGAAGTTATCTTGACTGACTCAGGAAGTTTGTGAAATAGATTTGCATATGTGCTTTCTTGCTGTGTTTTAAATGGAATATATGTGTAAAACTAAGAGCCTAATAGCACTTTATATTGTTAACTAAGGCTAAAGTACCTCCAGGAGTAAAGTCAGTCTGGGAATGACATATACAAGCAATTTCCCCTTCATTGAACACCTGGCAAACACGCCTTTTCCTATGTCCTATTCTGGACAAGTAGTCAATTTTCCAACTAGATATTGAATTCCATTAGACAAAAGGATAGTAATAAAAAAGAAACAGTTATTTAAAACAAATTAAGAGATATACATCAGAAAAATATATCCCAGAGTATTTAGAGAATGCACAATTATCATCTCAGGATGACTGGAAGTATTTTTTTTTTTTTTCGGTTTTGCGGATAATCTGTATTCCTACCAGAACATGGTAGCCATGCCAAGTCCTTGCTTTTAAAAGCTGTAAGTGGAGATGACGGTAGTGGTTCTTTGACAGCGGTCCAGTTTCCTTCGTGGTTATTGGGTAACATTTTTCTCTCCCTTTTGCAGTTAATTTGGGTAGCATGCTTCCTGGAAAACTAGCCTAGATTTGAATCCATTTCTTGTAGCTCTGTTATTCTGTTCTGGTTGGTCATTTCTTGTTCTCACACTAAGTCCATGGGTCTGTGCTTCCTTCTCTGCCCATCCCCCTCCCTGAGGAAGCTAAGGGGAAAGTTGTGTATTTACATACATTTTTGTAACTTGTTTAAGTCTCCTCAAGATACAATTTTGTATTTTTTCTGTTTCTAATTTATTGATGTATGCTTTAAAAACTTGAAGTTTCATTGGTTTACAATACCGTGTAAGTTTCAGACTAGACTCAGGTCAGTGTGTACATCACACCACACCACCAGCAGAGTTGAAGTGCCCGTCACCACCGTGGATTTTACTCCTTCTCCCCAGGTCCCCACCCCACCTTTTACCCTTCCTCTGGTAACCACAGTCTTGAATTCAGAGTCCTGCAAAGTTTTGTTACATGTTGTCAGTTTGTTTTGCTCTTTATATGCTACTGATCTCTTTCTTTTTCTTTCTCACCTGTTTTGCTTATCATAATCTCAAATTCCATCCAGGTTGTTAAGAAAGACATCACTTTATCTTAGAGGTGTGCCCTGGTGGCCCAGTGGATAAGGACATCAGACGTTGTTCACATACATTCCAAGGACCCAGGTCTGCAGGGAAAGGGGGGAGCAACCAAGATCAACAGCTAAATAAACAAAATAGATAATTCTTCCTCCCCTCTCTTCCTGCCTTCCTGCCTCCTCGCCTTCATTCCTGTCTGCACCTTTCCTTTAAAATACATGCATACATACATAAAATAGTTGCGTACAATTCTGTAATTTATTTCTTTAATAGTTATTAATTTATCTTTATTATTCTTTGCTTGGACATATTTGTTCAATATCCTATACTGAATGTTTATCTTTATTCTCTTCTCTTTAGGTCTTAATATGTAGTAAACTCAATTTTTGTTGTTGAGAGGAAGGAAGGGAGACGAAGAAGCATTTTTAAGGAAGAAAGGAAAGAAAGTGTACTCAATATTATTTTTTAAATATTCTGCTTTTCAATTTTTAGTTCCTATTTGACTCATCAATTGGTTAGATGGGAGATATTATCTCATTTGTTTTTATTTTGGTTAGGCATCTATGTGATTTCACTAGATTTGTTTAGAGATGATGCTGATGATATGGATCTTGGCCCCTGATTTCATCTTTAATTTGGTAGCATGTATATTGTCGTACCATGATCTTTGAATATTATAACATTTAGCACTTTCCATATTTTAGTAACAAATCTTTCAGTTGTATTTTGTTCCTTTCTCTGAGTATTGAGGAGGTTTTCCATGTCTCATTTTATAAGTGGAAAATTTTTTAATATTTTACTTATTGAGAAAAAAGCACATTGAACTTCTGAAAATACATTTTATCATTAGTTTATTATAAATATAACTGCTGTTAATACTACAATCCTAAATCATGCTTTAGCGGACACTTGCTGGTTTGGACTGGCAAGAGCCCTTTCATCCTAATGCTGATGACAGTGGCCAGGTTAATGTGGGCCTTCACTCCTTCCTGTTTTCAGACCTAAAAAGGTGGTACCTGACTTTGAATGGCATGTACCTATAGAAGAAAGTGACAGTGGTCATATAGGAATGGTGTTACAAACTGATTTGTGTCCCCACCACCCCACTTCATATGTTGAAGTCTGAAGTCCCAGTAATGCAGAATGTGACTGTATTTGGAGATAGCTCCTTTAAAGAAGTAATTAAGGTGCAACCTTGTGGAGCAGCAGTTGGGTCAATCACCTCTAAAGGAGCAGGCCCGTAATGCTGGGTTCCAGTCCCAGGTTCAGAGGGGAGGCAACCAGTGTGAACAGCTAGATACAAATGGAATGAAGATGCTTCCTCCTCCTTTCTCTTGCTGCCTGCCTGCCTACTTGCTTCATTCCTACATGCACCTTCCCTTTAAAAATTAAAAAGGGGGTGGGAGGAGTAACTAAGTTTAAGTCATTAGAGAGGTTATAAGAAGAGACTTGGACAAACATACAGAAAAGAAGGCGGACATCTGTCAGTCAAGGAGAAAGGCCTGAGAAGGAAATAACCCAGCCGATACTTTGATCTTAGCCTTTCAGCCTCCAGAAATGTGAGAAAATAAATCTCTTGTTCAAGTAAGTCAGTCTGTTATGGCAGCCTACCAACTAATGTAAATGGGTACATAACCCAAGTTAGGTCAATATGATCCAATCAAATTCACTACTGGAAAGGAAAAATTTTCACTACTTCAGCTGAAGTTAAGTGAATTCAAGACATGAGTGCAGCAGCATCTTGACACCAGGAAGCTGGTCTGTCAGAGAATAGAACCAATGCAGAGGACACCGAGCTGGAGGGTCGCAGAAAGGAGAGAAGCTCAGCGTTCATTCGAGCCCCAAAGGAAGAGCAATGTGAAGCCACTTGGACTTTTCAATTTTGTGAATCAGTAAGAATCTCTTTTTTTTAAAACAATATAGGTTGAATTTTCTGTCTTGAGAGACAGATGACTCCTAGCTAGTAAACTAATAGCATTCAAGAATTCTGAGTCAAGAGTTGTCCAAATTTAAATTATTTTTTCCCCCCTAACTGGCAATTCTTTTAAATGAGACACTTCTACAGAAAAAGGCCATGGTCCTTTAAAACAGAAAAAAAAAAAATCAAAGAAAATAATAATTACAACCCCAAAGCCAATTTTGTAGGAAAATTCCTTGAAGGGTCCATTCATTCTGATTGGTTTGGGTTGGGAATATTTGGGAAAGTTTAAGCTGTCGCTTTATAGATGCATCCTTGTTTTATTTTTCTAAAATAACATTTTAAATAATATTTCAAAACCATAAAAGTAAAATTTATAAAGATAAAAATGAGGTAGCTCTGGAATCCTGAGTGTTCATTCCACAGGTTGACTTCTTGTAACTTATAACTAACCAATCTTGATACCAAACACCTAGTTTTTGCAAAGGAATCAAAGTTAAGAGCTAAGGAAAATGCCCAGGAGATTCCAGTATAAATATTTAAGGAACCATCCTTAACATGAAGTTTAATTTTTTCAGGGTCTTACAGAGATTTACCAAATCTTTATGCAGCCACCCCATCCATACATACTTCATTCCACCCAATCCAAATTTGTTCAGAGATTAAAAGCATCAATATACTCAAAAAGACCCACAACTCCTTTATTTTAGCTTTAAGGTAGACTCAATGATGTAGTACATACTTTTGTAATACATAATGTAATACATGATGCAGTACGTAATACATAATTGAGCAATGATATGTATATCATTTGTATGAGCAATTTATAAAAGCTTATAATGTTGGAATGATGTACAGTAACTTTTCATATATTAAAAATAAATATGCAACCTATTTTATAGCTGGATTAGAAGAGTATAACTTGTATATTTTTACAATTAAAACTTCCAACTTTTTACTTTTTAAAAAAGTGAGACACAAACCTAGAAATTCTCACATTAAGTCTCTCAAAAATTACTCATTTGTTGACTTCATTTTCAACATCAGCAAACACCAAGACATAAAGTGTTATTTGGAACATTCGTGCTGGACAGATACACACCCACACAACACACAACACATACACATATATGCACACGCTTTTATTCTCATCTCTTCTTGTTCCCATAACATTCTGTTTTCTACAAAAGGTTTCCTAACCTTTTGCTAATTAGCCTGTTTCATTTATTTTTCCCTACAATTTTACATGAGTCATGGACGTATATGGCACCTATAGTAATTTCTCAGAGTATCTTGGTGAATGTGTCTGGGCTTGCTGTTAACAGGTAATAATTTACTGCACTCTTATGCTTGTTGTGATTTCAGGCTTCTCTGTGAAATGATAATAAAATTTTAAGATAATTTCATACTAATTGGTGAACAGATTCTAAAACCTGTGAATTTAAATTGCAGGCCTATAGTTTTGGGAGCTTTTATGCCCCCCCAAATTACTAATATCTCCCCTTTTCCCCACATTACATACGATTCCTAATCATTCATTTCACACAACATTGTTAGAATGGTAAAAAAAATTAAAAACAAAATGACCTTTACCTGCCGGTCTAAGAAACATGTCAGTGGTTATGCAATTTCTGTCGATTCTTTCTTTCATTGTATTACTCATCACATTGTCGAAAGATATGAAACACATAGCTCCAAAGCCCAGGGAAGGAAATTTTGACTGGCGAAGCATCACCTAGTTAACAAATATATAAGAATAATATGACTCACTAAATCAACTCTGATGTAAGCATTTTGCTTAAAACAGTGAGGGTGAGCAGGTCCAGACAGGAGAGCAGCACATCTCCCTGCCTCCCTGCCCCATCCCTCCTCACCCCTACTCCGCACCCATCACCCCGAGATGCCCAGTGTCCTCCAGCCCTGACCTCTTTCCTGTGTTTACAGTGGTTTCCTTTTTCAACAGTCCAAAGAGAGTAAACCCGCTTCTTCTGGAAGAACAGCCCTTGGCAAGGTCATATGTACCAACAAGCTGCTCTTTGGAATTGTGGCTACAGCTGAGTCTGTTTCTGCCTGACCCAGGAACAGACACACAAAACACTGCTGTCAAGGAACCCTCACCAGACACTGAAAGAGCCAGCGCCTTGAGCTTGGATCCCTGGGCTTTAAAGTTGTGAGAAGTGAATTTCTGTAGTTTTTAAGTCATTCAGTCTATTGTATTCTGTTATACTAGCCCAAGCGGGTGAAAACAAAGTCTCTCTACTTATTTCAGTAATATAAAAAACAAACAAACTATGATTATTCTGCTATTTTGATCATTTTTTGTACTTAATACAATTGGTCTACACAAAGCTTAAGCGTGAGCTCCTTAACACAATAGAAAAAGCAATCATGAGATGGGCAAGAAAATAAAATTCCTCAAGGGTGAAATGTATTTCCTTAGATCCTTGCAAGCTAATATGTTCGCAAAATTCCTCTCAAGAACACAATGTAATTCTGTTGACAATGAACACTGTCTTATCCTTTTCCATGTCATTCTTTCAAAAGCAAGAATTTGCTTTGACAGCTGAGACTTTCTAAATCAATGCTTGCCATACCCAACTGCCTTTGCCTTGGGTAGCTGTACTAAAATATTTATGCCACTATTCTCTTTTCTGCAAAATGTAATACATACTTTGGATATTACTGTGTTTAACCAAGGGATTTGAACTAAGCATGAAGAAATCAAACCCCTTCCCCTGACAACATTTATGACAATACACCAAAAATGCTACTCAACACCTATTAGCTTGAAGAAAAGGAGTTTCAGACTCCCATCTTCTAATAGTTCATTCATCAACACTCATAACAGTTTTAGTTCTCCATGTAACCTTGTAACTGTAGAGACCAGATCAAGAACATTCATTTGGTTACTCTCTTCTATTATGTCATCCAAGTGGGAATCTCAGAGTGTAGGGGACCAAATTTCAAGTCTTGCTTCTGTCCTGCAGTCATGTAACTTCTCTGGAGCTCAATTTCATCTCAGTAAAAATGTTAAGAATAAAATCCATCCTAAACCATTGTCGTGAAGATGAAGTGAAATAGATTATTAAATCTGAGAACAGGGTAGACTCTAATAAATAGTGGTTCTTATTTTTGAGGAACGGTCTGCCAGAAAAGAAGTGAGAAAGGGGCAATTCCATTGAGAAATTCCAGAATCCTTCCTGTGAAGAAGGTTTGAAACTTCGGCTATGAAGATGGAGAAAGGCAAAGCAGAAAACTAATGAACATATCTAAAACCACATCATAATTGTAAGCATTAATGCCTTTTCAATTTCTGAATTTCTAATTGCATTTTAATATTCCCTTTCCACTCAGAATAGTCTGTCATTTCTCTCTGGCCTTCAGGGGATAACAAAGATCCCTTAATGGTGCACACAGCATCTGACTAATTATGCATGTGTATTACTAAGAAATACATTTTTTAACTTTCTGCAAATAGCCATATATATCCAAAAATCACTTGTAACTCAACGTCTAGAGCTTCCCTCTAAGAACATTAAGATGGTCCCATCCATGAGAAGAGATAAAAGGAATAAAACAGAGAGTAAATCAAAGTATTATCTTTGGGTTGATAAAGATTATATGGAAGACTGTAGTTTCATAGAAGAGCAATATTGGCTTACTCGCTGAACACAGTGCTAGGCAGATCTACCTGTCCAGACAGATCACACCTGTCCAGGTGCAGCTAGACAGGAGCAAGTAAAATTCAGAGCACAGAGGAGCTGAAGAGCTGACCCTATGGAAACACCCGAGCTGAACTGGGCATGCTCAGTTCATCCTTCCCAAATGTGAGTCCCTTCTGGGCAGAGTAACAAGGATGAGAGTAGCCAGCATTGCCATGTGAACTCTGAGTTCTGTCTGGAAAAAAATTTCAGGAATGAGGGAAAAAAATTCTCTAATACCCACAACGGAAAACCAACAAAACAACAACAAAAGCCATTAAGAAATATAAGCCAGAATCCATTCATCTCCTAGCAAACAATAGGGTCAATTCCCAAAAATCATGATCATGCTTTCCAAAAAGAAAAATTCTATTTGAACATACCATACAGGATAATAATAAAGGTTTTGGAGGCATCTGCATTTCAAGCAAAGCATAGATTCGTTATCTTCTTCACTAGACATGTCTCCCTGGAATCTGAATGTCATTTAGGGACGACTTAAACCTGCCTGTGCTATAAAAAGAAATTGACCGTTTTCCCAATTTGCCCTGTAATTATCAGTAATTGTTGCTTTTCACCCTCAAAAGTGTCCCAAAGACATGATATGTCTTCCTAATTAGAAGCCTGTTCCAATGGATAGTAGAAACTTAATCCCAATCAGTCCAAAGGGTGCCCCCTCAGACCCTGGGAGCTGGGTCTGACCCCATTATGTTGGTTGGAGAAGGGCTTGACCTCAGGTGGTACCAAGGAATCAGGGAGGGAGAGGTTAGACTCAGATGGGGAATAGCTGCTCCACCATCTGAGTGGATTCCTATTCTTACCTAATCTCAAGTGTCTGTCATACAAGCTTCCACATTTTAGTTTCCATCTTGTCAGCAAAGTTCCCCAGGGCTGAGCTTTGTTTATTACTCAGGTACATGAAGCATCCACCCCACACCGGCACAGGGAAAGTGGAAGTCAATGCCCTCTACAGTTTCACACTTACCTCTATCACACAGAAACCAGCCTGATGCTTGTATGTCACCTTAGGCCCCCTGTGGGCCCAGTTTCCTGGCTTGGGAATTATTCTTCTATTTTTGCCTCTCACTGGGACACAGGAAATTTGCAAAAATATTCCCCAGGTCTTCTACTTCCTCAGGCTCCATCAGGAAAGAGACATCTGGCTTCTCTCAGATCTCAGCAAAATATCCGGGTTTTGATTTCACGCCAAGTCCAACATAATTTAAACTAAGAAGGCAGAGCCGTCCTCCTACCAGCAGAAGGACCTAGTAGTAGGCCATCAATAGTATAGATATTATCATTTGCATCGCCATTAATATTAAGCCTCCACCATTTTACATAGCAACTTGTATATTTTTACAGTATGTTTTCAGTAAAATGATCACCTAAAACATATGAAGAAAGTTCATGACACAATTTAAAGTATTTATTTTCCATCAAAGTAAGCAGGAATGAAGTCATGTAAACATTTTATAACCTCCAGAGTTTAATATAGTGACAGCATACAACCAGAGCACAGTGACTTTTATGGAATGATTGATTCACTTTATCTCAATATACTTAACTGCTGGCTAGGGCTCTTAAAGTAAGATTATAACTTCAAAAAAGGCCTACTTTATCTTATAGAAACAGTGAGAAGATCAAGTTTTAAAAAGTCACAATAATATTATTGCCAGATGTAAAACAATGGAAATACATTAGGTTAAAACTGTCAAAGAGACCCAGCAATAAAGGAAGACAAATAAAAGAAATTTATTTCTCTGTCATAGTCTAAAAGGTGAGGATGGTAACTGCTTTAAACCATCTTTTAAGGGCCCTGTGGGTCCTGTGACTCCTGAGCAATATAGTGGGAGTGGGAGGAGGTCCAATCCATCTTGATTCTCAGAGATCCCTTAGAGTTCTGCCCAAGTTTACCCAGGAGGCTGAATCATAGCATGCCTGTATGGCCCATCATTTCTGACAACATTCTATTGGCAAGAACATATGTCAGGTGGCCCCACCTCGCTGCTTGGTAACCTGGGAAGAAATGGAGAGCAAATTTTGTTAGGCAATGTGCAGATGTAAGTGAACTCAAGTACAAGTTTCTATGTGAAATGGTGTGGATAAACATGACGAGTTAACGTGGTCATTTCCCTCAAAGAACTCACAGTTGGAAGAAAAATAATAGTATTTATTTTCCCAATAAGTTAACATAAATTAACTTACAAATAAAAGAACCAAAAGCGACACCTTTGTAGAAGGGAAGGTGGAAGTGTTGAGGTCCCCCTATATAATTTATTTCAATCTGTTGAGTGTAATTTTTCAAAAATCATATAGTATATAGTCAATAACAATTGACATTTAGTTCATAGATGAAAAATGTTAGATGTTATAGGAGTCTGTGTAGTCAAACAGATCTAAAAGTCATAATCTAGAATATTATTTGACTTAAACTTAGATAAAAGCTACTAAAAATGGGAGAAAAGAAACAACAAATGAAAAATATCTTCTTAGTATATATTATAAAGATTCCTAACTTTAGAGCATTTTTAAAAATGAATGTAAAACATGTTAACAATAAACTAATAGAAATAACAAGGACCTAAGAAGTATTGAAATAAGAAAGCACTATTAATCAGCTCTTGTTTAATTACTAAATTAAGCATGGAAAAAATATTAAAAAAGAAAAGTACACATTTTTCATTTTAAGGACTGTTGCTCCTTTTCATCTACTTTCTAAGATGGATAAGATGTTGAATGTCCATATTCCAAGCAGAAGAATGAGATAGCACTCAGGACACACTACCAATTCCTAAAAAAATAATAATAATAATAACCAAATGCTAGTGGAATATACTATATACTTCTTTAAGCATTATCTTTTTACAATTAACTTAAATGTTTGAAATTTGGAAAATGAATTCCACAGACTGCTATTAGAATAGCACTAATTCATACATTTCTACCAAGCCTCTATGTCTTAACATGCTTATAATGGATTGTATTTACATTTAACAACATTAATGGCCACAAATTTTGTTTTAAACTCTTTCCCCTTAGCAGCAGAGTTTTTATAATCATTTAATCAATAGAATTTTTTTTAATAATTAGGGATTCACTATGTGTGTTCAGGCTCTATTTTGTAAGATCCTTTATAAGGTCTCCTAGAGTGGGCAACATTCTGTCTGACAGGTGAGTCCACCTAATTCAGAGACTCTTCAGACCCTTCACAGAGGCTGATGTACTCTTTCCACTTGGGACTTGTGCCCAACATATGGCAGATACTCTTTCATTCTTGGTATGATAATCGCTTACATCAAGAAGTCATGCTCTAATGATAACAGCTAAAATATTAATGAGGGGTGGGGGTTCAGTTATTATCATTAGAACATGTCCTAAGATGATATTTCTTCTTGATCAGATCAGAGACATTTACCTCTTTCAGTTTTTATTCTTGTAACCCACTCTAGTCTACCTCGAACTGTCATCTGTACAAGAACTTCTGTTGTGTAAGTACTCTAAGAGTAATCTGTGTTCACAATTACCCCAAGTGCTGTAAAAAGTCGTTTTCCTCAACAGTCATTCTATTTCTGACCCTTTTAACTACTGCATACACTGCTGCAGAGCTCCAATGATATGCTGCTCTTCAAAAGGCTTTCTTCTGAGTCTTTGGAAAAGGACTTGGTTTTGTGTTTGGTTGGGGTTTTGAAAAATTTACTTTATTGCTCACTCCATTTAGTTCACCCTGCAACACTCCTTGTTTCTATTTGTCTGGTTCTCTCAGAATATGCTCTCTACAGTCTATCAGTGATCTAGTTGAAATATCTGTAGGGTTAAAAAAAAAGATACATTTCCCCAGATATGAACCTGCTACCTCAGAAGAACCCCAGGGTTCTTCTCAGCTGCATAAAGTGGAATCCCTTTTAGTCATGTCGACCAATAATCTCCCTTGGTCTCTTTTCTTCTTGCTGGGATATCAGAAACTACTCTATCCTAAGTTATTCCTCACAAATAATTGTGAGCTAGCTCACTCTCTTCCTCTTTCTCTGTCTCTATCGCTTTCTCTCTGTCTCTCTGCCTCTGTCTCTGTGGCGGGGGTGGTATGGGGGAGGGAGGTGGATGTGTATTCTCCTTCCTACTCCCACACAGTTGTGTGGAATCTTATTGGAATGTTAGGACATATACAGAAGCCTTAATGGGATCTGTCTATACATACATGTATATATATTATACATATTACAGTGTTTACCACTAAAAGTCCAATTTTATATTTAACTACAGAATTGACCTGTTTTCACTGACTTGTTCCCCCCCCCCCCCAACCATTTCCTCTTCAACCTGACAACCAGTAATTTGGGCTTATAGACTAAAATTTTATTTTTGGTTTATTTAGTTTATCCATTTGTTTGGTTGCTCTCCATAACACTGTATGAAATCATACAGTGTTAGTGCCTTAGAAGACATTTTATTAAGTATAAAACAATCTAAGTTCATTAATATTTTTACAAATGACTGAATGAAAAAGAGAAAACAGAAATATGAAAAATCATAACCAAAAAAGAAGTTGAATAAATACTATAGAAAGACCAAGGATCCTAGAGAGATCATACCAACATGACAAAAAATTTAATAATCTGGAAGAAATGAGCACATTCTTAGAATCACAGAATATTATAAGACTAAATCAGGAAGAAATAGAAAATTCGAACAGACCAATCATGAGTAAAGAAATTCAAACAGTAATTAAAAGCCTCCTAAAAACCAAAAGCCCAGGACTAGATGGTTTCAATTGTAAATTTTATCAAATGTTGAAATAATCAATATCTATACTTCTCAAACTCTTCCAGAAAATTGAAAAGGAGAGAAAACTTCCAAAACACATTTTATTAATTAAGCCAACATTACCCTAATTCTAAAACCAGTCAAGGATATCACACACAGAAAAGAAAGCTACATACTAATATCACTGATGAACACATATGCAGAAATCTAGAACGAAATACTAGGAAACTGAATTCAACAACACATCAAAAGAGTGATTGTTTCCAAGGTAGTGGGCTGGTAAGATCTCAAGCTCACCTCCTCCTTATAAAACTAGCAAAAAGTATTTAAGAACTATGGTCTTTGAAAAAGAATGAAGACTTGGACACCAGCAGTTCCACATGGAAAAGGAATAGAAGACACAAGGAAGGATAAGAAAAACTGAGATGCAGTCTAAGTGTGAACACTGCCAGGGTACCGTGACCCCTGGGCTGGGAGGGAGTTCAGTGGTACAGAGCCTCTTCCTGGAGATGAAGGCCTTACTCCCATATCAGGTGTCACAGTACCTGGGAACTGCATTTGAGGAGGAACATATACATTCTGGAAAAAAAGGGATATTCCTTCCGAGAGCAGTAGGATTTGGGGGGGCAGAGATCCCAGGACACAGAGCCTGGGGAGCTGATAGATGAAGTGAATAAAGACCTAACTGGAAGATTTTCATTTGTTGAACCAAAAGCTTCAGTGTGAAGACTAAGAAAGAAGAATAACTATCGAGTGACTAGAGATGCTACAGGGACATCATCTCCCTGCTCTCTTTGGTCTGTGTGGTACTGGCATTGGCAGATGCCATATTTCGGCTAAGCCTGTGTGTAAATTCCCTTCCACTCTACCATCAGCGTGCTTTGGTTTTGGACAGCTCATTTTTGTAATTACGGTCCTCAGAGTTACCAGGGATATACTTGTCCAGGGTAGCAAAAGGCAGCCAGGCTGTAAACCCACACAGTCTTATACAAACCTCTGTTTGTGGCACTTTTAGTAGCTCTCTCAAGGGACATCACTAGAGAGGCACTAACAGTCTCATGCAACAGCTGGCCCTTCTTCACCTGAGGCTGCTGCTAAACAGCATTTGCACATTTGCCTGCCACTTGCATCCTAAAGCCTTCAGGCCCCAGTTACTGAAGGTCTCACCCGCTGGGCCCTCAGGTTTGTTGGCTATTTCTCTCTGCTGGGGCTGCAGCCCACCTAGAGACCTTTATGGAAAGGGGTGGGTTATACTTTGCCATGACTGGCTCCTGAGTTCCCTGAAAAGCAATCAACCTTTTCTCTCTGGTGGCCTCTGTTGGGACTCTGATCTACCTGTGACTTGGGTCCCCACTCCCAAGCCTCTTTCCTTATAACTTGACCC
Organism: Solenodon paradoxus; assembly: GCA_004363575.1. Taxonomy (NCBI): domain Eukaryota; kingdom Metazoa; phylum Chordata; class Mammalia; order Eulipotyphla; family Solenodontidae; genus Solenodon; species Solenodon paradoxus. The sequence continues at coordinate 613,921 of RJWH01000321.1, read as the reverse complement.
TATGAAAGTCTCACTTGAGGAACCAACTGTGACCACAGCTAGGCTGCCCTGAGGCAACAATTACAGCCCAAGATACTAGGAAATCTCTGATGTGACCACTTTGCAATTTTGCCCTGACTCCCATGTGAAGTTTGGGCTCTTGGGCCTCCATTCACTGCTGCCTCTTGAGCTCCAATCATTCTGACTTGTGTAGAAGTTTCAGCCTACATAACAATAGAAAGTCTATCACCCCAGGCCATCATCTTAGGCCTATACTCTCAAACCTGACATCCTAACACAATGCCATATTCTATCAAGGCAGGGAAAGACTGCTGTCTAGACTAAGAGAAATAAACACATGACATGCCTTAACGATTCAGTTTTTAAGTCTGCTGCTCTGGTGTAGTCCACATACAGCCCAGGGACACAAGTTTGTGACCCAGGGGAGCAACCAAAAATGAACAACTAAATAAATAAATGCTTCTTCCTCCTCTTTCTTCCTAGCTGCCTTCCTGCCTACTTGTCTACATTCCTGCATTCCCTTCTTCTTAACAAAAGGAATACCAGAGAAATTGAAGAATTAAGTAAACTTCCTGAAGATTTCAAAGCAGTAGTCTTAATGATGCTCACTGAAATCATAAGAACAATAGATGAACAAAATGATAACTACAATAAAGACAAATAAAATATGAAGTTCCAAACAATTCATAGAGCTAAAGAATACAACAGCTGAACTGAAAAACACAACAGAGGGGCTCAGCAGTAGAATGGAAGAAGCTTCCAATCGAATCAGTGACCTAAAAGATAGAGCAGTAGAATACATTCACACATATCAGGAAAGAGTCAAAAAAGAACAAAAAGAAATGAAGATAGCATAAAAGACTTATGGTTTAACATCAAGAACAACTTCTGCATCATAAAGGTCCCAAAAGGAGAAGAAATTGAGAAAGGGACAGAAAACTTTATTTGTTTTGTTTTGTCTTGTTTTTAATTTATTTTTTACTGTAGTAATTATTCTACACATCAAAATAATTTCCTATGCATAGTTTCCCTATTTCATAGATATATTTCAACATACTATGACCTCCACCAAATCGCCCAGTGTTCTTTCCCATTGTCCAGTGGGATCCACCACCATATGCCTCCACCCGCCCCCTTCCCTTTTGGTAACCTCAGTTCTGTTGCAAATGTTTCAGGGTTGGTTATGTTTCGTCTCTTCCTTTGTTTTGCCTATTGACATTCCACCTATGGGTGAGGTCAACTATACACTCAAAGCTGGAAAACGCTCACGTATGTAGAGGCTAAACAACATGACTATAACTGAATATTGGGTAAAAGAAGAAATCAAAAGAAAAGTTAAAAAATATTTGGTTAATGGTGTTTCGAAATTTTGGTAATTTGGTGATAGGCAGTGTGTGCTGGCTAATACTTGAGGAATGGGGAACCTCATATGGATTTATATTCTTTTGTCAATCAAAGCTACTTCAGTAAATATTTTAAAAATACTTGAAGACAAATGAGAATACGTACATGAAGTATCCAAATCTATAAGATGCAGTAAATACATTACTAAGAATTTTTTAGTAACACAGGCCTACATCAAGAATCAAGAAAAATACCAAACAACTTAACCATACACCTAAGTAACTGAAAAATAGACAAATAAAACCAAATGTCTGTAGAGGAAATAGAGCAAAAAAAATTAGAGCAGAATTCAACAAAACAGATTTTAAAAAGACAAAACAGAATATCATTGAAACCAAAGCTGGTTTGGTGAAAGCTAAACAAAATGAACAAATATTTGCTAGACTCACTAAGAAAAAAAAAGAGAAAACACTATAACTAGAGTCAGAAATTAAAGAGAAGTTACAACAAATACCTCAAATACAAGCATCAAAACAGACTACTATAAACAAGTATAGCCAATAAATTGAATAATCAGAGGACATGGGCCAATTTGTAGAATCATACAGCCTGATGAGACTAAATCAGGAAGTAATAGAAAACCTCAACAAGTAAGGAAATTGAAAAAGTAATCAAAACTCTCCCAAAAACTTAAAGTTCAGGGCCAGTTTTATTAGTGAGTTTTACCAAACCTCAGGGAAGGATTATTACCTGTTCTCAAACTCTTCCAAAATTTGAAGAACAGGCAATGCTTCTAAACATACTATATGAAGCCAACATTAGCCTGATACCAAAAGCAGACTAGGGCATCACGAGGGAAAAAAAAAAAAAAAAGCAAAAGAAAGAAAGAAAAAGAGACTTACAGACCAAAACTCTTAACAAAATATTAGCAAATTAAATTGAACAAGTGCTCCCGGTAACAGGGGAGAGGAGGGGGCCCTGCAGGAGATTGAGAAACTCAGAGAGAATGAGAAGATAGAAAGCAGGGGTTAGGAGGCCAACAGTCTCACAGACTGAGAACCTAGAATAATCTGCCTTCCACCTATTTATTCAGTTCTTACACAGAATTGCTTCAAGCAGCTTAAGCAAGCAAGTTTATAGTTACATTGCATTTGCTTAAGCAGCCTTTTATTTTCTAACTACATAACTGTATCTAGTTTTGGCAAGTGAACAGTTACAGGAACACCGCCCCAGTGCTTTCCCATGGTGGCCTTTGCCAGGTGTTCCAGGCCTGGTCCTTGATGTTCTGCCAACTCCCGCTTCGTCCTTGCTCTACTTTCTGTCCCCAACAGAACAGTACATCAAAAGGATACTTCATCATGACCAAGTAGAATTTATTCCAGGGGTGTTAAGATGGTTCAATATACAAAAATCTATTACTATAATATATGACATCAACAAAAGGAAAGACACAAATCATGTGATCTTTTCAATAGATACAGAGAAAGCATTTGACAAGATTATGAGCTTATTTATGAAAAAAAAAAAAAAAGGTTTAAATAAAATAGGGAACATACCTCAACATAATAAAGGCCATATATGAGAAATGCACAACTAATATCATATTCATGGTGAAAAACAAGCTTTTCCTCAAAGATAAGAAAAAGACAAGGATGTCCACTCACACCACCACTACCATTCAGCATAGTTTTGGAAATCTTAGAGTAATTGGGCAGGAAGAATAAACAAATGGAATTCAACTGGAAAAGAAGTAAAATCACTATTTATAGATGACATGGTAACATACAAAGAAAACCCTAAAAGCTTCACCACAAATTAGAATTAGTAAATGAACATAAAATGAACATAAAAATTAACATAAAAAACTGCTTCATTTTCATATGCAAACAATGAGCTAGAAGAAAAAGAAAAATCATATTTACAATTGCAACAAAAAGAAATATCTTGGAATAAACTTAAAGGAGGTGAATGACCTATACAAAACATTGTTAAAAGAAATAGAAAGAAGATGATACAGGAAATGGGAAGATATTCCATGTTTATAGCTGGGAAGCAATAACATTGCTAAAATGACCATCTTCTGAAAGCAATATACAGGTATAATGCAATAACTATCAAAATTCCATTGAATTTTCAAGGAAAGAGAACAAAAAAAATTTAATTTGTATGAAATCACAAAAGATCCGGAATAGCCAAAGCAGTCATGAAAAAAATAACAAAAGATGAGGTATTACATGCACAGATTTCAAACTATACTACAAAGGAAGAGTAATCAAAACAGTATGGTACTAGAATAAAAACAGACATGAAGATAGGTGGAATAAAATTGAGACCCCAGAAATAAACTCACCATGTATGGCCAGTTATCTGATTACAAAGTAGCCAAAGGCATACAAAGGAGAGAGGAAGTTTTTCAACAAATGATGCTGTGAAAGTCGGATGTCCACATGCAAAAGAATGAGACTAGACCATTCTCTCATATATACACAAAAATTAATTCAAAATGGATTAGAGGCTTGATTGTAAAAGACTACGTACAACACATAGAAGAAATTATTGGCAATATGTTCATGTCTTTGGCCTTTGTGTTTGGAGACTTGACTTGATAGAGAAATGACAGCTAAATAAATGGGAGAAGACATTTGCACATCGTACATCCAACAAAAGGATAATAGCCAAACTATATAAAGAATCATACAATTCAACAACAAAAACATAAGCAACCCAATCAAAACATGTGCAGAAGATATGAATAGATATTTCTCCAAAGAAGACATACAGATAGATGACCAATAGGCACATTAAAAATGCACATCATCATTTACTATTAGGTAAGTGCAAAATCAAAACCACAATGAAATATCACCTCAAACCCTTGAGAATGGCCTATATTGATAAAATTAGAAGCAACAAGTGTTGGCCAGGCTGTGGAGGAAAGGAAACCATTTTATACTGTTGGTGGGAATGTAAATTGATGCAGCCACTTTGAAAGCCTGTTTGGAGAGTTCTCAAAAAGTCAAAAATAAAACTAACAGTAATTCCAGTAATTCCATGTCTAGCTATCTATCCAAAGAATATGAAAAAGGTAATTCAAACAGATATTTTACACACTTACGTTCATTGGAAGCACTATTTGCAATAGCCAAGAAATGGAAACAACCCTAGTGTTCATTAACAGATGAATGGATAAAGAAGATGTGATATGTATGTATATATGCACACATATATGTATACACATATACATATGTACACACATATATGTACACAGTGGAATGCTTCTCAGTTATCAAAAAAAGAAGGAATCTTGCCATCTGAGACAACATAGGGATTAAATAAGCCAGAAGGAAAAAGACAGTCATCGTATGATTTCATTCCTATATGGTGTATAGAAAAAACAAAGAAATTAACTAAATCAAACAAAAATAGACTTTTAGTCTATAAAATCAAATTAGTGGTTATAAGAAGGAGACAGAGAGGTCGGTGGACAAATTGAGTAAAGGGGGTCAATTATATGTTGAAAGGTAGAGTTGACGTTGATGAACTTAATGTATTATATACAGATATTGACTGGTTGATATACAATTATATATACCTTAAATCTATATGTAATATGTTTAATAACTTTTTAAAATAGGACTCTATAAATCAATAGCAAAAGAAACCCAAATAATCCAATTTAAAAAGTAGACAAAAAAATCACAATAGACATTTTTCCAAACAAGATATATGAATGGCCAGCAGGCACATGAAACCATCACTAATCATTATGGAAATGCAAATCAAAACAACAATGAAATGTCACCTCATGCCTGTTAGAATGACTAGCATCAAAAAGGCAAGAGGTAACAAACGCTGGTGAGGATATGGAGAAGGGCGAACATTTGTGTCCTATTACATGTGATGTAAATTGGTACAGCCATATGAAAAACAGCCATATGAAATAAAGGGAAACAAAAAGAAAAAGAAAAAGAAATCAAAGAAAGAAAAAAACAGAACTATCATATAATCCAGTAATTTTACTTCTGAGAATATATTCAAAGGAACGAAAACACTGTATCAAAGAGATAGCTATTCCCCCAGTTCATAACAGCATTATCTATTTGTCTGTCTTATGAGTTTACAACACTATGTAGGTTTCAGAACAGATACATAGCTCAACATGTGTATCACACCACACCTACCACAAGGATCCTAAAGACAATAACCATGATCATTTTTACTCTTTCAGCCCGAGGTTCCCTCCTTCTTCTCCCCTTTCTGGCAACTACTCTTCAGCTCAGAGTCAGAGAATTTTGCTGTGTTTTGTTAGTTTGCTCATTTTGTTTCTTTATATTCAAACATACGAGTGAAACCATTCAATGTTTTCGTGTTATTTCTTGTTTATTTCACTTAACTTTATCACCTCAGGCTCCATCCAGGTTACCTCAAAAGTCAAGATTCTGTACAAATATTGGATCCTGGGTAGAGGAATATGATTGCATCACTGGGGAAAGTTTGTATATGATCTCTCCAGTAAATGAAAATATAACTACAGTAGTAATACAGAGTGTGATAAATGTATTGTGCTTATGTAGGAGAATGTCCATCATGTTAGGGGATAAATATTATGATACTGGAAAGTGTAAAATGTCAAGACGCCTGGATGCTATTCTCACATGGATCAGCAAAAAAAAAAAAAAATTACAGAGACAGGTTAAGTGGTAAATTATAGTGTTGTAGTGTTATAAATTAATAATACATACTTGTCTTTTGTACTACCGAATTATATCTTGTTACTTCTTTTGTTTGTTTTTTTCTTTCCCCTTCTCTGGTCCCTGGTCTTGAATCAGAGATCTTGATCTTCACATGGCCTCAGTCACAGGGTGTGCCTGGTTACTTCTTTCGTTCTCATGATTCTGCATTTCTTATGCTCTCACACCCGATATCCCCCATACCCTTAACTTCTTTGCATATCTATACCCACAATGCCCTGTGACCCCTCTCCAACCTTTTACCTATGTCTTTTAACTACCTGACTCTCTCCCTTTGCACCCTTTATCTCCCCACATAGCTCCCTATGCTCCCTGCACCCCCATCTTATCCCTGTCTTCCCTTTCTTTTGTCTATTTCTTGCCCTACTCTATCTCACACCCATATTCCGCAAAACACTCCAGCTTCCTTGCCACACACCTCACCTGAAAGACACAATGATCATAGCACTTTTTAAATGATAAAAATTGAAAACACTGTCCTTGTGGGTTATGGAACATTTAGAAGGAGTATAAAAGGTTCAGAAGTTTCGTTTTCAGTCATCCCAAGGTATAAAGTCACTCTTATTCTTCCACATATGAACATGCTATCATGATACATGTATGCACTGTGATGGGAAGTATGATTGGATGAGGGTGTGGGTGGTGTGATTTGTGAGTGTGAATGAATGTGAGCTGAGGTTATGGTATGTGGATGAGGGGGTTGTGATAGAGAATATAAGGGCATGTGTATGTAAGTATGTGAGTATATGTGACTTAATGTGCATGCACCAGGTGTTTGCTCCTCTGTGTGAAGTAAGTATGGTTTGTTCATGACTATGACTCTAATTCCTGACTTAGAAGTCCAGGATAATTAGTTTGTGAACTTATCAACTTTGAGAATTGTTAGTTGGAAAGATTAAGAATTAGTTTGTACCTATATTTTATATTATATCATTGGTCATAAAAGTAATGAGTGTCAATTATATAAAATTCAAGAACCACTATAAGAGTATATTTACACTTACCTTTTCGTTGTACTAGGGTAAACATGTTTAAGATTGTTAGTAAAATCCAGTTTTCCAAACTGATGTACACCTCACATTCCCATCACCAATATACGAAAATTTTAAGTCCTCTACATTTTCACTGAAATTTGGGGTACAAGTTTCTTTTAAAAATCTATCCATTCTTAAAAAGAAGGAACACCTCACTGTTGATTGCATAGTTTCTAGAAAAATTGATACAGAAAATGTGAAATAGTAATATAGACCTAAGTGAACATAGTTCAGCCATTAAAAAGAGAGACACCCTTCCATCTGGACATGGATAAACTTGTAGCACATTATGACAAGTGGAATCAACCAACACAGAAAGGCAATTACCTCAATATACGTGGAATCTTAAGGTCAAACTCATTAATGCAGAGTATTAATATGATTGCTAGTAGTTAGCTGTGGGGGAAATGGAAGATGTTGATAAGATGGTAAAAAGATTCAGTTATACAGATGAACCAATTGTTCAGATCTCATGTACAAATGATGACTGAATAAATGGACACTGCCTCAGAAGGAATAATATGAGCAGGATTGGAAGGAGCTGTCTCTGTCTTCTGATCTCCTTTCCTAAAGCTGCCCAACAGAAACTTAAAGAGTTCACATTATTTTAATCTATCAATTTCATATCATTTCATTTTTAAATGTCATTTAAAATAATTCCTGGAGCTATAATATTAGAATCCATTTTATCCTTATCAGTCTACTACTCTTGTTGACTGATGGCCCATCGGAACACCCCGTAACAGAGAAAGGGAACTGGCCCAAAGGTAACCAAAGTCCACCATACACTATCCCTTCGTTGCACTAATCAGATGATCCTGAATTCTATCACTTTGTGAGGGAAAAGGCCTGCCCGCCACTTCCAGCAGCCATGAAGGCAGCCATAAAAACTGCTCAAGCTAGCAGAGCTATAAAACATCCTGTGATCTAAGCTTACCGGAACGCTGCAAGCAACTGAAGTCACCAACACACAAAGAACTTCCCGCTCTTGAAACCCCCCACTCAAATTAACATCTCTCTCTTCCCCCGCTTGCTCTAGCCTGTATGCAGCTAGAGTGTCAAACTGCCTGCCAAGGTGTTTCTTAGATGCAGTCCTTATGAGAAGGGGGCTGCATCTAAGAAACACCTTGGCAGGCAGTTTGACAGTCTAGCTACATGCAGGACTCCCTTGAAGATGTTTTTCCAAAATGATTGCCTAGGCTCCACAGCACTCCTGTTTGACAGTTCTCATGTCCATTGGGAGTGAAAACCCCTGGGCTCTTGGAAGGAGGTGAACAGTCACAAGGTTCATCCAAGGACAGGTTGGAATAAGACGAAAGGACTAAAAGTTGTCAATTTCCAACCAAGCAGGAGAAATGGAACATTTTGTAGCCTGAAGCAAGATCAGATGCTATTCAATGTCCCCTCCTGTTTACGGAACTCAAGGACTCCATTCCCACCCCTCCACACTGGCCTAATATTCCAGCCCATCTACTCCCTACCCCTAAATCAACAGCTCAGCCAGATGGCCTTATGGGAATTCTTCCTCTAGCCCCCTCCATGCTAGTCAGAGACTGCCCCCTTAAAAGCCTCTCTCTCACAGCTTCCCTTGGATTGCTCCTGTCTTTCTCAGAAGGGAGCTTTCCCAGCCTGCACATGGGACAATAAAGTCACGCCTCAGAGTGTATCAACTCCCTTGTCTCAGTCTCTTTTGTTGTGGATCTATCAGGAGGGTGAGGTTGGCAAGATCTGGGCTCCTTTTCAGTCAACAGAGCTGATCCCTTTGAACCAAAGACATCAAGGCCTCAGTTGATGCAGCAAGAAGGGAGCATGACAGCTCTCCTATTCTTTTCTTGGATGTTTAATGAATACCTCCTGGTCTCCTTTACTATGGCCACTGGAACAAAAGACCACCAACTTGATGGGTGAAAACTGCAGGCATGAATTTACTCCCACTTTTGCAGGTCAGATGTCCAAATTTCACTGCACTGGACTCAGATGAGGTCCTCAGGAGGGCCATGCTCCTTCCAGAGGCTTTAAGGCAAAGTATGTTTTTGGTCTCTTTCAGTTTCTGCTAACTGCTGATATTCTTTGGCTTGTGACCTCCTCACTCCAATCTGTCTTGTCTTCACGTGGACGGGTAGCTAGCCAGATAAGAGCACAAAGCAGAAAAGGGGAAATCCACAGCCAACTTTCCCTGCCCTCTCTCTTCAGGTCCGCCAAAAATCAAAACTCCTCCACACCCTGACCTAGGGCTCAAACCCACCACCTTGGGGTCCAACAACCCAGCCTCTAACCAGCCTCTAACCAAATCTGAGGGCACTGCCCATTGAGTTCTCACCAAAGGAGGTGAGGTGTCCTTCATTCCCACAGCTGTGTGCTCTGAGCACTCTTCACATAAATCTCCAGCTAGTCATCTTTCAAATCTAGACCAAAAGTCAGATGCAAAATAACCTGGGGGCTAATGGGAAGATCCATTTGAAATTCCTAGAAAAGGTTGCAAAGACTACCTAGTGCCCGATCAGATAAGGTTCACACCTGTTCCTTAAGAAGTTGTGCTTAGACCTTGAACAGGTCACAGAACTTTAGGGTTTATGTTCTGTAGAATGGGACCGCTTTACTGGGTTATTGAAAGAGTAAATGAAGGGTGGGGCGGGTGCAAGCGGTGGTGGCGTCCAATGGACCTTAGGGGAGGTCTTTCGGTAATTCAGCGGTCCACATGTTGTGTTGTATATTTAATGAATGGGGACTCTGCATACACGGGCTTGTATTGTTTCGTAAATCAATTAATTCAATACATTTTTATTTTAAATGAGTAAATGAATGACCTAAGTAAAAGAGCTCTGAGAAGTTGCAGTGCTGCTTTGCTTGTACCGGGATGCTCGGCGGTGGCGTTCCCACCTGTCTGGGTTCAGAGTGGCCGGCTCCGCTCGGCTTTACCCTGGGAAGTTGCAGGGGGAGATGGGGGGCTTGTCGCCTTGGCAACCTCTCCGCAGTCCCGGCACCGCCCTCCCCGCCCTCCCACCTCGAGGACCGGAAGCGACATCCCTCCGGCTCTTCCCGGGCTGCTCCGGGTCAACGCGGGGTCGTCCTTCCCGGCCGGGAGGTGAGAGCCGAGGCCTCTGCTGCGCCCCTAGGCCGCGGAGAAGCGCCTGTCACTCTGGGGTGGGGACTGGGGTGGCCGCGGACGCGCAGCCTCGCCGCAGACCCGCTCCGCGGCCCTCACCTCCCTTCAGACCCTCCTCCTTCCCGGTACCCCTCCTCACGCCCCTCCACGTCCTCGTGGCCGCCGCCTGGTCCCCACGGCTCCCCGACTCGCCGCTCGGCCGCGCACTGCTCCTCGTCCTCCGCGGGGCGCCCGGGCGGCGCCTGCTGCCGCGAGCCGAGCCAGCCGGGCCCCCAACCGCGCGCCCGCCGCCAGCCGGCGCTCCTCGCGGCGTCGCGGAGGTGGTCGCCGCCGGGGCGGGGAGCTGCGCGGCGGGGCTGAGGAGCGTACGTCCGGGGAGTGTCAGACCCCAGTGCTCCGGTGTCGAGCCACTGGAGGAAGGAATTTGAAGTGAGCGTGGGTTCTCTCCCACCATCCTCTCCAGCAGACCCCAAACTCTGGACTCACCCAGGCCCTTCCCGCCCAGGACCCTCTGGGTCTACTGGCCCTTCTCTGCACTGGGACTCCTGCCTCTGCCTCTTGACCAGCACAGATGGACCGGTGGGTAAGTGGATGGCCTCTGTGCCGGGCCCCAGCCCTGCCCCTTTGCCGTGGTCCTGTTACCTGAACTTGTGGGGCCGGGGCGGGGCACAGACTCCTCAACCACAGCATAGGGATAAAATAACCATACGGGCCTTTTGTGAGGATTGGAGTGAGTTTATACTTATTGAGGTACTTAGAACAGCGCTTGGCTCCGAGTACATTCTGTACTCAGCTGTTAACCGCTTGCTGCTAGCACATCACTGTCTGAAGTTTGAACATTTATTTGGTAAATAGGAGCTTCTGAAGACAGGTTTTGTTCTTGTCACTATTATATCTTCAGTGCCTAGAACAGTGCTTGGGGAATGGGGGGGGAAATGGTAGGCTACATAAAGAGGAAAAATATGAGTGCACAAATTAGTCATCAGTTATTAGTGATGCATGTACAAATAGTACTAGGAAAAGTATCCTTCTACCCCCTGCCTGCTAACAAATCAATGATACTTGGGGAAATTGTTGGCCTCATTTATCACTGTCATGTTGCTAGTGGCATCGTGAATTGATAGTTTCTTCTATGGTTATTTGAGGCTACATAGCAAGGCATATTTTGTCACTTTCCTTTAACCTCAATAAATTGAGATCTTTAATCAAATCATTAACTTCACTCTAGACTGACTGATAAAAATAATAATAATAATAATGCTAATAATAGTAATAAGCTGAGGTCTTGCTGTGCTGGAAGAAAAACATTTAAAGGGAGAAAAATTGATTATTGGTGAAGATGTGCCAGCATTATAATAAAAGTTAGACACAGCCTAAATCCTATATAATAAAGACATAGCTAAGAAATACTATAGATGTTATAAATGGGAAATAGAAGTAGGAAAAATGGAAAAACACTAGTACTATTTTAGAATGGTTCCTTTAATGTCAAATACCATTGTTTTAACCATTAGTAATCATCAAAGACGATCTAAAGAGAAGTGTGTTTCTATTGAGACTTTCTTAGAGCTCTTTGTGGCAGACAAAAATGAAATTAATTAGCTCTTTAACCTGCTCCAGTCATTGCTCTTTTCAGGTGTCCTAAATTTTATTTTCCGTAAGTTCCTGTGCAGTCCTGGCTGATCTCTTATTCTGAAATTTGCATTGGGGGCATGATTTTTAGACTAAATTGAGAGTTGCTAATACTGTGCGTGGAAGAGTCTGCTCTCTGATTCTCTTAAAGAAGGAAGTGTTCTGTGAAACTGGTTTATGTTAGGGTAAGGGCTATACTTTCTGTGCAGTCTTATGTTTCTTCTCTTAGTGGTATTATTCTTAGAAGCATTTGTCTTTGTCTTGTTTCCACTTCTTTTTTTTAATCATATTTAAGGAGTAGCCATAGAGAGAGTTTCATCTTGAAGATTAAAGCCCAGAGGTCCTGAGTCCAAATGTCTGCAAAACTGAGAGAATCAACACTCCTTCCACAAACTTCGGAGGAGCCTGGCAGCCTTCTGGTAGTAAAGATGGAAGAGGAACATCGGGCTTGTGATCTGGACAGCAGCCTCCACTGGAGAAGCTGCTATAGCCCAGAGTTCTTCCGCCAGCGGTTCCGGCAGTTTGGCTATCAGGATTCCCCTGGGCCCCGGGAGGCCCTGAGCCGGCTCCGGGAGCTTTGTCATCAGTGGCTGAGGCCAGAGGTGCACACCAAGGAGCAGATCCTGGAGCTGCTGGTGCTGGAGCAGTTCTTGACCATCCTGCCCGAGGAGCTGCAGACCTGGCTGCTAGAGCACCGCCCAGGGAATGGAGAGGAAGCTGTGACAATGCTGGAGGAGCTGGAGAGGGAGCTTGATGGGCCAGCTGAGCAGGTAAGAAGTCATCTGTGGGGATGAACCACCAGGCCGAGCCAGGAGCACTGGTGCATTGTGGGTAGAACTGTGCTCCTACTCAGCACTGGAGGGTAGCCTGGTGAATGCACTCACAGTTCTGCTAGAAAATTGAACATGGCTCTGCTGTTGTCTTCCCTTTTCCTTGTCTTAAGATATTTTCGTTTCTTTTTTGTTATTTTAGCCTCAAGTCTCAACCTGATTCCCTCCTTCACCTTCATTTATACCTGTTTCCAGGTTTTTGGACCAAAGGAGGACATGCTTGCAGAGAAGCTAGCACCTTGGGAAATCACTCAGGAGTTACCAAGTAGTCCGCTGAAGCTTGAAAAGAAGCAGTTGCACTGGGCATCGCGGGAGCTTCATTCGTTAAGACAAAATGGTGAGGGGCAGGATTCAGGTCATGGGGGGTGAGGGAGGGTGTGAGGATGGCCTCTCAGCCCACCTCAGCTGCTTTCTTCAAGAGTTCTCCAGTCTCCCCTCCCACCTCCTCCTCCTGAGGGAACGTCCACTGTCATGCGCATCCACAGTACTATGTTTCTGTTTATTGCTCATGAAGTCTTACAGATCTTCAGGTTTAAAATCCTTGACATCAAAAATACTGACATCATCAGTATTTTTAAACCTGTTTTTAAGCAACATGACCCCTTTCTCAAGTGAAATTGTATGTGGAGTTGCAGCATGTAAAACCCAGGCGCTTAAGAGCAGGAGCAAGCAACCCCAAGGGCTCCCACTCAACCTGGTTCCCACCTCTTTCCCTGAGTCCCTTCTGATGGACTCCAAGGTCACAATCCAAAGGTCACTGTCTACATCATCATTTTGTACTAAGCTCTTGCTCAGTTAATGGTGGAATCTGGTGTCCAAATTGCTGTTAAGATGACTTCTCTCTCAAGGTGCTTTGAAGATGTTTCTTCACTACCTCCCATTCTAAATTGGCCTCTTGCTTTTTGCACCAGTTTTTACTATAGCGGTCCAAATGGCTGGCATAGCAATCTGGTCTTCTGTTTTGGATACTAAAAAGTAAGTGCTATGAGAAAAAGGCAAAGCAGAATGATGGGGAGTGATGAAGTAGGGATGGAGTCTTCTTAAAGTGAAGGCCTCTCTAATGAAGTCACATTTGAGCAGAGACTCTCCTTCTGCATGATTATCTTGGTCATATTGGGAGCCAGAGATGAAAAGGGAAACCTCCGTTGGGAGGATTTCCTCCTTTCACCCACAACCACTTCTGTATTCTAGAGTTGGCTGATCAGCTAAACAAGATTAGATTTT